>WAAE01020004.1:0-12093 GCA_013400495.1 Nicator chloris
TGAATATCTCCAAGGATGGAGATGACATCTGGACCACCTGTTCCAATGAAAAAGACTTCTGTTTCTTTGTTTCTTTCCTTATGTGCTTCAGTGAAGTCTGAATTTTAGGTTTGTTTTTTTCCCCATAAGAAGTTTTTGTTTTCAGTACTGATTAAATCCTAGCATAATTTAAAAAAATCAAAACACGGACCTAAATAGGCCTGTCTCACATTTTCTTCTATGAAAGCATCGTATAGGCCAGTCCCTCACCTGCTGTGGTATCTGCTACTGCCTGCTTGTACTTGATACAAGCCAAATCTTGTACATCAGCTCTACTTGCTGAGGACACACCTGGATGTGCACTTTTTAATTCAGACAAGGGGCTGGCATGAAAGAGGAAGACAGGACAACATAAGCTGTAGCAGAAGTATTTCTGCAGCTGTGTGGTGAACAGGTTCCCAATCCTGATGAGGCTGAAAGAAGAAAGATTTGGCTTTTTCTTTTTTTTTTTAAGCTATATTGTATTTCTAACTGATTTCACTAGGAAACAGAGCAGAAGCTTGTGCCAATTTGTTGTAACTGGCATAGCAGAAGTCCAGCCAGCAGCTTAGCAGCACATTATGTAATCCTGTTGATTGAGGCCTTGGATTCTTTTTGGGTAGAAGGCATCATCTCATCTTGATTTTTAGAAAACTTATTTGCTTCATCTCTGTAATAGGCAGTGAATGTAAAAGAGGTTGTTGATATAGCTGTATGGCTTTATTGCTTGCTTTAAAGAGTTTCAGGAAGGAGGGTTTGTTTTACTGGACAGAAGTCTGAGCCTCTCACAGCTGTGTGAGAGCCGTGTGCTCACAGCATGTGTGAGATCTAACACTGCTTAATATTGTTAATATAAAATTAATTATATATTAATTAATACTGCTTTATGTTGTTAATATAAATTTGCTAAAACACAGTGATTTAACTTACTGGTCAAAATAAACAGTTGCATGTTAGAAGTATAGCCGAGGATTCTTTACAGATTCTGTAAGATGTACTTTCATGTTAGGCCCTGCATCAAAAATTACTTTGTTGGAGAAATATAAAGAGTATGACAGCCCAGTACTTGCTGCTGGAGTGGTTCTTTAATACAAAACCTTCAAAGGTATGTACTGCAAAATTGTTACAGACTTCAAAAGTCTTTAAGTAGATACCTGATTAAGAATAAGATGCTTGAATACCTTATGGTAAAAATACTTATTTCTGCACTGAGCTCTGGATTCTGAAGGCTTTGCTGTGGGAACACTAAATTCCCACTGAAAGCACTTATATACCCCAATTTCTATTGGACTAGACGTTGGTCTTTTTACTGCAAGTAAATCTGCACTGTATTTGCATATAAAGGTCACTGCATAATTGCATGTTCTGCTAATGTCCTGGTTTTGGTTTAGCTTTCACTTATTCTACATTTTAAAACCAATTATAATAGCCATTTGCCTTTTGAACTGATGTTCTTAAGTACTTTGTCTTAGAATTCACACCATTCTTTAACACCTTACCACCTTTTCTATATGCCAGCTTACTTCCAAATCAAATTTAGAAGTTTGATAGAAGGTTAGAAGGGTTCGATTTGGCACTCTGGATTTGGCTTACATGGCTGCAGATCACTTCGGTAAAAGTTCACTGTGATTTGTCTTCCAATCATTATGTTGTTGTGCATTTATTATTGTTTTTTCTCAGATCTCTAGCTTGATCTCTTTTTAATCTGATTTTCATTAGATACTGTATGAATAACTATTCAACAGTTTTCTTTTGAATAATATCTTTCATTTAGAAAGATTTTTGTTTAAGCATCATGCTTTTCATATTCTAGAGAGAACAACTATTATTCTTTTGGTTTTTCTTTTTGTTTTTAAGCTTTCATATTTCTTTTAATTGAGCTTTTTGCTGAACTGTTCATTGACAACAGAATTTGTATTAATTCTTACAGCTGTTTTACATGTTTGGTTTTTTAACACACAAGCTGTTAAAGATGAGAAGTGAATATTTCTTTCTTGTAACACTTGAGCACTTGTGACACTTAATAGCCTCCAGCATTTTAATCTCAATTCCAAACAACAATTTTGTTTCTAAGTAACTGAAAGCTATTTTAAAATAATATATGCAGCAGAGAAACAACTAGATGTATTATTAAGGGTGCTGACCTGTCATGTTCAGAATTTAATGAAGCGTATAATTCTATATTTTTATCCTCAAAAGCTTTCATAATGATTTTCTAGACCCCTTTGCAAATAGAGATATTTTAGGTAAAAAATCCTCCTGAAGAGAAAGGTCTGGAAGATACCTCCAGGATGTAGTTTTGAAAACTATGGATTCATTTCAGAAGTTCTCATGAAAAATTCATCTTGGGGACAGGGAAAATAGAACTATATTTTTCATCTGAATTCTGTTGATTTGAATTCATTGCATCCTATCTCAGAAACCCAGTTCCCAGAAGAATTTTGAAGTATAGGCGCAAGATAGAAAAATGTATTCAATGAATATAGTTTTGGGACAACACAGCGAGAGATGACAGTATAAGGGGATAGTGTTAACTTGAAATGCTCATTTGTGTTAGAAAATACTGTACCTACAATGTAGTCATGAGAAACATAGGGTTTGTGGTGGCTGGTGGGCATGAAAACCTACATTCCATCTTGCACTCTTCTTTGTAGCAATTTCAAAGGTGCATCAGTCGTTGAAGCATATGAACTGTTGAATTTCCTTTGAAGAAAAAGGGGAAGGTTCCTGCATGAGCAAATGCAAGTCGCTAATGTGTAGCATCACCTCCAGTGATACACATGAAAGTAGAAGTTAATTTGCTGTATATTGTGCTGTAGACTAAAATGCCACCTTGATAATGAGTAAAAGATGAATTATCATTCAGTTAAAATGTAGTAAAAAAACCCCAAACCCTTAGAATGTTAGTGTTGAAATGTGGAAGTGTAGTGCCTTAGGAAGTGCACTTAGTCTATCCTAAAGAGGAGCCCTTTGGTGTGCCTTAGTATCTTCAGGATTTGACCAATCAGGAATGTTTTGTGGGTGGAGATGGAGCACAAATTGATCTCCCAATGAGCAGAGAACCCCTCATGAAATTTTAATGCACAATGGCCTGTGCTGTGCTTTTTTAAATTTTCAGTGCTAACATATGTGGCACTGCAGTTCATAGTGTCTAATTTGCACTATGACGTTCCTTCAGAAAAAGAAAAGAAATGAAACATCAGCATATCAATAGAAGTGTATTTGAATGAGAGTGTTGTGAAAATAATTCTGGATATGGTGCTGTGGAACTTCTCATGTTCTAAATGGGAGCTTTGACAATGTGAGCCTTGTATCATATTTACAAGGAGTTGTTAAAACTGAACCTGAACAACAACATTCAGTTTAGTGAAAGCTTTGCATTTACATGAAATATATGGAAATAGAGTATCAGGAAGGATGCCAACTGCCACTTCATTAAATATAAGACTACCAGTACAGTTGAATTTACAAAATTCCTTAACAGAAATCTTTTTATGGGAATCCCAGCAGAACACTTTCTTATACTGGAATTATTCTCACTAAGTTTAACTGCAATGAATATTCAGTGGTGATGCTGTCTTTGGTGATCCTGAAAAGGAAAAATCAGGTAATCACAGAGTATCTCCAGACCTGTGGAGGTACCTAGTCCACACCCCTCTTCTAGGCTAGGTCAGCTACGGCACGTTGCCCAAGACTGTGTACAATCTCCAAGGATGGAGACTCAAAAAACTTGCTGGGCAGCCTATTTCTTAGATGTTTGGCCTCAATAACAGGGGAAAAGTACCTTCTAATGTTTCAATGGAATTGCTCGTATTTCGGTTTGTGCACATTGCCTCTTCTCTCTCTGGGGATCACTGAGAACAGTCTTGTTCTGTCTTCTTTACTGCTTTTTACCTAGCTACTCTGCAGTAGACCTCCTTTTCCTCTGATTTTGGGGCCTTTTCTGTTTCTCACTTTTCTCCCTGCCACCCACCGCAGCCTTGGAACACCCATTCAGTAGATCCAGTTTCTCTAGTCCATTGAAGTCCCTCTGAATGACAGCAGAACCAACTGCTCTGTCAACCACTCCTTCCAATTTTGAATGGTCCGTAGAATTGCTGAGGTTAGGCTCTGTACCATGAGCCAGGTCCTTAATGAAAAGCAGAGCTGGCACCAGTACTGACCCCTGGGGGCTCCACTGAAGGGACTGGCCTCCAGCTGGACTTTGGCCTGCAGATCACAACCCTTAGAGCTTGGCAGCACAGACTGCTTTCAGCCACCTTGCTGTCCACTTTCCTGTGTTTCACAGTTTGTGAGGATGTTCTGGGGACCAGTGCTGAAAGCTTTTCTTTATTCAAAATAGACAACATTCTCAGCTCTCCCCTCATCTATTTAATAACTATTTAATTGTAGAAAACTATCACGTGGACCAAGCATAACTTTCCTTCCTAAATAAAGGCTGCCTGTTTCCCACCACCCTCCAGTCGTTCACATGCTTGGAAATTGTTTCCAGGATTATTTGGCCCATCACCTTCCAAGACATTGAGTTGAGGTGGACTGGCCTTTGGTTCTCTGTATTCTCCATGTCCTTCCTTAAGACAGGAGAGATGTTTGCTTTCTTATGGTCTATTTGAACCTCCCATGATAGTCATGACCTCTCAAAGCTGTTCTGGGAGTGGCTTTGCAGTGATGCTGTCCAGGTCCCTCAGGACCCGTGGAAGCATCCATCCCATCAGGTCGCGTGAACTTATGTATGGCCAGCTTGTTTAAGTCTCCCCTAACCTGATACTTCTCCAAGGGTAAATGTTGCTCCATAAGAGCAGGGAAGAACTATGAAGCAGCTTGTTTCTGCAGTTTCAGCACTGCTGGTATCCATAACCCAGTACAGGACTGGTGGGGCCACTGTTTTGAGTATGGAATGTCACTCGAATGGAATATCTGCACTGATAGGAGTGTGCCAGTCGTATCTACTGACCTCTCTGTGTCTCACACACAACTATCCCAATTATTAGAAGTTATCCTCACTGGAGGAAAAAAAAAGTGAAGTTTTTTTTGTGAGGAGAAAGCTCACCCATTTGAGCGTGCAGTTGGAACTGACTGCATGTGTTCTCTCATATAAGCTTCAGATGTTTACTTAGATGGGAGGTGTACACAAAGCAAACTTACAAAAATTACAGTTTCAGTTATGGGGATTATAATTTCAAATTAAATTTCAAATATTAGAATATTGTCAAATCCTAGTGCCCAGAATTTTCCTAATGCTCAAAAATACTATGTTTACTTTAAATGTATGCTGACAACTCACTCAAGTAAAGTCCACAGTTATGCATCAATATCCATTTTCTACTTTCTGAGAGAAACCACATCATCCCAGCTGAGGCTGGATACTGAATAAATGGATGTTGGATTCACTGGAAGATATTTTTTCATGATCTGTACAGCTGCTAAGATAATAATGAGCTCAGTGAAATCAAGTAGAATCTTAGAACTCCTGAACTCTGTGTTGGTTGTACTTCTATTGATAAATCTTGGAGCCGTGTGCCTGCTGCAGCCAAAGTAAGGATCTGCACAAATGCATATTTTGGATAGGGCTTAACAGTAGATTCTCTTCATTTTTATAGTGGTTCCATCTGATATTTGATGAATTTTGATGCATGAGGCAAGCAAGGGAAAGTAATTAGGATTTTCATGAAGTATAACTAATTTTGGGTTTACAGGTGCTGTCTGCTGGAGTGCTGGTTGTGTCCAAATATCATGCCTATTTGAGCAGCGTATGTCCAGCTTGCTTTAGGAGGCATAAAAGCAGAAGTTACTTATCTAAATGTGTGATTTTCCTTTCCTGAATGATAATGATGCTAAACTTAAATGATTATACTTGGTTAAAATGTAATTTACTATCTCGAATTTGGCTGAGCTCAGCTTGAAACTAAATGTGCAGTTGGTAGTTTAAAAAAAGTGACAAAAGCTGCTAAAATATTCAGCACTAAGAATATCTTTGACTACTTAGACACTTCAGGAGCAGTGGCTGCATAGGACTACATAATGCACTACAACCTTCTCTCTCGTTATGCTGTTTATATCGTGCTTGAATGAAAATATATTTTAGTTCCCTGAAAGCCTCTTCTCTATAGCTTTAAACTTTCAGCAGATGGGAGTATTAGAGGAACGTTTGTGCCTCTGCTTCCGTATTGAACTGAGAATACCACAGGACTGTGAAAGGATTTCAGCCAAATTGCAGAACCTTCCTTGCCCTGCTCTCCAGCAGCCCACGCCACTAGCAGCTCTCTTTGTGGTGTCAGAGATGTCATTAGCTTGTCATGGGAGATCCCTTCAGCTATGCTAATTATTTCAACAAGTTCTATTCATGAGCCGTTCAAGCACTGGAGCTTTAGGAAGTGGTAGCTATTCCAGACTTTTGAATGCAGATCAGTTTCTGCACATTCATGCTTCCATGCTGACTGCAGTAAAACTGAGAATTGGCCACTCCTTAGACATAGGGATGTAATCCAGATGTTTGTACCTCATGTCTTCTATTTCATACAATGCGCTAATCACAGAGGAGAGAGAAAGGACACAGTTCATCCTTTACTTTCTGGTGTTCTTATGTGAGTGTAGATAGGCTGTAATTTCTAGTTGAGCTGCCCTGAAGCTTTAGGATTTCTGAATTTTAGTCTTGTTTTCAGTGGTCATCAGCTCTTGAATTTGCAGCAAAATTGTGGACAATAGAAAGGACCTTTGGGGTGAGAGTTTTCAAATGTTCTTCGGTTTAAGTGTGTTTGACATAATTATATTCTCTTAAAAATATTATGTTGTCAACAAATAGTCAAAAGGTGTTTTTTTCTTCTTTATTTTACTCAGATTCACCCCACTTCTGGAAGAATCTCAAAATCTGAACAACTTCTGCCACAGATTGCTTTACACTTCAACAAGATAGCATTCCATAAAGAACAATGAGCTCCACAACACCAGGTCAGTTTGTTTATATTTATACCTCACTCCTGCAGAAAACTATGCCTTCTTAGGAAATATATAATTCTTTGTGTTCATGAAATGAATTTGGCAAATGACTGATATGCAACACTTCTTATAAAACAGGACAATGGCTGTTTAGATAGAAAAGGCAATTTCAGGGGTACCTTATCACAGCTGAATTGTAAAACCAGTACATTTTAAATATTTTTTTGGTTTTTTTTTTTTTTTTTAGAAACTGATTAATCATGGTCTGAAATGAATAGGCATTTTGTAACATTTTAGTTCTTAATATGTGTGATTAGACATTATTTTATGACTTTGCACAGATGCTTCTTTTAAAGAAAGACTTCAAATGGTATCCTGTTATTTTTCTGTTTAGCTCCAAAGTCATCTTTGCCCATAATAGGCATTCTTTGCAGAGCTTCCTTCTTTAAATATGTGTAATTAACAATGGTCTCTGAACTTACTTTATCCAATGCTGCAAAATGAGTCACTGAACTGCAGGTTCACTTGATAGCAAGTGATCTATCAGTAGCTGTTTAAACTTCCAAGGAAACAGAATGCTGCATGTGGAACATGCCTTGACTTCACTTCTTTTGAGGAGTGAGAGTCCCCAATTCAAATCTCTGCAGCGTCCCATATGGTTCACACTGTGTTCACCCACACTTGAAGTATCTATTCCTAGTACTGTTGGTAAAATAACCCTGTACAGGTGGCTTATTTTATGACTGCTTTGGTTTTGTGCAAACAGGGTATAAAAGCACCAGGGAAAACACTGTAATACTTCGTGAGCTGTGTTTGTCTGTACATGCCTTATTGCATAGAAATTTAATTCAGTGAGCATTTTTTGAGAATTGTTGATTGTAGGATTAAAAACTGGCAATAGCTTTTACATCAATGGAGTCAAGCATACCTGGGTTTCAGACTTGGCCTCTTTTTCTTACAGTGCAATTGGGTGCATGCAGTGAGTTATCCACACAGAGCACAACAGGGCATTCAGCAGAAAGGCACATCTTTATCTGTATCACAGTGGTGCTTAATAGGAAATAATCCTGTACTTTCCTAAACACACAGTTCAAATGCCAAGATACTCCAGCTGATTTGGTATCTTTCTAACGTTTCTTCTTTTGTGTTAGTTGCAGTCTGTGGAAAGAGCCAGAAATTAATTAAATTTGGCTCTCACAAAAATAAAGTAACAACTCAGAGTACTTTCCCACTACTCTGATTGGTATGAAGAAAGAAGATAGCAAACGTGAATGCATATTTGTTGTCTGTTTCTGCAGGCTACATCTAATGGAAGAAAGGAGAAACACTCAGTATAATCAAATTGCTTGTAAAGGTATTTAGATACTTCAGGAACATCACTTTTGGTAGGAGTTAGGTGCCTAAATACCTTCAAATCTACATCTTAGTGTCCCCCACCATTAGAGTTTGCTTCTGAAAACTCTGAGTTGCTTCACCAACCATTTCAATACATCTTTGTGGCATGTACAGAAATGCAGTATTCAAGGGCAGTGTCAGCTTTGGGATCCACATTTTTCTTTCCCTCAGTGAAACAGCAGTGAGGCAGGATTTATCTGGACTTTAGTCTTGCATCCTGCTTAAAGTTAATGCCATGAACTGGAGGAGGATGAGTGTCTCCATGTGGCAGCTCTTCTGTCCCCCAAGTGGGCGAGGCTGAGACGTGTTTTGTGCAGTGCTTTGTCACCTTTTGAAATCTCTGGTTCCAGTGCAGTCCCTGTAACAGACTGGTAGGGAACAGAGTGGTCGGAGAAGCCTGCCATTTCTCTGAGCAGTTAACATTTGATTGGAATTTTTTAGAAGATAAACATTGCTAAATTTCCCTAGTGCATCTGTAGTAATTGAGTTCCCCTTTTCCTGTCCTCTTCAAGTGTGCATATTTTTTCATACATGGCCAATGTCTTTGTCCCATTGCAATTGTTATTGCTACTTTCTCATGGAGTTTTTTATGAAGGTGAACCTTCTGAGACGAAGAGATGGAACAGCAGTTCCATCCAACTTTAAAGGTCCCTTCCAACCAAAACTATTATATGAGTCTGTGATTCCTATGATTCAGCTTCCAGTTTAGGTCTAAAATATGTATCAAGTTGTAATTGTTTTACTTGTAAGATGCTCCAGTAGTTGCAAGGGGCCCTAGTATTCAAGAAAAAAAAGTAATGAATTGTCAGTGACATGAACAGCTTTGTCCTGTGATGGCAAGCCTGTGGTAGGCAGTTCTTGTATTTATGGCTTGTAATTTAAATGCAAAAGCCTGGGTGTTCAGTAGTGTTAAAGTTAGGGGTTTTGTGCTTTTTCATTTTTATTCCTGATAGTCTTGAATTTCTTCAGGGCACAGGTTGCTATATTCTGTTACATCCAGTGGTTAGGGCAGTTTGGAATAATTTTTAAGCAGGACACTTTAAGCACATACAGTATACACAGTATTTATGACCCTTTTTTCCGTGGTGTAACACCATGATGCTATCTCATTTGAATACCAATCTGTGTGTCTTGTACATAAGAGTTGTGAAAATCTTCATAATACGTGGTAAATGTTGATATTTTGGGTCATGGTTGTAAGTTACAACAAAACGGTGAATGTACTTTTTTTGTACAATGTATCTAGCCCACATATATATAGCTTCTGTATGTACATTCATACATGCTGCTTACCCAGAAGATAAACATATTAAAACAAAAACAAAAACAAAAAAACAGAAGAAAAAGCAAGAGGTAAACTGGTAAAGCAGTACTACTCTGTAGATGAATGGCATAGGCCAGCCCACTTCATGGATGGCTTGTTCTGTCAATGAAAAATTCTGAAATGCTGTGTGAAAAGATTGAGTGCACTATGCCAGATTTCTGTGGTTTTATGATGGGATGTGCTAAGTGGAAAAAAAATTGTTTCTTTAGAATTGCTTTCCCTTCAAACTTAAATTGCCTGAAAGCTCATTGAAAGACCTTATGTGGAACAAGGAAAAATTATGCATGTTTTATTCAACCATTATCTGAGGAACCTCTTTGGATGGAGTTTGTTTGTAGAACCAATGCACATGAGTATTTCCTTATATTGTGTGATGCAATGAATGCGGGGCCTCCAGCGTAGCAACATCTACTTGCAATAACTCTGTAGCCTATTAAATTGATCCCAGCTGTTTGAGCCTTCAGGGGCCAGGCTCTTGCTAGTCTGTAAAGCTGTTAGGTGAACGCTGAATCTCAAAAGGGAAAGGTGCTGATGTTTGCTTTGCTTGTTATGAATTGTAAGATCATTAAGGAAATGTTTACATTCTGTAACCATTGCATGTTCTGAACTGATTTCTGTGCATAAAAAGTGTTGGTCAGAAAAAGAAAATCTTTATTTCACAGAATCACAGAATTGTTAGCGTTGGAAGGGACCTTTGGAGATAACCATCCAAATCTCTTGGTCGAGGCAGGCTCACCTAGAGCAGGTGACACAGGAATGTGTCCAGCTGGGTTTTGAATGTCTCCAGGCAGGGAGACTCCACGACCTCCCTGGGCAGCCTGTTCCAGTGCTCTACCACCCTCAACGCAAAGAATTTCTTCCTCGTGTTGAGGTGAAACTTCTTGTGTTAGAGTTTATTGGCCACTGCTCTCCATCCTACAGCTGGGCACCACTAAAGAGTCTGGCACCAACCTCTTGGCACCTGCCTTTGAGATATTTTTATGCTTTAATGAGATCCCCTCCCAGCCTTCTCTTCCCTGGACTAAACCGGCCCAGCACCTGCTCTTACAGAGAATAGTTAGCATCAAGTTTTGAGAGACACTTTTTTTTTTTTTTAAATACTAATACTTTCCAGTGTTGGATTAATATACTTACAGGTGTATTTTGGAGTTATCTCTCTCTAATTGTCTAGTATTTTGAAACACATCTTCTATTAACATGGTGGTGTGGTTGGAGATTGTGTCTGTTGTATGCCTACCAGCTCAGTTTCCAAGGATTCCAGCCTTGGAAAGGATGCTGCTCATCTGAACAGGAGAGAGATTACTTCATTTAAAGCATGTGTTGGTTTAATACAGTATTTTTTACCCAGATTTTTTCGAAGACAAACAGCATCTGTGGGGGATGGTGGATTATAAATATTTCTGTGAAGATACAGATCACAGGTTTTCTTTTTGTAACCTGAGAAGGGGAATGAGTCCAGAGAGAGCTCATTTTTTCTCCCCTTTGCTTCTCCTGTCAGCCAGATCTTTCAGATTTTATGCTCTACCTTTCCACTTGAAATTAAAAGCAATATTGGAATAGTTAAATGAAAAAAAATTCTGTTAAAAAACCAACACACCGAAACCACTAAAGTTGGTCACGTATTCATTTTCTGTTAGGGAGGAGAGACAAGTAATACTAATACATGACACTAATAAATGATGAAGAATGGAAAATACCTGAAATTCTTGGCCTTTATGGAAGTTTTCTAGATGATGGAATTTATGCTAAAGTAGTACTGATTGGTATCACAGTTTCCTGATGGAAAGCCACACATCCAGTTTATCCAGTTTCTTGCTTTTAATATTGCAGACAGGTGAAATGCTGTTGTGGAAAGCTGGTTGGAGAGCTTTCTACTGTCCCTGGTTTTCAGCAGCATTTCGACATGCCTGCTGCTGAAGATAAGAAGTTCAAAATGTGTCTGGTTTACTTACATGCACCTAGGTAAAATCAGCTCTTTTATCTATCTGTAATTACTGAACTGAAATCCAAATGTGATATATAATGTTTTGGAAATTGCTGTCCAAACTTATTTCTGCTCTTCAAGGACATTACTTATTTTTTCAGGTCTTTAGTGTCTTCTAAGAGCTTCTATAATCAACAGAAAGTGATATTTCTTAATAAAATGAGTGGGAGAGAAAGGAGCCGTATGCTGAATTCTGCGAGCTCCTACTTTTGGATCACTTTTCTGTCATCTTGATTCTGAATTTCTTTGATAGACATTTGTTTGTTCCTCATGAGAAGTAGCTTGTTTTTCCTCACTGCAAAGCTGACTCCCCCTGTTTTCTTGTTCTCCTTTTCTCTGCATTTTTAATAAATAATTTTCCTCATATTAGTAAAGGCTAAACAAAAAAGTTTCAAAATGCAATTTTCACTACCATTTTAAAATTAAAATGCATTGA
>WAAE01020006.1:0-17631 GCA_013400495.1 Nicator chloris
CCTATTGTTGGTTCTGTTTTCTATGCCTCTGTCTGCAAAGTCCAGTAAGTACAAACTTACTTTTAAAAGTCAGATGACAAGTAATTGTTACCTGAACCCTTTTGAGTAGAATTATGCCGTTTATGAAGCACTTGGAGTCATCTCAAGGTCACATTTCACTCAGATCCTTTATGCAGTTAACCGAGCCCAAAAGAATAATTGCTGGGTCTAAATATTTGTATACCACAGTCCCACATATTCAGCATTTCACTATTCCTATCAGTCTTAAAAATGTATCACTGAACTGGACAACAGCTCCATTTCATCTCATTTCTGCATTAACAGCCCACAAACTTTAAACTTGTTGCTATATTTGGGGCAGAATAGAGGCATAAGTTGTTTCTAGTCTTGCAGCCTTGAATTTGGAGGCAAGGATACATCTGATTACTTTTTGTGTGTGCCCAGAGAAGTTAATGACCTTAATGCATATTACTTAAAACCCAATTCTCTGTCATTAACTTTCCATTTACACAAACCTGGAACTGGCAGGAGTCTACATCCTCTAGTGAACATCTTATCTATCATTCAGCGTAATAATTAATGCAAAAGTTCAAAAGAACTCTTTCACTCATCTGCTCTACTCATAATTTGACTAAAAGATTAAGATATCCCTTAATTTGCAGTTCTACAAGAAGATATTTCTTCAAAACTGATCAGGCAGTTCACTGAAATAATTTGGAAGCATGTGGCTATATATTAAATGCAGTGATTAAGCTCTCAGACAGACCTTACTAGTAGCTTTCTTCCAGACTCAGAGCTTTCACCTTGCATAATAATCCTTGGCTTTCTTGAAAGCACTGAACCCTTGTTGCCAGCTAGCGTGACTTACAGTAGTTAACATCACACTTAATTGTGTAATTAATTTATTGTGACTAAATATCCAGCTGAAAGCTCCGTGAGTCACATGGACCCTGCTCCACAGGTCTTTCCTCCAATTTCAGTTGAGGCAAAACAAGCACTAAGCAGCTTTATTTTTAAAGCTCAGCATAACACCAACATAGGGCTACTCTAACAGCTTCTCTAACAGCTTGTAAGCCCTTCCATGCCATTTCTGTAGCTCAGTGTGCAAGGACTGTTCTGTCACCAGCTTCCAAGCTGAAATTTTTTCATGGCTTAATTTTGTGGCCCTGTGTCCACAAAACAAGGGTCTTCTGTTCAAGACTGTTCAGATGGCAAGATTTTACCCGACAGCCTTCATCCTTATAGTATTTTACCTTCCATAATCAGCAGGTGCCTCTTGCTGTGTAAGAAAGGACAAGCCCCTGCTCCCCACCTGTCTGTCCTGAGGCTCTATTGAACCAACTTGATTCACTTTCAGTGTGCTCAGCTCCCGAGTTTCAGAGGGTTCACTCCTGCCATTACAGACCCTGCTGCACATGACAGGTAAGCAAGGCTGACTCGTTGTCCCTGCAGCGCTCATGTGTCATGACAATGAACTCAGCTGTCTCCAGTGAGCACAACTAAAAAGGTACATCTTGCTTCAGCCACACAGAAATGTGTCAACAAACACGGAATCTGAGGCCATTTAAACAAAGCTCTAGCTGTAAATTCTGTTTCCCTCCTGGACAAATTACTGGCAAGACAGTACCTGGTCTTCCAGGATATTAATTGTTTAATTTAATTCAGTAATTCTGCTGAAGCAAGGACCAAACTCTTCTGCTTGCACCTACTTCCCCACCATGCCCCCTCCCTGAATTACAGTATGGCAATATTGAGTATTAGCAGCCATATACATCCTGCCTTCACAGGTTCATGACCCTAAACCTTTATCCTTCAATAATCATTCTGATGTATTCTTAATTATTCAGTACAAAAGCAATTGTACTTGCTTTAATTAGAATACCTTCTAGCAGAGCAATTTCAGGGAAGCAAGAAAAACCACAAGAAACAAAGAAAGCAATGTTGGGGTTGCTATATAACAGGGTTATTGATGAACTATTTTCTTCATATAAGCCATATACATAATAGTCTACGGCTCTAATTTTGTCATCCAAACACCACCATTCCCTTACCTGTCCTCCACAAACATGTCAGAAATTCTGACTCTGCTGCTGATCACACATTATTTTGAACCAGCTCAGATTACTCAGCAAGATACAGAGCTAATCCTTTAGTGAATTCCTACTTACTGTCCATACCACTCTAGAAAGAGCCTTAGCAGATTTCTTTCTAGCCATAACAAAGCAGACTTTGTCTAAGACACACATTATGCACATGTAAATTTAATTTGAACAAAATTTAGTTCTGCTTTGCTTCCACACGTTATTAAATGTTCCAAAACACAGCTGCAGCTTCTACCCCTCCCACAATTATAGTCCCTCCATTGCTAAGGCCTTTTTTGCTATTTTTTTAGAGCTAGACATGCAGCTTTGAATCTTTCAAAATTCGTCAAGTACTCAGCCATAAATTTCATTGTGTTCCCTCAGAGGAAAACATTATCAACATGTACTGAACCCATGAAATGTGGACATTAGACCAGAGGCTCATCATAATTCATTTTGACTTCCATTTCAAAAAACAAAGCATTAAACAATCCCCAAACCTCCACATGTGGGTGATGCTGCCTGTGGTCTAGCAGCTCACATGGACTGTTCCCCAAAATGGACTTGTTTGTAACTTGTGTTTTAAGTTATATTTCCCTCCAAACATGCAGTACCCAATAAAACCCTGAGAGCTTCCCATCAAAGTGGGACTGAATTTCTACCTGAAAATACCTCACTCTCCTTATTGGTCTGAGTTAGAAAATATTGTAAGAAAGCACACAACCATGAATATCTGAAAGCAGATATTTCCTGTGACTTAAGTGATTATTCCTCCCTTAATTTTAACACCATCAATAAGCAATAGTGACTACTTTTGACATTCCAGTCAGTTTCATTTCCGACCATCTTTATCCCCAGTTTACCATTCACAGAAGGAATTTATAGGTTAAAAAAATATTACTAGATTTTCACATTGAAACAGCACCAAAAAAGTCTAAAAATATTTTACCCAAACTACAAGATATTTTCCTACATAATTATTTACAGATTTCTTCTACAGCAGTAAAAAACATGTTCAGCATGAACAGAAAAAGGATACAGATGTGCTCTTCTGTCCTGAGCCAAAATTAAACAAGAATGATAGTCCTTTCCCCCATATAGAACATACATTCATGTGCAAGATTACTAATTTAAAAAATAATTACCCTACAGATAAGTATTTTTGATAGTACAATTCCAATGACAATCCCCTAAGCAATCAGTGTGTTAAGATATTGTTATACACATTTTCATCTGCAATACCAATGATTAGAAGTATTACAAGTTGAATATCCCTCTCAAATTATTTCCACATCACATAAGTATCATTTGTTTTTGGTGTTCTCATTAGTACTTTATTCATTGTACACTGTGCAGTACAGATTAGCCCCACAGATGAGTCTTTTGGATGATATTGGATAAAACTCTTAGCAATGTTTAAGTACAATTACATCTGGTCTTCCACCAGTCCCCTTTGTTTCAGAGTTGTGACTATTCTTTTTTATGCTGACTCTTAACTACCAAATCCTGGGTAAGTGCAGGAGCTCCAGTTTTGCTCAGTTTAACCAGATCAGATACATTGCTGAACCTCTTCTTCTAACTTACATAATTCATTAAGATGGGGATAAATGGGTCATTTGAGATACAAGACTCCTTATCACAGACATCTTTCATTTATATATTTTATAGTTTTAAAAAAAATTTCTGCAATTCTTTCATTTTTCACATTTCACAGCTTGACTTCCTTCCTTTATTAATTTGAATGCTACCTTGCAGTCAAAAGCCAGGCCTAGATCTTAGAAATATCTATATACATGCTTAGGTTACAACACTGTCTCTCAAGTGCAATTCAGATGTACATAAACCAGAAACAATTACCTCTGAAAGCAATATGAAATATAATACAAAATAATTCAGAAAGAATGAGACCATTGCAAGCTTTACTCTTTGTATCACTCTGCATTACCTGTGTTTGCATGAAAGAAGTGCATTACTATTGTCTTAGCTTTCATGCCCTTTTTGACTGCTTTTCTCTAGCCAGGTCAGCTTCACTAATGATTCCATCATAAAATGAAACAGAAATGCAAATACCACACATCACCCAGACGGTTCAGGATTGCTCAGAATTATGATTTTCTTCTTGTACAATTTATTTCTTTTGCAACACAGCTTGCTTCAGGATATTTATAAACAAAAACTAGAAATATAGTACTAACAATACTCAATTCTCCCAATAATTTTTGTATACACGGTATTTTAAAATAAGGTGGCTAGAAGTAGGACTCAAAGCTAACTCTGAAAGTATAGAAGTTAAAAAGAAAGAAAGCTTAGAAATCACAAAAATCCACTAGAATCTAAGACCATTCTTTCTTGCCCTACCTTAAATGTTTGTCCTTAGTGCACAGATCAGCAGCTACCACAGTATGATCCAGAGAAATTTGAGAATTCACAGCTGCTTCATAGGAATCCAGAGGGGACAGCTAATCACTCAAAACCTTCTCTTCCCTGCAGACAATCTCAGAGCAGCAGATCTGTCCCCATCAAGGCTGATACCTTAGCACTCCACAGCTACTTTATGAAAGTTAAATGTACAAATAATGAATCAGCAGAATTCCTTGGGATGAGGAAGTTTAAAGCTACAAACAGACAAAACTGACAGCTAAAACCATAATGTGTTACTCCTAAGTCATTAAATAAGGGATTATTGTAGAAGTTCAAAAAATGTGTTTGGTCAGCAGTAGTAGCAGCAACCCAGTAATAATGGAAAGAGACCAATTTTCCAATCACAAATTCATGAGGCAAGACCTTGCACAAAGAAGAGCAGACTAATGTTGGCAAAGGGCACTATCCTAGTCTGGTTCCTTTGAAAAGTGTAACAGCAAGGAAATGTGATTCCCTAGTGGGAATTTGGACTGTCAGCATGAAAAACAAATATGGCTGGGGTTTTTTATTTTCTTTCTAATAATTTGACTTTTCTTTAGCTACAAGGCTAGCAGTTTAACCTAAAAAGAAGTCAAATGAAATCACTTAATGCAACTCTCATAAGCTTCTAGGATTTCAAGCATTCTCATTTATAATCCAAGCAAAACAAAGTTTAAGTAATCTTAGTTCAGAGAGGAATAACCAGGACTTGTCAGCGAGCTTTCACATGGTAAGGCTGGAGAACCCTCAATTAGTTTTAAAACTCCTTAATGAAGAAAATCAACACATGGGTCTGCTTGCTGGTTCTTTATCTGCATGTATCTTAAAAGACTAAGCAATTCTACCAGTTTATACATATAATTTCTGAGATTTTAAACATTTAACAGCAGGCAGACATCTTTGTTCACATGAGAAATTGTGTTCCTGACCAAAGCTTTAATTCTACCATAAAAATCAATAAAAAGTTATATGGTACACAGTGTAGCTCTCGTTTACCTTTTAGCAAAGTAGTAATACTTTATGTGGGTATGTAGGCAATTTTTGGGGAAAAGACCATGCAAGTTTAGGAAAAGACCAAGCAATTTATACAGAAAGACGTGGAAAGATTAATGAATATTCTACTTGTGTTTGGGTAAGGCTATTTAAGCTGTAGAATCACTATCCCAGGTAGAGCCCTTCCTGCACCATATACCTTTATTATATTTAAACAGTGAGAACAATTATTTAGGTAGCACAATGAGTCTTGAAAGGTCTAAAAGTTTATCATAAATCTAGTAATGAAAAAAATACTATGAAAGTCATGCATTTTCCTTCACCTTTTGCCTCTTTAGAAAGGAGCGCTTCACAATTACAACTTCATTTTCAGATATTTGCTTAGGTTGTATAACACCAAGGAATGTGTTTTTCCTGAGCTAAATCTTTAATTATAAGAAATATTTGATTTTGTTCCTTGTCAAAGACAGAAAAAATAATAGAAGTATAATAAGGACATGCAGCTTTCCCATTATAACATAACAGGCAGAAGAAGATACTCTCTATTTTTGTAAAGTGCAAATTCCACCTCTTTTTCACCAGTATTTCCCATGGTTTTGACAACATCACCTCAGCCATTCATTAATTATTCTATCATTTTGTTACTGTTATATCCAAGACCACCAACCACCACCCCACCCTGCAGCCCTCTCAGTTGAAGTAGATGTGATTCCTTGCAGCTGAGAATAATTAGCTAACCTGCACATTTTGGCACAGCTAGATAATGTCTTACCTGAAGGCACTAATTACTTCCACTGTAGCTATCACAGCTACCACCACATTTTCTCTAGCTAGTAAGAGTATAACATTTTGAAAGGCTTTCTCCAAGAGATTTTGACAAACTCCTCAGTGGATAAACTGGGAGTGATTTGTCAGGGCTGGTGACATATTTTATGCCTTCTGCACTGATATTTCCCACTGGATTTGATAAATCCAGATTTAGTCAGAGAAGTCAGAGAACTGCTCAAAGCAAACACTGTGTAGCTTAAGCTGAGAGTCTGAGAGGAACTGAGCTGTCTCTGTGTCTGTTCAGAACAAGATTAGGTTTGGGCCTGTGTAAATCACCTGAAGTACAAGGCTACAGGTCTTCTGACAGGGAGCTTTGGACTATGCTGACACACAGCCCATTCTTTCCCAATGGGACAAAGTGAGGCCTTTGGTTCAAGGCTGATTTGACAAAATCAAAACACGAAGCCATGTCAGGCAGGTTTGTAACAATGCTCCATTTCTGATCACCACAAGGGGAACATCTGCCTTTCCCTCCCACTCTGAGAGGAGCATGCCCCTCCACAGAGGTGTGTCTGCATAGCCAAATGAAGTGTAACTACAGCACAGGTGAGCACATTTGCACTAATATTCAAATAACAACAAGCTCCTAGGTATTGCTGAAGGAATCAAGCATCAGATGTGGGTCAGCTCTGCAGCAGATCCAGTGAGTCACCTGCTAAGTATTTTAGCTGCTAATCCAGCTCGAACTCTGTGGTCACAGCTGTAGGTATAGATGTGGTTATGGTTCCCAGCAGTCAGCACAGAAGTGCCAGGGCTAAACTGTGCTGTTGTGTTATGTTCTTACTTGGATATAACCCAAAAAGCTTTGCATGTGCTTGTCTCTGTGTTATGTTCAAAGCTTTTTAGCAGGTCTCCAATCTGTTTCTGAACCTTAATCAGGAATTAAGCCTGAGATCTCCATGTAATTTTACTCCCAGAGGCACAAAAGCATCAGTCTTTATCATTGCTTCTTCAATATTTTTGATAATTCAGTTTTCAAAACCATTGAAAAGAAAGAACATACTATTGGTATAATAGAGCAGGTGACTGTCTTTATCAAATAAAAGACATATGCCATAATGAGATTTTCTAGCTACAAAAATAACATAGGCACTGTACTTCAAAGGCCATATATATGGTATGATATATAATCTGCTGGTGAATTTTTGTGATTATTTTATGAACTAAAAAAAAGTTTATGCTGTTTGCTTTTATTATAATCAACTGTCAGCTTCCTAATGATAGCAGTAGCCTCATCAGAAGTGAAACAATATATTCCAATGACCAAATTCCTCTGGAGAAATTAAACAGTAAGGAAGAATTAAATAAACCCACAAACCCAGACAAAACAACCCATAGAGAAACAAACTGACATCACAAAAAAAAAAAATCCAAAGGAAAAAAATATGATAAAACAAAACCAAAAAAGCATTACTTAACTTTAACTGAAAAAAAGGCTCAAACGGAAAACATCAACCTTAAGTTCTTCAAAATGCAGAAAACCTACAAAGCTGGTGTATTTCAGTTACCAGAAAACATGTTTAACACCAAGCAATTTACCTTTGTTAGGAGAGCTAAGCTAGCACCTCTGTGGAAGCAACCACCAGGACTTCAGGCACTGCAAAAATAAATTCAAAGTTAGACTTTTACAAGTACTTTTCACCTACCCACAGAATTACAGACTGATATACTATAAATACAATGATAGTCACAACAATAAAACACATTATAGAAATACATTTAAAGAAAGAGTAGATAACAAAGCAGCTTAAAGCACAAAACCACCACATTCTAAAGCCACCCATCTCCACTAAGACGTGAGTGTCCCACACTCACGGGACCTCATTTATAGCAAAGTACCCACAGNTTATAGCAAAGTACCCACAGGCACAATGCAATAGAACAAACCCTCGGCACCTGGGAGGGAACAGAGCCTTGGGAAAGAATTCCAAAGGCCCGAGTGCCTTGAGGGCCCTGAGCATGCTCAGCTGGGTCCTTCTGTACCCAGGCTCCATTTAAACCCCAGCTGGGACTGGGGTTTGCTTTTCTTCTGTGGGATTGGGTCATGTCCCTGGAGGGCCCTGAGCAGCCTCACCTACGCCTTCCGCACCCAGGCTCCATTTAAACCCTGGCTGGGACCAACATTTGCTCTCCTTCTGCAGGATTGGGTCATGTCCCTGGAGGGCCCTGAGTAGCCTCACCTGGGCCTTCCACACCCAGGCTCCATTTAAACCCCGGCTGGGACCAGGGTTTGCTCTCCTTCTGAAGGAGTGGGTCATGTCTCTGTGGTGTCCCTGACTGGGTGGTGGCCTTGGCTCTGTATTGTCGCCCTGGGGGGTCCCCCAAAGGCTGGGGAGGTCTGCTTTTTCTGTCCTGCCCGCTGTGGGGAGTGACTGTGGTGGGTGAGGCAGACACCCACGTTTAGTTTCCCTCAGAGGTCACCTTGCCCTTCCTGAGGGAACAGTCCTGCTCTTACCGCTCACTTGCGTATAATCAGCGTTTTAACTTGGTATTTCTAACTAAATACGTGTGGGGAGCAGCTAAAGGTTCCACAAGCCGTGTGGAAAAAGCAATTACTGCTTTTCATTAGCAGATTATTTTCCCCACATCAAGTCCACAGGTAGCAACAGAGGTTGTGGCAGCTTTTCATTGGGAAGTCGAGTCTGCAAAAGGTGAGGCTTTAGCTATCTCCTGGAGGGGGTGGAAAAATAATTTAGTATGGATCAGAAAAGACAGTAATAGGTGCTATAAAGTTAAATGTAATTTGTAGAGGATAAGTTTTACTGTTTTTTGTTGTGGGTTGTTAGGCACAGGGAGCGTGCCAATGAGAAGACTGGACAAGCAGTTTTTAAGGACTAAAAAAAACTCTTTTCTAGGCTGGTGAGGGACATAGGGACTCAGTGCTGCTTATGTGTCCTTTACAAGATATTGAAAGGTGTTCTTATGCTGTGTAAAACATTGAAATTAAAATATTTTTATCTGATATATACTAAAGCTTATATTCATTGGAGAATATGTTGCAATAAAGAACTTCAATACATGTAGTTCTTATCTATTTGCCTTTCAGGGGAAAGAAGGAAAAGCTAACTTACTTCATCACCACAGCTTGGATCTCAAATACATGGGAATTGTCTTATTTTCCATAGCTACTTGATGAAGCCAATTTCTCTGCAAAAGGTTGACTACTGTAGAAACTTCAAGTACTCTTCTGAATGCTAAATGATAGCAGGAGGGGGATACTCCTGTGTGCATTTGGCATTAGAAATCAGCCTAATTCTTTGATACTTCTGTTTGTTAAAGCTTCAAGCATGTCATGCTTATCCAGCCTCACAGGTGGAGCAGGGAAACCACAACCAGCTGTTCATCATTGAGTGTGGAATCTAAGCTTCAAGTTAAAAATGCTTTTGATGGTTCATGAAGGAAGCCTTTTAGACTAGAAATGCAAAATGGATAAGTTTGTCAAATAGTGACAAATAGATAATAGCTGATGTATTATTGGTTACAGCTCTACTTTCAAATATTGGTTTCACATGAAAATTAGCAGGTTACAGGAAATGATTTTTTCACAGGTTTGTTAGAAGAATACAGCATCCATGTTTTTGTATAGGGTCTTTTTTGTTTTGTTTTCAGTTTGTTTTTGAGCTAGGAAATTTGATCTTACTTTTTTTTTACTTAGCTTTAAGGCTTTAATAGGATCTTCTCTTTTCGGCAATGCAAAAATTAAAGGGCTGTTGTAAGGCCTGGTTAAAGACAGTAAAGGAACTATGACAAATGGAGCATTTTGATACAGTATTTAATGATAAAATCTGCTTTGATGGTGTGACCCTGTTGTGGGTGACTCATTCTGTGTCTTTCTGCCTTGAGCCTGAAGTACTTCTCCAGTTTCCCTGCAGATTGCTGCAGCAGGGAGTTCAGGAATTGTGCAGCCTCTGTCAGGCAAGCCCTGCCTGGATTCTATTACCCCATTTTCAGTTTGGTCAGGTATGAATGTTTCAGTTTCATCAGGTCAATATAAATGTAGATCTAGATTTCAATGCTATTTCTTTGCCAAATGACACTTCACATATTTACTTTTCAAAGCTTATGCCAGCAAGATGTTACAATGCTTGTAGCAATTTTTGTAGTGCTTTTTTTACTACAACTTTTGTAGTGCTGACAGTAGCAACAATACTCTTCCTGTGGCACCCATATCACCCCAAGAACATCTCTAGCAGTTGGTTTTATGCTGTTGTGATAGATTAAAATAGCTGTGTGTGCTCTCAAATAGACACCAGGTGAGTCCCTGGGGCAGGAGGGGTGTGAAGTGTGTTAGAGGTGAGGCCCTGAGGCAGTGTTGGGGTAGAAAGGCTGAAAGCAGGGTTTGACTGGTGAGCTGCAGCTCAGGCAGAAGATCAGCTGCTGGGCAGGACTCTAAAAACAGGATGAACCTGATGGCACTTAGCTGGTGTTTGCTGCAGCTCAGTCAGTTAATTGAAACAAAAGCTGGCAACAAGGAGCTCCACTGGAAAGACAATGGCTGAAAAAGCTTTCTTTGTTAATAATTATTTCTAGTTATCTTCCATAGATCCTGAAATGTTTTTCTACTTAGCAAGGTAATTATTCTTGACTGTGCAGAAGTCTAGTCCAGCATTTAAGATATGCAAAGAGAAGTAGCCTGGCCCTCACACTGTCTGAGGTTGTGGTGTGTAAGCAATGTTACCTCAGTTAGTTTATGGCAGTTTCATGTTACGAATATCTGTTGTTCTGATAGCTATTTCATCCAACATGAACAAAAGGAATGAGACAAAATGCCATGAATATTATATTGAACTCACAAGAGCAAGGACTTACTCACAACATATGTGTCTTACTAGATATCTCTGTGGAGTAGAATATTTTGCATTTAGCAATGCTACCCTGTGGTTTGGGGATCTTTGGAGAGTGTCATTGTCCCTGGATAAAGTCTACTGAAGTGTTCATATTGGGTGTTCATGGTTTAAGAATCTGAACCTTCCCATTTGAATTTCCTTAACTTTGTGATATGGCATTCAGAATGCTATTTAAGCATGGCTTTTTTCTTCTTTCAACGGCTAGGGTTTACTGCCTTAGAAACTGAAGGTAAAATAACAAGGTAATTATATCCAAAGCTGATTCCTTAAGCCAATTTAAATAGAAAAATTAAACAACTTAATTGCTTTGCATTCCGTGGCTTCTTTGCAATGATCTGTAGCAGTCAACAAAGGAGATTGAAGTGGAAAAGGATTTTACTTCTGTAATGGGCTTGTAGTGCAACATTGCACTAAGCTAATAAAAAACCTAATTGAAAACTGCAATCTAGAGAACTTGCCATGCAGTTAATATTTTGCATTTAATATGGTGTAGAGTTATATTTTTAATGGAAGTATTAAAGAATGTTCTGAGGGTTTGGGTTTTTTCTAGTTTGGGATGAGTTCTATGGTCTTCTAACAAGATGAAAATTTATACTTTTACCTTGAAACACAACATGGCAATATTTTAGGAAGGAATAGGGATTTTCACTTTTGTAGGAACAAAAGAAATGTAGGAAAGGGCTTTGTATCCTTACTTCTATGTAAGAGCTGCATATACAGGTGAAAAATAATGGAATAGAGGACATTGTGGTTAGATGTTCAAGAATTGGATGGACTTGAGGTTGTGAAAATCTTTTCTTATTGTTTTGTGTAAAGACATTGCTCTATATTTCTCATGCTTTGTCTTTCTCTCAGCAGTGCTAATTGTTATTCCAGCTACTATGATCATTAATTGAACTTCAGATGAAAAAGCATTTCTTTGCAAATTCTGCTGTAGGTCTAAATAAAAACATTTCTATAAAGGAAGATTAAAAAGTCCGAGTAGCTTGCAAATTGTTCTAATCCATAAGTGTTTATACCTCTTTGTCACATATCACCCTACTGGCTGAATGCAAGGTTTATTGACCTTTAAGACTGAAGTTTTTCATTTCAACTTTCTCAATTTTGTAATATTTGCCTCCTTCTGATTGTTCATGATGAATAATTCTTCTAATGCATTTGGAAGTGGCAAGAAACAAGTTTAATGCAGATATTCTCTAACACTTATAGCCTATTATAATAAGGGTGTGTTGTGAAGGAAAAAGATGCTTCGCTTTTTTCTTGGCATCAGATGGAGTCTGTAGCTGAACAGTCTATGACAGAGGATTGCCATGCACACTAACCAGGAGAGCAGGTATTTATTGATTTGTCTTTTATGTTTCTCCAGCTGTTTCTTCTCATCTGAGACATTTAGTGAAATTATGATATTCTACATCTACAACTCTGGTAACATTTTCATTTTCAGAGGAAGACTAGCATAAAAAACTCAGCCTCATCAATGATTTCATGGGTTCATTTTTTGGTTACTTCAAAGGTTGTCTTTTTTCCTCCGGTATAGGATATATGCAACTGAATTCAACTTTGTAGATTTCCCAGTTTTCTAAGACAATAAAATCACTGGCCCATGGCACATACAAATTGCAAGTGCAGCCTGACAAAGTAAGCTAAAAGATTTGGTTTATAAAATTCATTCTGGGGCTACTATACTGAAATCAATATGAAATATTTCCAAACTATTTATTTGGCAAGGAGGAATGGATGTGACTTTTGTCCCTGTGTAAATAAAATTGTCAGTCCCACATAATGGCACAATGTTATAGTTTTTACATGGCAGTTTGAGCAATCTTCTCAAGGCTTAACCTTACATCTTGAATGGATTCTTAACACTGTAAAATCCAATGCTTTATGCTGTGCATGATTAAATTACTGCACTAGAAATAATTTCTATAGGGCTGCATAATGCAGGTTTCTAGAAATGCTGCTTTCAAGTATTTGCATGCCCAGACTAAATAGAAACCTTTTTTGGAAGAAGTGTTTGAGACCTTTGCCAGTGATAACAAGGAGTAGATGATAGGGAATAGTCCAGAAGAGCAAACATGAGTGATGTTTATCATCTGGATTCTAAAGGAGAAGGAATAAACCCTTTGAGGAGACATTTTGCCTCAGGAAGCACAACACCAATTGCCAAAATTTCCCATACTTTTCTCTTGTCCTAAAAAAGAAATCCACATATAATAAAGTGTCCTCAAAGGACTATGCAACCATGAAACTAAACTGTCTATTTTGACTGGAATAACCAATATATTTCATGGCCTGAAAAATATGGGCTAAAGTGAATTTAGAAATTTCTGAATCCGTTATGATGCTGGTAGCAGATCTTTTCTCTTATTGAAATTCTGTCATTTCCTTCCACCAAAGAATTATCAAAGACAGGTGTCCTTTATTCATATCATATGTATGAATTTTTTTGAGAAACAAAAGGAAAAGTGATTGTTTCTGTAAAAAACATCTGCCTTAGGGAAGATACTTTTCTCTATCATCTGCTGTACTTTCTTTCTTTCCCCCAGTCCATTAGGTTCTTGTGATGTGCATGTTGTTTATGTGATATTTTGATGTGATCTCATACTCTGAAAAATCACAGGAATCCATTGGAAGCACAGAACAAAGGCAGTTTGACCAATCTTTCCCAATTCTCTTAGTACTTTCCCTGATTCTCTTGATTTGGATTAGAGGTATCAAGAAAATAACCTGGAGAGCAGAGAAGAGTTTGGGGTTGGTTTGTTACAAGTTTAAAGTTAAGAAAATAATAAAAAATAT
Organism: Nicator chloris; assembly: GCA_013400495.1. Lineage (NCBI taxonomy): Eukaryota > Metazoa > Chordata > Aves > Passeriformes > Pycnonotidae > Nicator > Nicator chloris. Next base: position 13,946 of record WAAE01020006.1, read on the forward strand.
TAGCGTCTTCCTAGATACTTCACATAACTCATTTAAAAGCTTAAATAGAATTAATTCCATCTCTATTTTTTCAAGTTATAAAGAACTGATATCAGAAATCTGAGTTGCCCATACCCAGAAAGAATTGTCTGTATTTAGTTTGGTTTTACACTGTAGCAGAGCTATTCCATCTCTGCTCTCTAGTAGCCTCTACTTTTTAGAGTCCAATATAGTAAAATATACCAAACAAAGCAGGGGGGAGAAATCAAACCACAATTTGATATATCAAGGAATACTATAGGGCATGAATATTTTCTTGAAACTTATTAACAAAAATCAATAAATTGTGCTGCTTTTTCCAGCAAACTTCTTTAAAGGAGACTTTTCTTGTTTGCTTTCTTTTCCTTTGCTGTTTTACATTGGCTTTCTCCTTTTACTGGGATACAGAGATTTGAACAAGTCTAATACTTGTTTCAAAAAGGGATAAGTCCACAATATTTGAGGGGAAAAATAATTTTACTGGCTCCAAATCTTGTTTGTAACAACAGGATGCAGTACTATAAGCAACAGTTCCACCCATGAATTACAAACATAATTTAGATTACTCCATGACAGCACAGCATACATCAATTGATAAAAAGTTTAAAAATGCGTGGAATCAGTCCACATGTTGAACTACCACTTTCTGTTTTCTCCATTTGTGGGCTGGCAGGTTTTTCTCCCCATTTAGGACTTAGTGATGTAGAAAAAACACATTAGGCAGACACTTATTGCTATACCATGCCTGATTGATGGGGGTTATTTTACTATCATCAGATTAGAGATGAGGGGAGATAAATAGGCAGGGGACCTGTCTTGTTGTGGTGTCATGTGCCTAAAACTACTCCTGAGAGGATAATAAGGTTAATGCACAGAAAGGTACAATGGTAACTTAGCAATTACTTTGAAAACCCCTGTCACTTCTTTGCTGTGGGTTTGTAATGGAAGTATTGTGCCAGCTCCCAGAGACAGGTGAGCAACTTTTAATTAATTAGCAGTCAGGAGATGGTACTTCCTCGAACAAACATGTGAATGTGCTTCATTTAAGCATGTGGTTATTCAGAGCAACTGTTGTCCTGCAGGCCTAAGGGACATTGCCAGCACAAAAGAGAATATGAACTTTGCCTGCTGAAGGCTCATCAAACAGCTCAGGGAAGGCTGTGAAGTCTATCTACGGGCAGGTTCACTGAGCACAAATCCAATTTGCTTATTTTCTGCTCGCTTTGTACCACCCCATCATCCTGCTGAACTGCTTCTGAGTTCATCTCTACCTCACTGTACTTGACTTTCTCTGAGGATTTCCTATAGTGGAAGTGCTGTAACAACTGCTCCTGGCTTCAAAATATGCTACATGGACTTGGAAAGGGTTCAGATAAGAGAGGACTCAGTATTTTAACTCCTGATAATATTTTCAGTGAACATTTGGGAAATGACTTGCAGTAGGACTTTGACTTTTTGGAGTTCATTTGGTTGACAGATGTTGATCTAAGGAATTATTAGAAATTATCAGACTCATTGGGCATCATCACATCAAGATTAATGTGGGACATATTTTTCCATAGTAAAAGTAGTGTGTAATTCTGCATTTCTGAAAGATATCTTTTTGCTGAATATTGGAATGGGGAAACTTTCCCTCTCATTCCCTATTTTTTGATGTTTGAAAGCTGTGTAAATACTGTGACCAGTGAATGTAATTAGAGCTGTAGGAAATAAGTAATCTATTTTAAGACTAGAACACTAGGAAGCAAATAATTCAAATGATAAAATATTAAGACATGTTTTGCAGCCAGTGCAACAATGATCTAAAATTAGTGCATAGACTTTTACTTGCATGGAATTTTGGGAACATAGGAAGACATCCAAGAAATTCGTACTAGTGAATGCAGTTTGTGTGTAAAATCACAGCACACAGTTGTGTTCAAGTTAAATGTGACTTTAATCAGTTTCACAGTGGTGAAAGTGTAATTCAAACTAGAGTTTATACATGGTGCAATTGGCTTGCAAGGAATATCCAGTCTGTTCTGCAATCATGTAATGAAAAGGGTCACAACCTCATCTGTGCTTTGGGTTTTTGATGTCTTTTAAGGCATTTTGCACTCTGAGCTGATATGGCAGATTTTAGTATGAGTAAAGGCACTGACTTTCTCCTGTTCCCAAGAGGGAGAGACCTTTTTCCAAGGCCATGTTTTGCCCAGGACCAGCCTTAAATCAGCTTTTGCCTGTTTGCCATTTTGTAGCATAATCTATCTGCTTTAGTAGTCAATCCACTCAAATACAATCACGGAAAGGGAAAAGTGCAGTTTAAGGAACTTTTAGTAATAAAATATCACAAAATGATCAGCTGTGTTGTGCAAATACTGTGTTAATATTTCTTTATGATGAGATTTTTTATTTTCACAAAAAATTGCTTTACTAGGAAATAGTTGAATCTCTGTAAACAGTCAACAGTGTTTGCTTGAGTTTATTTTAGTCCTAAATGTTTTTAAATAATGTTGTTTATATTATTTACCTTTTATAGGACTGGGAAGAGCAGGGATGTTTTGCTTTCCATCTGCAGACACATCTAGAATGAGGAATGAAGTCCAATCAGTATCTTTAAAATATTAATTTTAGTATTCAATGCTGCTGCCAACAAAATTAAGAGCCAAAGTTCTTATGCATTAACCTAATCTTGCAGTATTTGAACTAGGAATAATTTATGCAATTTTCTGAATGCTGTTTTCTTGATGGTTTTTTAAATGCCAAAACCCCTTTTCCATTAGCATATATTGATCACCAGATTTTATTAAAAGGTAAAATTCATCATTTTATTCCACTGATGCACCTGGTTTTTTACCTCATTTGAAATGTCACTGGACTCTTTTAGCTGTAATCTTAAATGCAAAGAAGTTACAGAGCAATTGTCCCTTAGACAATCACAAATATTTAGAGAGAATTGCCAAACGTTTTTAGCTTGCCATTATCTAATCTGTAGTGCTTTCGATATATACAGCTGAAGATCTAAAGAACTTTATTCTTCAGTGTGCTCACATTTTATTTCCTAAGGATTTTTCTCCTGCTTGTTCTGCTGCCCCACAATTGGACATTGTTGTGGATGGCAGTTTCATTATCTAAAATTTTTTGCAGAACACAAAAGCAAACTCAGAGGTGTGATGAAAATACACATCCAGGAGTACACTTTGTCCTAGCTGATAAAAAATTCCTAACATAATGTGATAGAACCATATTGGTCAATTAACTGCAACTAGTACTCTTAAATCAGATTTGGTCTTAAAGGTCAGCTTTCTTCAGTGTTGTACTCTCCCAGCTCTTAGAAGTAATTACTGTTACACAGCAAGTTTAATTAAAAACCCAATGCAACTGAGCCTATCAACTTCCAAACACTTCAAATAATTTTAATTATATGAAACCTGGGTTTTTTTTTCTTGTACCAAGTGTCTCTTACTCCCTTTCCCATGATTTTGTTTGTATTATGAAGAAGGAGAAAATAGTGTTTTCTTGCCATTGCAAGTTTTTTCCTGACCAGGAGTATCCTTACATGGAAGATAACACATTGCTAGGTCTGTTGGTTTAATGCAAACCAAGTTATAAAGGGCAAAATAAAACAATGAAAATTAATTTTCATAAAATAATTTAGAGATATCTTGTGCTGGTGTTATCTTTAGCCA
>WAAE01020010.1:0-13282 GCA_013400495.1 Nicator chloris
TTTCAGCTGTGGTTTTGTGGTTGCCTTCAGTTGTCTGTGTGATGATTCTGTTGATTCACACAGCTGCGGACAGGTGTCAGGGGTCTGTTATCAGCAAACTTTCTCTAACAGACAGGCCTCATGACCTCCCAGGTCTGGAAACAGGCAACAAACTTAGTCTCATTCTGGACAAGAAAGACCTTACCAGCTCCATCCTTTCCATTCATTCTCCCCACCTAATGAAAGAAAGACACCTCTTTTGATGAGGCAAAGCTTTTCAGCTCTTTTCATAATTGTTGAAAGAAGAGTATTTCTGGTTTTGCGTGCATTAACTATACTGTCCACTAATAGCCACTCACAAAGAATAGGAAAGAACTGGAAATGGACATTACTGTCCTTCTTTCCTTACAGAAGGTCCACTGGGGACTTTTAAGGTCAGTAGAGGTGTCTTTGCTGAGGATCACAATGGCTAAAGTAGTCAAGAGGTAAATCCTGGCAACTATGGGTGTGACTTCTGTTATCTTGTTCTTTTATCTGGAAACTTCTCTCTCTTACAGTCTGCAAACTGGGAACATATTGTAGAAACACCAGAAGTAATCTCTTATGTTGAGATCATGGTATTTGCCATTGATATTTTCTCTTCTGTTGGAGATGCCAACTTCACTGTTATATGAATGATTATATGAAAACCTGATGGTCCAATGTTTTGACTAATCTGCAAATGCCTAGCTGAGGTTGCTGCTTGTGTCCTTTACAACTGTATCTCAGGCAAGAGATTCCCCAAAAGATTTTTTGCTCTCAAAACATATATAACCACTATGGAAACCTGCTTCATTTGATGGCTTTGTTTTTGTTGCCAACTTCTTGGGTACTATCCACTTTATTTGAGCAACAACACATTTTTTTTTTCCATTGTCCCATCACCATTACAAGCACCTGTTTGTCTCATTTCCATTTATCTGTCAGTGGTATTGCTCCTGTGTTTCCCTTTAGAGTCAAAGAGCCAGGTGCTACCAACGTTCCCTCATTTTGTGATCAAGGACAGCAGCTTCATATAAGACAAATAGGTTTTCAGGAGATGTAAACAGATTACCACCTCAGAGTGACTGATAAATGTCAGGAAGAAACAAGGTCAGGTGTCTGTTACTGAGAAGCACTGCAAGGTCACACTAATGAGCCCTGTTAACAGAGGAAATCAGAGGCCAGGAATTCATTATTGTCTTTGAGAAATAATGACTGCAAAGCAGAATTAAAATAAGAAAGGTCTCAACATCCTTTTTACTAGGATTTTTACAGACAATTCAGATGCTGACACTATCCTTTCTAATTTCTAGAATCACTGAAAAGAGGAAGAGGATCTCAGGCCAAGGCTCAAAGCTCCCTGGTCCCAGATTTGATAGAGCAAGAGCAGTGCATAACTGATGGTCTAAGGCCAGAGGAAAGAAGCACAGGGCTGTACTAGGCTGCAGCTCTGGCCCTGGTCTGTGAGATCAGGCAGTGCACTGAGTCTCAGCTGCCTGAGACAGAGCCCAGGGCCTGGGAAGTGTTTAAGGCAGAAAGAGCCTCTAGCAACCAAAGTACAGGATAGGAAACCAAGCCAGATGAAAAGATACAAGGAGAGTAAACTGGGTGAAATGGATATATGAACAAGTGTGTAGAAATAAATTAATAAATTTCAAAATAAAGGAAGGTTACACAATGTTATGCTCCCCTAGATAGTCCACCAGTAATTCCAGAAAGAAGAAATCCCAGGGGAGTCAGCAAGAGCACACCTTCCTCCCTGGAAGACTTCTATCATCTCTAACATTTCCTCAGGATGCCCCTACCTTGTTGAGAAATAATATAGATAGTTCAGACTGTAAGGAACTGTGGCTTACCTGCCAGAGCTCTCTAAATATTTAATAAACATAACTGATGCAGCAGATATAATAGACAACTCCATATAGATAGATAATGTGAAAAAAATATTTCTTTTACCAGTTTCACATTGGGGTGAGGGAGAAAGAACTGCTAAAATATTTAGAGCTTTGACAGTACTGGACTGCTCAGCAGTGAAGTATGTTAGTATTTCCCTGGAAGCAAAACACTTGGTTTAGGCATAAGCACAGCATCACTCTCATCTTTTACCTCTCTGTTAACAACACAAATGAAAGTGTGAAGTGTGGATGTGACTTGGCCACTGTAGAATGCCAGGACTAATTTTTAACTACCCACAGGCCAAAACTCCTGAAATTCTGGAGGTTACTGCCTGCACATGTGGAGCCATCTCTGCACTCTCCAGAGTTCATGGAGATTCTTTCTTGTAGCACTGACAAGAACTTATATTTCTTTCCAGGTTCTTTAGTTATGATCTGAAATATTTTTTTCACCTAGAATGATATTATATGCCTGATCTTCATCTTTATTGTTAACTTCTGATCCCCTGTAGTTTAGCTCTATTGTCTGTAGTATCAAAATTAGTTTATTGTCAAAGGCCACATTTTGAATTAGGATCAAATATGTTCATGTTCCCAGCAAAACCAATTTTCATCTGGAGGATGAAGAACCCTGAGGGTCTTTTGTGTCTACAGCATTCTTTGTCTGGCAAGGTTATGAGCTTTCACGTTAGCACTAGCTTTGTCTTTGCAGTAGTATCTATGTTGCCATATGCCAGAATCAGTAATTTAAATTTAAAACATCTCTTCCATTTTATGAAAATTTATGAGGTATTTAATGTAATGCTCCCTCTGTTTTATTACACAACGTCAGTACGTTTTTGTTGCCCTATACATAACTTGAAGATTTGAATGTGTGTTCTACCTTTTCAGCCAACACCATCTAACTGCAGTGGCTTTAAGTGGTGTCCTGGTTCCTGTCCAGGTCAGTGACAGCAGGTGTGACCAAGACATCATGTTACTAAATACCATCTTACGTCATTGCCAGGGCAGAAGAAGAGGCACTCTCACTCCTCTGAGAAATGGTGGCCCTTTCCAGTCAGGAGGCAAGAGTCCTTCAACCATTGTTGTTCATGTTCCTGGGCTTGGTGAGCATCTTCCATGTATATCACCCTCTTTGTACACTTTTGTTATTAATATAGTTGCTGCAACTGTTCATTTTCTTACCTCATTGCTGTTTCCTGTAAATTGCTCCTATCTCAACCTCTGATTTTCACATTTTTGGGTCTCCAATTCTCAACTCCATCCCCAGAGAGAGATGGGGAAGGGAAGTGTGGTGAGCAAATGAGTGGTGTCTCATTTGGGAGAGTCTTGGTGGGGAACACTGAATTGAGGAGTGCTATTCCTAATTCATGACAACTGGTTATTTTACACTTTGAACAAATGCATGAACTAATACCAATGAAAAAATGCAGAGAAAATTAAAGAAACAGAAATTTATGGTTACCCTGTCTTGTCCTGCTTGGTCTCCTCTCTGTGCAATAGTTGACTCTGTGGTAGATTATAATTTATATAATAGGGAAACTGTTAATGAAAGCATTTTCTCTTCCACTGAAGTTTCAAGGCCAAATGGAAACAGTAGCTTGACCAAAAGTTGTAAGACCAAGGACTCATGCTACAGTTATTCTTCTACACAGAAAGACAGCATTGTCTTTCTGTGTTGCTGTGTATGAGCAAATTCCAGCACCACCTTCTATGTGTTTACCTGCCAAAGCAGAGGATGGCAGAAGCCTCACTACATAAATTTTGCCCCTTTGCTTGCTTGGTAGGCCTGATTTAAAGCAAAGTCTCTGTTCACTAATCATGTTGCATTTATGAGGGATGAAGTGGAGATTGGTGAGGAGTGTGTAGACCTGAGGTTCTTTTCTCTAACCTGAGAAGAGCACAATAGGCAAAGCAAATCACTTACTCTTAGATGCTACAGGAATTTTCCTTCTCTGGAGTTGTATTCTCCTGAATGCAGTGTGCACAGCATGACCTGGTAAGCACAAAGAAGAAGGCTAGCCATATGGCTTTACACAGTTCAGGTACAGTAACTCCTTAAATTCCTTGTAATTCTTGGAAAGCACATTTGGAAAGTATTGTTTTAAGTGTTGTTTCTTTATTTTCTGTGCCATTGCAAAACCAAGCCTTTTCATTATTAAACCTCAGTGTGTGCTAATGTCTCTGCAGGCATGGAGCAAAAAGTGGTTCCCACCACAGAGAACTCCCCCATGACTCACACGGAACCTGGTAGGACCACTTTGCAGTTCTTCTTTCACTGTGGTGAAGAGTAGAAGGGCAGGATTCATACTGAAAGTGTTTTTTATATAAACAAGTCTCAGGAAAAAAGATCATCACTCATGGATGTTGCTACGATACCAGAGTCACGTAAGCTCAGTGTCATTCAGGGGAATGCAATCCCTGAACGTACACTAGGGTTTCCTGCAGCCCATAGGCAGGTACAATTCCAGCTCTCACACCGCAGTATTTATTAAAATCTACCAGTCTAACAATATGTTCATTTGCTGAGCCCTAAACAATAATCAATGCTGAAGTAGTGTAGCTGTACTGTATAATGTGGATTATATTGTTGTTTTGGAGTTAAAAACAAGAATGAGCACCCTATTTCTCTTCTTTCTACCAGGTTAAAGCTGTTATGACACGCCACTCATTCCACCTTTTTTTCCCCGTGTTACACTGGTGCTGCTATTATGCACCACTGTAATGGAATTTAGATTTCAGATTGTCTTTTGGTCCCAGAAAAATGACACCTAAATAAGGCAGACTAAAAAATAACTTTTAACAGTCTGATAAAATTATGTGCTTGCTAATCCTTAGCATCTACTTCCAGTGGCTCAAAAACCAGCATTTAGGGGAAATTCCTAAGGCGTTTAACAGCGAATGACAAGCTTTCTATAGAATGGTTAGAATTACCCAGGGAGCACTGTAACAGGGATGTAATTCTTCATTCATAGCTATTAGCTGCACTAAATTTCTATGGAATCTTTCTGATTCCTTCCTTGTTCAATTCAATAAGGCTTTTCCATAGAAAAAACATGCACACTTACTGCAGCCTACACAGATACAAGGCAGAGTAATCTGTATTTTTTAATAGGAGGTAAAATTGCTACTGTTCTGCTACATACAAGGTGGGAGGTTTCTGCTGCATAAATTCTAAGCATTTGATATTCAACAAAAATCAGCTCATACTAAACACACTTTGTTTCAAAAAAATATTATAAGTTAGGCTTAACTAATAGCAACCTAAAAGCACTCCACAGTATTCAAAGAGGTCTCTCTAATGATTATCAGCCTTAGAAGAAGGAAAAGAGTGGATTTATGCCTGCCTTATATTATTGCTAGGGTTTAGTAATAGCACAGGTGAATTTAGGTGCTTGTGGTTAGTACTCAAAAAAAAAAAAAGTCAAATACAACTCTGAAAAAGCCAATGTGAAGTTCTGTACAAACACATAGGAAAGCCATGCTCTTTTTAAGCTCCATTAGCAACACAAAGGGATAGAAGAAGCTGCTGCTCCACTTGACACAAGCAGCAGCGCCAAGGCTCACTCATTTCAGAGTGCCTGGGCTTCCTGCCAGAGGGCCTGCCAGCAGGAAAACTGGTAGTGATGTTGTGAGAACAAGAAAAGCACATAAATATTAAAAGCAGATACCAGGCCAAAAAAGCTTATAAGGTTGTCCCAGTTCTTTATGCAGCAAGACCTCTGAGACCAAGCTTTACTTCTTCAGTGTCATGGAGATGTAATTCAGTGCCTTTCCATCCAGATACAAGTATTGCAGTTTCTGTGAACAGTAATTCTGTGGCAAAATCTGTGTCTGCTGGACAGAGTCCCTTGATTACAAACTCATAATTTATAGGCAAGACACTTGAAGAGACAGTGAAAATTGGTCTCAGAAAATTTCTTCGCAGGACTGGTTGTTGCAGATGTTTTTTTCTGGACAAAGGCTGACACAGCACAATATGCCCTAAGAAGACTTCCCTCTTTGCCAGAGATTTTTGTCTCAGGACAGTTAATACATGCTAAGGTTTGTTTGCAGCCTTGTTTGCCAACAAGGATGAGGAAGTGTGTGCTCCAGAGCTGTATGAGTAAGGTCAATGCCAACGACAGATTTCTGTACTCAACAACCACAGATCCCTGTATGCAACTGAGGGCCTCAACAGCTTTCTGAAATGGTTCAAAGGTGAGCAATGCCTGTCAACCCAATCTGCTACAAGTGTATGCTAAATATAGTGAACATGTGGTAAACCAATATTTCTGCACCTCCCAGCCTGGTAGGTGCTTCTAAACCAAGTTTTTAGCAGAATAGCATCCTTGTCTCATCGGCATATTGGAGGAGAAAACCTTTTAGGGTCCTATATCTGTGTCTTCTGTAAAACTGAGTCCCTGGTTCTTATTTGTCCTTCTCTGTTCTTGTTTCAGTTTTGGGTCTGGTTTGTTTGTGTTTTGTACAAACCAGTGATACAGAGAGAAATTGCTTTGTTTGAATCAGTCTCTCGCCATAGGTGTGCTGCCCTTCTTCACTTAATTTGTATTTTAACTATCAGAATTATTGGTGCTCCAAGAAGTTTTTGTTCATGGAGCTCAGAGTGTCTCGCAGCAGCAGATACCTTTTCTGGAAGGTCTATATCAGAAAAAAGGTGTGGAAAAAGATCATTTTAATATCATACAAAAAGCTTGCAGATATTTCAAATTACACAATTGATATAATGGAGAAAATAGAATTACACCTGGTATAGAGCTAAAATAGTATAAACATGAGTATGCAATTGAAATTAACATAATTTCTGAGCAAAGAAATAGCAAACGTTATTTCCATAGTGGAGGCATTAGGAAAACAGGGTGAGATAATGCCTAAAGTCATGAAATGAAGACATCTCAAAGGGGAAACGGGGGAGCAGATCTCCAGTATAGGCTAATCTTTAGCTCATCTAGGTAGTAGATCACAGTGCTCATTTAAACCCTGAAGAGGGAAAGAAACCCAGAACTGGTCACTCTTCCTTGTATCAGCAGCTTGTCTCCAGCAGACAAGAGTTGTGATCCCAGGGCTTTGGCAGCCGTTGCTGGCACAGAGCCATGCAATATTAATCTGGCATTCTGATAAAAGGCTTTACTGCTTCCTGAAGAGGCATGATTAGCACTGTTCCTTCATTTAATTTTACTGCAAAGCTTTAACCTTTCTCACACAGAAAATGTAGAAAATTGGCTCCCCAAGCACCTATTCACCATCCCAAGCTGCTGCAGTTCCTGAAGTGGAATGTTGCTGCCAGGGTGTCTTGCAATGACCATCAAAACCTACTTCAGCAGCTTTAACCAGAAGTAATTATTTTCATTCATTTTTTTATCTGTATAGAATAGAAAATAATGCAGGCCAAATTCTGACCTCTGTTACATCTTGTTAAATCTTGAAGAACACTTCAATAGCTATAAAAGGAATGTAAACATTAAGTGGTCTGTAGCCTGAACATTGAGAACTTAAACAGGAAATTTGCTGTCACTTCACACCAAGTCAATAAAGCTAACACGAACACAACCATACTTTATTTCTGTTGAGAGAAATGTTAGCGGCCACAAACATTTATTTTTCATATTTACAAATATTTCTGTACAAATTAATACAAATACAAATGAACAAAATACAAGCAAAGAAGAGAAAAGGTTTGTCAAAAATGATTTCTACTTTTGTTATACTTTTGTATTGAACCCTATAAAAAAAAAATCCCCTATTCTTTGTTGCCATAGCAATAGATTCCCAGGGTGAAATTATATCATACAGCCTTTCTTCTAGGTTTCTGCTATGTGCTATCACCACCCACTCTCCTTCATTACAGTCAATAATCAGCAAAACCTCCCCACCCCCAGCTGTTATTCAACTGCATGTTTTGGGGTGGAGGATACAATAGTTATTGTTTTGACAGGTGTAGAGAAGACAAGTGAATTCTCAGTGTGCTGAGGAAGCACAGGATGTGCTGTCTGAAATGTTTCCAGTCCGGTCCCCTTTGACAACGCCTCTGAGCAGCCATCCATCCGCAGTCTCGTATCAATTCTACACATGCACTAACTGCTGGTGTCAGCTCTACAGCAGTGCACTGTGTCTCTTGGGAGGAACGGGAACAAGCACCTACGCTAGCCTGGCATTGCCAAAACTATGTCAAATTTGAAGTAGAACCCTGATTTTCTTAGGTAAAGTGCTGTTGCATTAACTCAGTGTGTCACCTTACCCTTGCACCACAGCAACTTCAAAATTAACACCTCCATCACAGACCAATAGGCCAAGAAGAGCTTGCAGAACACACTCCAAACTCTGAACACTGGAACACAATGTAATCTAATTTTAACAGGCTTGTACCAGAAATAAAAAAATCCTGCCTTCCATGTAATTATTCTGAAACAATGTACAATTTCCACTCTCAAGCTCAGTATCTAGCCCTGCATTTTAACTGTATGGATATTTCTCCAAGGCTGGATTCACATATGCCTTTTCTTTAGCACTAAATCCCTCCAAGTCAAGTGGTTAAGTTAAACAGTTAATTCATGTTAAATACTGACCTTGTTTAAATTATCCTAGTTCCATTACTTTAGAGGACCAAACCAGTTTATCATACTGATTAACAGCAGCTGAAGAACTAGCTCTGGATGACTTTCTGACATTTAATATTACAGAATATTTTTTCACTTCATTTGGAACAGAGGTTAGTGTTCTCTGGTGTTTCTTCACGTCCTCACTACTCACAAAAGGCAATGCAGCTCCAGATTTTCCAACGCCATTTCCAAGGCAGAGACATGAGCTTCCTCCTTCTTGCTCCTCTGGTCCCTATCCTTTTCCATTACCGCTGCTTTTGCTCCAGAGTCAGAGGTCCTGATTGTGCAGCTGAATCACCAACCTACCCATCTCCCTCACTTGGATTCAAGGCAGTCTCTCCCCTTGAGCAATATTCACCAGGTTTTAAATAGTAATTTCTAGTATTTAATCTGAATTTCCTCATTTTCTTTCTTATTCTTTCATGTATCCTCACTAGATTTTTTTCCTCATTGGCCAGATTGTAAAATATCTTAGTTTGTTTAAATACTGGTATATAATGTTTAATTAAACAAACAAACAAATAAATAAAAAGAGGGAGAAAGAAAGAAAAAGATACTTTGAAAGTGCCTTGCATGCTCTTATGCATTAGGTGTTTGCAACAGCCTGAAAGCTGAAGGTCATATCTGCATGACAGAACTCTTTCTCCTTCCCTGTCAGTTAAATTAGTTGCTAAATATGGTTTCAGGTACAAGACCCATCATTGTTAATGGATGTCTTTGTTAATTCAAGAATAAGATATGCTGAATGCTTACTTCCCATTTAGTAATCCTTTGTGGATACAGTGGTATCTATTTGAGCAATACACATACAAATAATGTATAATTTTTGTAATGTGAATAGGAATGAATCATGATGCTACTTTTCTTATGAGAATACTAGAATGACATTCTGGATTTTAATGGTGGACTCATGCTGTTCCCTATGTCTTGAAGTCATGATTCTGGATTTGAAAAGCAGTCCCTTTATGTAAGCACATAAGTTAGACTTTCACCCTTCATTCTACAAGATGCTGCACACTCAGGTGCTCTCCCAGTAGAGTGATGACAAACTCTACAGCCTGTACTTATGTAAGCAGGATTTTACTCCACCAGATTAAGAATTCATGTTGTTATGTCTAGCATCTAGATCTGCTCTGGTGAATCTCAGCTTCAGATTCCTGCAAGCAATTTCCATGCTAATGGGGGGTTGTGACAATCATTAATAATTTTTTTTTTTTTTTTTTTTTTTTGCAATAGAGCAGTACCCCCACTTGTCACACCTGTTCTGTTTGTAGCTGATAAGCCTCTAGGGTATATGGAGAAGGAAAGTCTTTCAGGGACACAGGATGTAAAATCCTACTGGCACAGTTGAGTATGTTGGTATATGGCTACTGCTTTTCCTTTGATAATTGTACAGAAAGGAAATAATCACTAAAACATGCAACAGTAACCCATCTATTGTAGTACCTGAACTCATTAAATCACTTGTTCAGCTTTATTTGTGACACAACAATAAATTGATTTAAGGGATAAAATACTAAATTAACTGAAGGCATGCTGGAAAGGATTAACTCAGCTGAGAAAAATGGTTTTGACCCTCCGTTTAACACACTCTGAACCACACGACATGGGAAGTGCTCACTACTGGTCCTCAACATTACACATACACCCTTTCTTAATTTGGAAGTTATTATTTTGTCCCAGAGTCTTTCCTCCACCATTTTTACTCCCAGCTATACCAGCAAAGAGGTGCTATGAGGTAAACTGTTAGACCCTCTGATCCTCAGCAGGCTTTTGTAACCATCCATAGCAAAGTGGGACATAGGTTGTGTTACCTTGAACTAACAATGCAACTAGGTAAAATAAAGTGGAGGGGGAGGGTCTGGGGAAACAAAATTCAGCAGGCAATGGCAGATCATCACAGCCAGTACCACTTATACCAGGCAAACTTCGAGATCAACCTCAGTAACTGGAATTTCATCAGGACAGACTTTTTTCTATACCACAGGAGAATTCAACTGACTTGATTAGAGTATTTGAACAATATACAGCATCTCTTAATGAGCTCTCCAAGACTCTGTGTAATTTACATAACAGAAGCCTCTCGTGTTTTTTTTCCTTTTGCTTGATGAGTCTGCCAGTTTGCAGAAGTTTAGTTGTGCTTCTGCCTAGCTCTCTGCATGGCATACACTCACACAGAGAAGCACTCGGCACAGAGTGTGTTGAGGGTAGTATCTGGGCAAAGGAATCACACACAAAGGAAACTGAAACAAACTTCCAACTTCTCTCTTCAGAAATTAAGAACGATTCTTTCATTGTCTGCTGTACATGTAAGGAAGATAGGCAGATGGAATGTATGGGCATGAAACGTGCCAAACATGATTACTTTATCTCCCTAACATCTAGATGACAATTCTATACAACTCCTGTTTGTTGTAGATTCATGCTTAGGGTTCTTTTGTTTCCAGAAATGCCCAAATACACAGAGCAAATGCTGCAAAACAGTCAGACAGCTTTTTTTTTTTCATATGCAAATGATTTCACACATAGGCATTTCACAAATAGCTGGAGAGTGCTACTCCTTTAACACCCCACCTATAGCTTGTCAGGGTGCCAGGCAGCTGATGCGTTCATCCCAGTTCATGATTTTCAAACTGCTGCCCTTGATTCCCCAGTATTTTGAGCAACCTGGATCATGTACTAAGCCCACAAAAGAAGTCTCCTACATTTATATCTTTAAATATCACCTACTATATCTGTTCTGGTTTAGCACTAGCCTTGCATTACAAGCTTTTCTCCAACAAAAATTGTGACAGGCACATGCAAGCACCAGTGTGAAGAGTGAGTTTTGGATAAATGTACAGATTTGAGATTCCTGTGGTAAACGTGCTTTCAAAACCAAAGAGACAGTAATGCTTGCTGTAGTAACAAGGTATTTATTGTGGACTCCACAGTGGTATATCTGTCATGCCAGACCTGCTGAGACAGGAAAAATCTGGGGCAGCAGTTAAAAGCATTAATGACTTTAAATCCAGATTTTCACAGTGCATCCTCGAAGGAAACACTATCGTGTAGGTGTCTTGTCTCACGGTATCTGACATTCTTAGAGTCTAACTGGAATAAGGAGTTAAGTGTTAGGAGAACATATTTCTTCAGTCATCATCATATATTTCAAGTCTGATACTGTGCACGTCACACAGATCCTACAGACATTCCTCATGTACAGTTTAGTCATGTTTAGGTAAAAAAGAAAAAATATTTTCAGCAGCTAAATATACATCCATGGTTTGGGGATTAACCCTATATCCAGCCTGCATTTCCCATGCCTTATCTGTAAAATGATTACATTAAACACTACTCAGCATTTATTTCTAAGGATAAGGTTATGACCACCACATTACCATACTGTGCCAAAGGAATTTGAACCCACAGGTGGCTCTGGCAGGCAACGAGCCAAGGCCACGTGTGAGCAAACACTTTACCTTCTAACACCTGCCATCAGCAGGAAAGTGGTGTGGGAAGTTTGGTGGGTTACAGCACCAAAATAAACCACCACAGGCACTATCCCACCAATCTCTTCTGTCCTTTACATGGGTTTCCCTAAGCTGATTCTTGTCTATAGTGAGTGCATGGAGTACCTGTTCAGTATCTATAAGTAAAATTACTTTACACCTAGCTGTTATAGAGGTGTAGGAAAGGTTAATTAAAGGAATTAATGTTTGCAAAGTATTTGTGGAGCACTGAATGAAAGTCATTATATAAATTTAAGTTCCCTTATTAACTGGGGGTTTTTTCTTTTGTATATATGTATACTTTGATTTCTTTGTTTCTATACTGACCAGAATTGTAGAGCCTCCCTTAAAAAAGAAAAGAGAATAAATACACATAAAGACAGGATAGGAAATGCTACCTCATCCTGTCGTCCATCACCCCATGAAACTTACTGATCTGAGTAAACATGTTTTTGTTGTATCATATATTACAGATAGTCTGATGAACTTTTATATTTCAAAGCTGAGTGGCAGGAAATCTAGTGCCTATTGCATAAAGCTGATGCAAAGCTCATTGTTTTATCACAGGAAATGCTATAAAAATGATTATTAAAAATGCATATCACAATACTGAGATGCTAATCAAGTTCAAGGTTTATAGTGCAACATACAGTACAAATAAGTCCCTCATTGTCCCTGTAAAATTCTTGACGTAGCATGGGAATTACCAAGGTTTTCCAGCAAGTGCTTTCTTGACTTCTCTCAAATGTAAGTTTAGAATATCCTTTGGCCTGACTGAAGAAAATTTATGAAAATTGCTTATTTAAGTTACATATTTGATTTGTTTTGTTTTTGTAGGAAATCAAACTCTTTGAGCTCAGAATGAAACAGAAAAAAAAAAAAGATTTAGTCATGCTCCTTTGGAACATATATATTTTTGCCCCACAGAATATGTTATCCTATATTCATAATATATACTATTAAAAGTGGTATTTCAACTCAACATAAGAAAATACACATCTACCTTACTGAAATTATACATTAATGCAATCTTCATCAAAATGTTTTGACTTGGAGTAAACATTCTTTTCAGAAAGAAACAGTTCTGCCAAAAAATTAAAATCAATCATTTGCAGATTATTTTCTATTAAATAAACATACGGTAACACAGAGACCAAACCTACACGTGAGAATTATAATAAGTCAAAGGAAGGTAATTGCTATTTAGCCCTGATTTTGATCAGCGATTATTCTTGGGTTATTTGTCAAAGGCTTTCATGATCATAGTTCAGCTTCAGGTAAAATGATCCATCCACTG
>WAAE01020017.1:0-15329 GCA_013400495.1 Nicator chloris
CCTCTCATCCTCTCACTTGTTAATTGTTCTTTGTTGTGCTCCTGAAATGTTCTTTGTTTTGCAAATTCAAGCTTAGCTTACCCGTGGATGGATTATTTGTACCAAATGCTAATTTGAAAAGTTTATGTCTGTTGATACTTTTCACCTGAGGACAGAAGAAACCGACCTGTTTGCTCACCATTTGGAATCCTCCACACGGAAGCAAATTTTAAAAACACACGATTGTAATATTTGATACTGGTTCTTTTAAAAAGGCACATGTTTACATATGGTCACAAGTGGAGAAAAGTTAGACAAACCTACAATTTCATTAGAGAAAGGAAATTTAAAGGACTTTTATTTTAAGGCTAGAATGTAATTTTGAGCACAACCCAAAAGCTGTCTCTCATAGGAAGAGCATTCAGTTTTTGCTAAGATATCTCAGTCCCATGGAAGATCATGAATTATTTGAAAGTAATACAGTTAACTGGTTTACTTCCAGCAAACTTCCTCTTCTGTTGATAGCATTTTGGTGCCTGTGTCCATCCTGGACTTGCCATCTGTGATTTCTTTGTTCCGTGCAAGACTATCCGTCATTTTTTGGATGTTATAGGCAATGAAGTCACCTAAGTAATGCAATAAAATAGAGTACGTCATAGATGAGGAATGTTTTCTTATATACCATACTGAGACATTCAAACCCATTTAAACTGATGGGATTTCCACAGTTGGGATAACAATCTGTATATATGGTCCTATCATCAAAAAATCTGAATCCAGTCATGGGATTCAGCTGGCAGATTAAGACTTGATGCTGTTGGCTGTTTATTTGTCCAACCTCCCTGTAACCAGCAGGGATGCAGTGAGAGCAGCCAGTGGAGTCTGAAGAGGGAGTTCAGCTATCAAAATGGTGCTTCAGTTTTGGAATATGTGAAATTACACTCTCATTTTCATTGGCTGTAAATTAGATCTCTGTTGTCTGCCAAAGGCATCTTAGGCCTGTGCATACCTTCAGTATGGATACCAACAATATAAGCAACTGTGTTTAAGTGTCTTCAGTTACTTCCTACCCAATCACCTCAGATATTCTTCTTTGAAAAGACAATCCCTCATTTACAGCTTTCTGTCTATGTCTATGCATAGGTTGCCATCTCAAATTAAAAATATGTCACCTGTTACATGTTCTCCTCAGATCAAGGAGCATCTTTTTACAAATAACGAGTGTTCCCAAAGATCACTCACTGTGAGTTTGACTCTCTTTTGACAACCTCAGGAAAAGACTAATGATAGTGGAAAGAATAGAATAGAATAATAATATATATGTATAATATAAAAATATAAATTAAGATTAATATTAATAAAGTGACAGAAGCAAGTGCCTTAAAGAAATGCTCTGGTATTTTCTTAAGTCTTAAAGAGTATTTCAAGACGTTTCAACTAAGTTGTTAGTTTAACTAATCACATTTACTTTACTTTCTAGGAGTGATTTTGAAGAGTATTTTGACATTTTGATCACAAATGCTTTGAAACCTGGTTTCTTCTCCCATACACCAAACCAAAGACCTTTCCGAACTCTTGGTAAGTTGCAGCTGTAAGTCCCTTCTCATCTGCTTACCTCTATGAAAAAAAAAAAAAAAAAAAGGCACTGATCCACTGGCAGTGGGGTGGGAAGTGGACTAAAATTCTGTTAAGACTGAAGAGCACTGTGAAATTAAAAATTACAGTGTTGAGGACAATTAAAAGGCAGAGCTGTGATAGTAATTAAAATTATATTGGGTCTCAGATATTGCATCGTTTGTGAAAGAGAATATTTTTCTTTATTGTGCTCACAGGGTCATGCACAGAAAATGAAATTTAGTTCTGGGAAAAAGCAGAAATATTTAAAGAATTTAAAGGAAATTCAGAGAACTGTACAAATAAAATTGTAAAGCTGATGGAAAGAATTTATGATGGAAATCTGACAGCATTAAGTGTGTTTACTTTGGCTAAATAATGACAGAGTAGGTGAAAAGGAAGTGCCCCTGTACTCACATAATTTAATTAAAACAATCTGAAACGCTTGGCAATGTTGTCCATTAGGTAATTATGGTTGTAACACAGGAGGTTTATAAGAGCTGTGTTCATTGAACTACAAGTAACAATGTAGCATTTCTGAAGACAGTTAAATTTTCCATATTTTGGTAAATACCTTTATGATTAGGTTACCTGAACATTAATCTTACAGCCAAAATAACTTAGGTCAGCATACACTGAACCATAGTTTATCATTTTATGACAGGAAAGTCAGCATTTCAGCCCAAAAGAAATTTTGCTTGTGGAACTTTTACAGTAAAACTGAAACAAGCAGCAAAAATACATATTGAAAATACATTTTAATGTTTCACATATTTATGTAGGAAAATAAGTGTCTTAGGTGTGATTTTTAAAGGATTAGTTCAAATAGTTGCCAAGTTGACAATTTGAGAAAAAAGTAGTCTCAGAGGGGAAATTGAAACTATTTGTATGAAAGGAGAGAGGAGAGTAAAATCATAAAGGGTGAAAAAGGCTTAGTTCTGCAACCATTTGATTTAGTTCCATATAAGACAAATTGAAAATAAAATGTAATTCACTTTGGATTTCTTTTAAACAATCTGATTAGCCTGACTTCCTGAGGAAATCCTGCTGTGTCACTCTGTCAGTAATCCAGCCATCAACTTTTGGACCTCTTGGACAGTTTCAGTAAATTTAATAGCCAGAAAGCTCCAAGATACTTTGATGAGGTGAGGGGGTTTTGCCCAAAAAAAGAGCAGAATAGAGGGAGAAGACCAAGTTACTCTCTCCATTGATAAAATGTAGCATTGGCATAATCACCACATTACACTGTAAGGACCAATTTTCATGAAGCTGTTTCTCTGCTTTCAAACAGGAACAGCATTATCTGGGCTCCTCTTATTGACTTTGTGGTTTTCATTCCGTTTCTATCTTGACAATGCAAACAGGCTCAATGTCGGTCAATCACTCATTCAATTAATACCTTATTAATGCAAAATAAATGTAATTTCTGTTCTGGACACTTCACTATCTAAATAGATATGTACACAAATAGATATGGACACAAATGTAACTAAAGCAATCATCAGATAAATAATTTGTTGATAGTCCTAACCTGGGAGTGTATTTTTTTTCTTAGTATCTTTGTATTCAAATGACAGTAACAGATTTCTTCTGAAAGACCAACCACACCATTCAAAGCAAAGACTTATACACATAGGACAAGTTTCTAGAGACATGCTTTAAAGTACTGTAGAGCTTGTTTAAGAGTACATAACGTTTGAACCATAAAAGTGGGAGAATATGAGAATATGCCCAAAATAATAATACATTTCTATAACGTTTATTTTGCTGCCCTCACAGCAGCTGAAACAGTATATAGTGAAGCTTCTAATACATTGACAGGGAGCAGTTTTCCAGTTTTCAGAAATTTTTAAGGCTTTCTTTCATATCAGAACCACTGAAAATCCAAAATTTCAGTTTCTAGTTTCTTTCTTCCTGTTGGCACTACAGACTGCAGAAGAGTTTGGCCACTGTGCTGCAGATCAGGGAGACAAAATTTCCATATTTTTCCTTTGAAAAAGTAAAAATCTGTTGGTAGACATCATAGTAAATATTTTCTTAAAGCACAGAGACTAAACTTTTGCTAAGGTAATTTAGGGATAAAAAACTTGTTCCAGAAGAAATGTGTTGTAGAAAATGGACAGAAGTAACTACTTATCATTGTTACCCATTTCTCCAGGTCTGAGTCTCAGCCATGTTCTTCCAAGCATCAGTAGGTCTGAGCTGCAATGAATTCCTAATGATACCATATTTTATTGTTTTATAAGTTGACTTAAGGATAAGGCACAAAATACAGAATGTGTTCTTAATTTCAAATATCCCAAGCGTTGCATTGTGTACTGGAGCTAATTGTTATTTATCTATAACAGGACTTCTGCTGCAGATTTACTAAAGGAAAGGTTTTGAAGTTTACTAAAGAGACAGATAAATACTTTTCAGTGAGTAAGTTCAAAAGGCAATTGTATCCAGTAGGCATTTGAAGGAGAATGAGAAACAGGACAAGATGACAAAGGAAGCATTGTCTGGAAATGTGATATTGGGTAACAGCTCTGAAAAAGTGTTTTTTTCAGTAGACAAGTAATTTTAGAGCTAATCCATTTAGAAACCATGAAAAATTATTTTAATTGCTCAATTAAAATTGCATCACGATTTCATTTTCATTTCAAGATGTGCATCATTTAAAGCAACTGAAACACTGCTTGAAAGCCTAAAAGATTTATGTGACTGGGGCACTGAAAAGCACAATAATTATTTCTTTTATTTTGCATAATTGTCTTTCAATGTACTATTCTGTTAAGTGGAGGAATAGCTTATATGTATCTTTACAGATTTTAGGACAGCTGCACTTATTTTGACCTGGCAAAATGGTTTTATAATTAGGGGTTGCTTATGTAGCAAAGGATATATTTTGTGAGAACAGTGCTGTACATAAAAATACCCCCAGACTTTGCTACCATAATTCGAATACTCCATAAATTACTTGGTATTCACAAGGTTGTATTTCCTTTTACAGTGGGAAATTCTTCTCATGATTCTTTAAAGTATTCTTGAGCTCCAGGACCTAAGGATCAGGTTGAAAATGTTTGCATAAATCCTATGTTGACAAGGAAGGATTTTCTTTGCTTTCAACAGCTACATCCAGCTTAAAATAATTTCTCATTCCACAAAGGGCTTGAAGGAATATAAGTAGAAAATACAGTGGTGAATTCTATGATAATCTGCAGTACATGAAGATTTCTGTAACGTTTGACAACAGAGCTTTCCCTTTATCACATCTCTTTTTAATGCATATCAAATTACTAGCCTGACTGCCAGTCCTGATCATTGCCAAATATATCTTTTGCAATCCAAAATTATAAATGAAATGCTAAAGATAACCGTTAATTCCCTGGAAGCCTTCTCTAAGTCTGTATTCACAGGGAAGTCTGCTTGGTCTTAAAGAAGGCTTACATATCTTTTCAGCTCAGGCACAGCTGTCTTTTCTGATCTGGTTTGGTTTTGTTTTTTTTTTTCCATAAATTGAAAATGTATTGTTGACTGTTCAGTGTCTGAATTTAAAACACACACTTAAAAACTTGTGTATAGCCTCATGTGTGTGTGTATGTATCTGTACAGATAGAGTGTGTGTATCTATAGATGGAGTGCCAGTGAATGCCACATTTCAAAGCCTGCTTTCAGTTACACTTCCAGCCTGTCTGCCTTGTTCCTGAACTTGAATTTCTGTCCATCTTAAGGTGCCTCTGCTGCAGAATGTAGCTTACCAGTTAAGAAACTTTCACTCCTCTAATTTTTTATGATTTTCTAGTAACTGCCAATTTTACAATTCTGTGCAGAAGCTTTTTTCCTCCTTCATTCATTCTTCTCCACCCTTCTAAAAATACAAGACAATTCTATAAGCCAAAAGGACCAATTAGAAAAACAAATAAGGAGACAGGATATAAAACATCATACCTCTGGACTGAAGACCATCTTTGGTTATTAGGAACTGCAAGACTTCAGAAGGTGGTGATCCCATGTCTGCTATCTGAGTGTTCTTGTGCCATCTTTTGTGAACAACTGGGTTTGACTATGGGCTATGGACAGATGGGCTGGGGAGCCTGGTGGGGGGAAAGGGAGGACATGGAATGAGGTAGAATAAGAGCAGAGCAGTACAGAGAAACATGCAGAGGAAAGGGATTTCACACTGATGGGGTTTTCTGAATTTCAGCTCTTTGCTTTTTTGACCCCCTTGTTGCCTCAAGGAGGACTTTTGCAATAAGCTAATGTGTCAAACACAGCTTAAACTGATGTACCCATGTGCTGTGCTGACTGGGACTCCCAGCTGGCCCTCCAGCCACAGCAGGGGGTGCAGCACGGTCCTCCCAGGGGTCTCAGAGCTCAGGAAGCCTTTTGCAGGGAAGCCCACAAAGGGCCTCATCTCGCATCTCTCAGGAGGCACAAGCAGGATAACAACAGCACCAGCAAAGGGCACCTGTGTAATCTTTTCCTCCAGTGGCTCAGGGTGTTCCTTTGTGTAATGCAGCTGTGCTTGTTGCCATTCTTCTGGAGATGGTGCCTCTTCGTATCAGTCTGTGTGGATATATTCTGTAACATGAAGCCACATAATAATGCATTTTTGCTGGGAGCTTTTGACAGGGCAGTATGTAAAGGTTGTGCTGGCTGCACACTGCATTATTCAGGAACTATCAAGTCTACAACCATTTCCCATATCTCTTCTACAAGAAGATGCCTTTATATTGTTATAACATCCCACAGTGCCATATGGCCCTTAAAAGCCATGCTACCCTTTTTAAGGGAAATGCTGTTTAGCAGTTCTTTACGGTGTATTGGCAGTGTTTTTCATGTGATTTCCAGCTATTTAGGAAAGAAAAGGGATTATAACTAACAAGTAATGGTATTTTGTACTCCAGTTTTCAAAACTAGATCTTTTTGTGCCTCACAGGATCATGATGCTAAGATCAAGAGTCTCTTACTGCTCTAATATCCCAAACAGGTTCAGTAATAAGCTGGCAGCAGGAGTTCTGCTGTTGAAAGGGATAAAGTAACTTGTTCTGTACCCAAGCCACCACCGAGAAATAATTCCCTACTTTTATCTCGGCCAGGGATTTTCATTTTATCCATGATTCCTGGAGAAAAAGGAGTTTCTTTTTAAGCAACTGGTTAGTATGGATGATTATATTAACAGATCTTCATATTCAGTGACAGAACCTGTTTTTTATTTTTATTATGAAAAACTATAAGGATTAGGGAAGCACCTTATAAAGATGCTTCCTTCAGGTGACACCCTCTTTGGCAGCATGATCGATGTCTGACTCCACTTTCTGAAAACCAGGCTAGGGCAGACCAGTAGGGCTGACAGTAGGAGACACATAAAAGAAATTTCATCTCCTACACCAGGGTTTGTTTTCATACAGATATTCGTAATCCACTGGAGAAGCTCAGAGATTGTTTCAAAAAATCTGCAATGTCAGGCTTCTTGGATGACTGTTTCACCTCCTATCCTTTGTTTAAATGATCTTAGTCTAAAACTATTACACTTTGTGTACTGCCTTTGCTAAGATATCAGCCCCTCCACAGAATTTTTTTCTGACAGTGTAAACAGCTGCCTCAGAGAGTTCTGGTTTCCTGATATTATTTATGTCCTGTAGACAAACATTTAAAAAATCAACAGATGTTACCTAGTCATCAAAGGGATTTACCAATTAATCTTTTTAAGGCTTGCTAGATAGTACCTGTGTGTAGTTTGAAATCAACACTGTGGGAATCATTTGAGAATAGAGGCAATCATTTCCTATCATGTCATCTATGTTTGTAATTAAGCCATGGCATACATAAGATGGGAGTATTTTAACAGTCCTGATGGGTTAACAAACCCTTTTCTAGCAGTTAAATTTTATTTCGTTTCTAATAAACATAGTCTTAGTAGACAGTAACAGTTTGGATTTTGAGTTTTACGTGTTCAGTACAAACTTCTGTGTAAGAAAGCATTTAAAACAGGTGTGAAAAACAGAATAAAGTTGGGCCAGCACGTGCTCACATCCTTTTGCAGAGCAGGTTGTTAAAGTTACAGGCTTCATTCTTTCTGATAGTTTCCAAAGTCCTTGGCTACCATATTTGATGGTCTTTGCCGCATAAAAACAAATGCTTTGTACACTTTTGTTCCATTACGGAGAAAATGAAATTAGAAATTGAGGACACACAACTGATCATTAATTGACAGTGTATCATTTATAAACCTTTTGTGAAATGCAAGGCACACTGCAGTTTGCACTGATAGTGTGTGTATTCACTGCTACAGTGACATGGTTAAACTGGTGTAAGTTCTTCATGTTGTGACTCTGTAGTAGTTAGACCATGTGGAAGCCAAAGAATGACTTTCCCTTACAGCACATTCCTCTTGTCAATCTGAGCTGGGAAGCCATTCCTTTCCTTAGGAAGAGGAAAGTGACTGTCTTTTGTTCTGTTTGTTTGGGGTTGGTTTTTGAATGAGCTTTACTGGTACTTGCTTCAGAAGTGCTATGAGGCCAAACTGTCATCACATCATTTATACGAATTTATTTATACAAATGATGGGTTCGCTCAGGCGTTTTACAGCACATCAGAAGCTGGAGGTTGAGCAGCAAAGCTCTGTTTCTACCAGGAGGGCACCGTGTTGGCCTGACTACAGCAATTCACTATAAACCTGGAGCATGGGCCAAGGGCTGGGATTTCAGCTGATGCCTGAAACTGGCCATGGGAGGTACCTGGTTATCAGCTGAACTGGCCAATGGAAATTGTGTTTGGTGCTCCTTCTTGAGCTCCTTTGGCTCAACCATATTAGCCAGAAGAGCTACCAGGACACAGGCTAATTCTTTAACATTTACTCTGCCTATGCGTTGAGGATTATGCAATCTCATGGTATGTGTGGGTAGGAATTTCCACCCATCCCATACTGCAAACTATCAAAACTGCAATTTCAACCACATTTGAGCCTGGCCTAGCATTCTCAGAGATATTACAGCCTCAGCAGGCTGGAGAAGAAAAGATGGGCCTATCACTGCCAACACAGAGAAAGGCTGCAGTACAAACTTCCCCTTGATTAGATATCTGAGTATCTGTCCATTTGAGCCTAGCTACAAATGACCCAGCTACTGGGAAACCACCCACAAGACTCTGCGCCCTCATAGACATTGAGTGAATGCAACAGCACAACACACCTATCTTTCTCTGAAGATAGTCCCCATTATTTCCATTGTTGTTCATAAACAACTCCTTGTCTATTTAGGGGGTTTTTTTTAAAGAAAAAAATTAAACAGCGTTTGAAGTAAGGCATCTCTTTGTTGCTGAGTATTGAGATGAATGCTGAGCTGTGGATGCATTCTCCAATGCCCATCCTTTAAAAGAAAAAAACTTAGAGTAAATGTGTCAGGCCAAGGTCTTTGTGTGTTTGCGTAGTGTTCAAAGTACCTCAGAGGATAAAAGGAATAAGAAGTTATTCATCCAAAAATCAAAACACATAAAAACTGCTACTTGCTTCTGCATAAAGACAGCAGGGGTGGCTTCAGCTGATTACCTTTGATATTAAATAGCGTGTTTGGCACAGAGCTGATAAGAGTATTACAGAAAGCTAGTTCAAAGAAAGTTAAAACTGCTGCTTTCAAAAGCATGGTAGCTACAATATTCCTTTTGTTAAAACTGGAAAACATGTTTAGCATAATTGCCAAGTACTCCAAAACAGAATTCTTTGTGTATAGAGAGTATATTTTCATTTTTAAAAGGAGTTTCAATAACTGCTGCAGTAACACTACTACAAAATCCCAGCTATTGATTATATCGTGTTATATTCAAGGTCTTGAATGATAAAACTCAAACCTCTTTTCTTTAAGGTATTGTGCAAGGATGTGATAAGATTTCTGTCTTCAAAGAGCCCACAGGCAGACCAGATTAACAAATGGTAGAAAAACAAAAGCACAGGCTTTTCTGTTTGAGCTAAGGAACCAAGATATTGAATGACCTTTCTTGAATCATATCTCTGGCAGATATGCATATTCACCTAAGACACCTAATGTCCTAATCCTGAAGCAGTGAAGAACTGTCAACAGAGTTTGAATAAGGACTTGTCAGTCTTGACTGTGAAAATCCTTTTAGCCCTTTTTAAAGATTTAGCATAATGGAAAAATTATTGGAAAAATTAATGGAAAAATAATTGGCATTATTTCAATTGTGATAGATTTAATTTTTATGGTTCATTAATATATCCTTTATAATTTCAAGGAATTGGACCCATTAACTTTATGTGTTCTATACTGAAATTAATCAAATTATTCAATATTTATTTGGTAATTATTTCAAAATATTAAAAGTGATAAGCTCAATTAGTTTTTTTATTTTGGAAGACAGCTGCATACCAGTGGTTCATGCCTTGTTTATGTTTCATTTTAATGAAAGAAACTTCCTCCATAGAGAAGCATGTCAAATGCCTTTAAACACACACACTATGTGATTGGGAGATCATTAAAAGTTAACATCTACAGAAAATCCTCAGTCACAGTTTTGTGATCACCTTTTGGTGTTGTTTCTTTATTGTCTTTTATTTCGGGATGCTAGCGGAGAGTAGAACTGTGGTACAGTCTGATCTGGATTGTACCAGGGAGATAAGGCAGGGAAACTGCCACACTTAAGAAGCCAAATTAATTTTAAAAATGCAGCTTTTTTTTACAGCAGAATGAGCTAAGGGCCTGTCAGCCCAATCCTCTCCTGCCAGTGGGTGCCCACAGAACATAAATTGCCATAGCCTGTGTTTTCAAAACCAAAGCCAAAATGCCTAAATGACCACTTTGTATTCCAGACAAAACAGTGCTCAGCAAACAGATTATCTGGGTTAAGGGAATTCTTCTCCAGGACATGAAAATGTTATTAAGAGGAGATGATTTTTTTCCTTCATATTCTCTAAGAAAAACAGACAAGATTTAGAAGCAAAGCAGTGAGTACTCAACTTAGACTACGTTTATAGTGTGATAGTAATATGCGATGCATAAAACTGCTTGGGATTTATGGAAGATTTTACACTGGATGTGGAGACCCAGTTCTGTATGGAAGACAAAAGCAAATGCACATTTCCATACATGAGCAAGGCTTGCCAAGCCTCCTCTTATGAGCCCTGAGATTAGCTCAGCTGGTTAGAGCATGGTGCTGATAACACCAGTGGATTTGTTGCATCAGTAGTAGCACCCATTCTGGAATAATACCTTGAGTTCTCATGCTTATGTTTCCACAGAAATGCTAACAAATGTCTAGCAATTTTTAATACAGATTATTTGATTCAATACCCACAAGTCTAGACTGGAAGGGTGGAATTATGGTTATTAATGTCTTTTCACCTTCATTCTGTTTCCCAGCACATACAAGAGTGTCCATCAAGAGTGTCCATGACGGGGGGGAGGGCGGTAGAACTAAATTGAAAATTTCGAAAGACTGAAAGGAACACTAGAGAGACAAACCATGCACAACTCAACAGCTGTTCTGGCATTAAGAGAATACATAATTCCATTTGATTTGTTTTGTGCAATTTTATTATTAGATAGTTAAACAGGTACATTTTATTTTGTCCATGGAATAATAAATGTTCCACTGGAAAGCTTATAAATTTATGTAGATTATTACCAGACTCTACTGCTGTTTCTAAGTAGGATGTTACACCCTTGGTAGCTTATTCAAAATGTGGCTGTTTTTTTCTTGCAAAATCTGTATCAGAGAAATGGATCATTTTAAGATCTTTTTTATATGGAGTTGCAAACCTCTTACTGAAGTGGTTTAACCTCAGCCAGCAGCCAAGCCACTCACTCACTCCTCCAGCAGGACTGGAGAGAGCGTCAGAGGGTAAAAGGCAGAAAACTCATGGGTTAAGGTAAAGACAGTTTAATAGTGAAAGCAAAACAAAACAATTCACAGCTTCCCATGGGCAGGCAGGTGTTCAGCCATCCCCAGGAGAGCAGGGCCCCATCACACATAACAGTGACTTGAGAAGGCAAACTCCATCACTGTGTCTCACTCCCTTCTTGCTCCCCTCACTTTATATACTGGGCATGATGTCATATGGTCTGGAATATCCCTTTGGTCAGTTGGGATCACCTGTCTCAGCTGTGTCTCCTCTCAAACTCCTATGACACCTCCAACTTTCCTTGCCAGCATGGGAGTATTAAAAGCAGAAAAGGCCTTGAGTCTGTGTAAGCTCAGCAATAACAAAAACATTTCTATTTTCATCACTGTGCTCAGCACAAATCCAAAACACAAAACACAGCCCCCTACCGGCCACATGGAAGAAAATTAACCTTCCCCCAGTGAAAACCACCACACTCCCTGAAACAAAAATTGACTCAGAATTACGTTGTAAGGTGCTGCCATATGTCAGAAATCAGAGGTCTCTTTTGAAACAATGAAATTCCAGGAATAGATACAGAAACCACAGGGTGTAGAAACTGCTCTGGCTGTCTATCATTTATCCTCAGCCACCTTGCACTGCAGGCAATGAAGAGCCAGGAGACCTGGTCTGTGGAGGGCTTTGCAGTGCCCAAACAGCAGCGCCTACACTGCGCAGAAGACATTGGCCCAGTGACTCAATGCTGCACTTCCTGTTGCAGAGCCTTCACGCTGTGTTTCTGCACCTGGGTCTGAATCCCAGCTGAGATGTGCTCATAGCTAATTACAGACCTGCAGTGCTGATCAAGAGCCCCAAGGAACCCAAAGGTCTTGCAGAAGTGGCACAGACCCTATGGAAGACAGGATGCCTGAGGGATGGAGTTTACAAGTTTGTAAACTTTACTGGTCCACTAATATTTAGTGCAAACCTGTGAGAAATGACTTCACGTTATAGTTCTTAAAACTATGTCAAAATCAAAACAGAATTCCTGGAGGAAAGAAAAGTTACCTGTGAAATGGGGGACCTACCAGAATGACTTTGCAGGGCAAAAAACATTCTTTGACGTATATTACATGTGCATAAACCATACGTGATAGAAGTAAGGAGTTTTATTCATCCTTATTCTCCATGAGGTTTTGGTCTTTATTCTCCATGTAATTGTTTTCGTCTGTAGAATTCAAAATAAGTAGATGATTAGACAAGCTCATAAAGAGTTACCTTGTGATTTGATTCATAATCAATTTGGAAATTGAAATTGAGGCAGTCGGTAGTAAAGCAAAAATAAAATTGTGTATGGTACATTCCTGGCAGAGCAAGAGCTGGCAACTGATGCAGAAAGCTTCCCTTCAGCATAGTTTCCATGAATCTGTATGTGCTGGTTTTGATTAAGGAGCTTTAGAGTTCTCTTGTGTGTTTTCCAAAATGTCAAGCTTTTTTAAGGTTAGTCTGTGGAATTGTTTTTTGCAGAAAGCACATTTTGCTTTTTGTACTGCAGATCTGCTATTGGAAGCAAGTAGTGAAAGGAGCCATAGAAATGAGCTGAGAACATGTGCAGGAATCATAACCAAAGCCTGGGCTGAGATCTGCTTCAGTTTGATATGATAGCTGATCTCTGACTCACTTTTGCAGTTTCTTAATACTGCAGCTTACCCAACGTTTATGAAGCACCCAGGAGAACTGCAAAGTGGTAAGTGGCAGAGGAGATGTGCAACAAACAGCAGATGTGGATTTATCACACATGGGGTAAATATCAAGTGTGTAGAGAGTCACCTTGTTCAGGAGGAGCTCTGCCTCTCCCACCAAGTACAGGGAAATAATAGGTCAGAGGGTACAAAAATGGACACTTCTTGGCTGGTAAGCGATTGTGGCACACTGCATTGTTTAAGTGAGCCTAAGTCCTGTGCAGCTAATGTTCCAAAAGGAATTAGTCCTTGCAACCTGAAAGCTCAAAAACAAAAGTGGGGTACCATCTTCTTCCTCACGTTGTTCTTCAATCTGTCTTTATTATTCACATTGAGCTCCACATATCTTAAACTTCAATATGTATGCTGCATGTTTTTCTAGGTAGAGTTAGCGATCCCAGGACTTTTCCTCTGATTAGCAAACATGTTCATTCTGACTTGATTCTTATCTGCTGTAAAACCACTTCATATACTATTACTGTCCACAGATTCCAGCTGCCTCTTTGATACTGCCAGACTAAGGCTGAATGCTCCAAGATCATTATTTTTTCTGGAAAAATAGTAGCAAGAGGTTTTCTCTATGAAGTTCCTATATAGAGAGATTTGGCACAATGCTCTAGGTTCTGAGAAACAAGGTAAAGCACATTTCCATATAAACACCCAAGTGGTTTTGCAAACCACACAAAATGAACAGATAAGGAACTGGAAAGGTAATCATAGGTTGGTTTGGGTTAGAATGGGACTTTGAGGATCATCTAGTTCCAGTCCCCTGCTGTGGACATGACAACTTCAGTTATAGTAGGTTGCTCCAAGCTCCATCCAACATGGCCTTGAATACCTCCAGGAAAGGGGCATTCACAACTTCCTTGGGCAACCTGTTCCAGTGCATCACCACCCTCGAAGTAAAGATTTTTTTTCTAATATCTAATCTAAAGCTACTCTCAATTTTAGCCCATTTCCCATTGTCCTGTCACTACATGTCCTTGTAAATATTCTTGCCCCATTTCCATGTAAGTTTTCTTTGGGGAAAGGCCACAGTTAGGTCACCCCAAAGCCTTCTCTTCTCCAGGATGAACAATCACAGTTCTCTCAGCCTTTCCTCATAGAAGAGCTGCTCCATTCCCCTGATCAACTTTGTGGCCTTCCTCTGGACTCGCTCCAATAGGTCTGTGTCCTTCCTGTGCTGAAAACCCCAGAGCTGGATGAGGTGAGGTCTCAGGAGAGAACGATGATGGGGGAGGACCATGTCAAAGGCCATACAGGAGTCCAGATAAATGACATTTGTAGCTTTTCCCTTATCCACTGTTGCAGTTACTCCATTACAGAGAGCCACTAGGTTGGTCAGACAGGATTTTCCCTTGGTGAAGCCATGCTGGCTATCTGGAATCACGTCCCTGTGCTCCATGTGCCTTAGGAAGTGTCAGAGAAATCATTTCTCTTTTACTTCTTCAGAAGACTCACTACTACAAATCTTTCATGTTAGCCTTCCCTTCAAAGGATAAGGAAATATACTTTGCCAGAAAGGAATAGTTTCCTTTTTTATTTGCCATCTCCAGCCCAGTCACATTGTTCTGAGATTTACAGTGACTGTTTCATACATAAGAACTCTTCCTGTTTGTTAGGACATTCATTTCCTAACATTTTTTGTTTTGTTTATTAAATATGAAGTTGTACTGTATCTCAAGAGGTCCCACAGGAACAAGGTTTCATGCTGATTTTCTTTATGGTGTTACCTGACACACCTGGCACCTTAGCAGACCTTAAAGAGTTTCTTACATCTCTGCCAGTTGTTCTAACCCTGTCAAACTCTTTGTCCCTCCTTTGAATTCATCCATGACTGTGATCCACGGGGCCACTAAATTGTCCCCAGACCTGAAGAGTGAACTTGTTGTCACATCTCTGTCTTCCATCACAGAATCACAGAATCACAGAATTTCTAGGTTCGAAGAGACTTTCAAGATCATCGAGTCCAACCCATGCCCTAACACCTCAACTAGATCATGGCACCAAGTGCCACATCCAGTCTTTTTTTAAACACATCCAGGGATGGTGACTCCACCACCTCCCTGGGCAGACCATTCCAGTACTTTATCACTCTTACTGTGAAAAATTTTTTCCTAATATCCAGCCTATATTTCCCTTGATGCAGCTTGAGACTGTGTCCTCTTGTTCTGTCC
>WAAE01020017.1:15399-98369 GCA_013400495.1 Nicator chloris
GGGCACACTGCTGGCTCATGTTCAGCCGGCTGTCGACCAGAACCCCCAGGTCCCTTTCTGCCTGGGCACTGTCCAGCCACACCGTCCCCAGCCTATAACGTTGCAGGGGATTGTTGTGGCCAAAGTGTAGGACTCTGCACTTGGACTTATTAAACTTCATCCTATTGGACTCTGCCCATCCGTCCAAACATTCCAAGTTTTTCTGCAAAGCCCTCTGTCCTTCCAACAGATCGACACACGCTCCCAGCTTAGTGTCGTCTGCAAATTTACTGATGAAAGACATCATATGCTCACACCTTCTCCTTCCCTTCTTTTGCAATGTTTTTATCTAGAAGGAATAGTAATAATACAAAATGCAGTAGAGACTGTAATAAAATCATCCTCATTGCAAAAGAAATTGCAGAATCACCATTGGGGTTCATTGATGATACATGAACAGAGATATGACTCCAAGGGGAGAGTCTAAAGTCAGTGCTAGGTCCCAAAGTCTTTCAGTGCCTCTCGAACATTAGATTAAGCAAAATATAAGGCAGAAAATATATCAGGAAAAAGTGTATTTGCTACAAAACAAAACCACCCAGTGTGATTGTGGGTATGTTCCATATTCTTTCATATCTATGATTTTAAACTACTAGTTGCAGTTACTATATTCCTAAGAGAAAGTGGTCCTTAACTATTTAATGCCATTATATTCTAATTAAATACTATTTTCTTTGACTGTTACTTGAAGTGATAAGTATTATGAATAACCTATAAAAACACTCACTATTTAATACATACATGAAACAGTGCCAAGGTAGTGTCTTCCCTGACAGCCGCATTCAAATGAGTGTCTGGATCTTTTTACAAAACTAATGAGATCCAGAATAAAACTGCTCTAGAGAGGGAATTTATTTATTTTCATACTATTTTGTACCTTTCCAAGATCCCAATTAAAAAAAAAAAAAAGAACAAAACCTTACAAAATATGTGCAATGAAGAAGTGAAATTATGTATTTATGTCCCACTTACCCCTGCAGAGTAGAAGTTTTCTTGTTTATAAATGCAATTAAATAAAATTATGGAAAAACCCTCACCAAATTTGCACATGAACTACAATTAAAAATGAATTTGTAGGAGAATCATTTTCCAAAAAGTGATTTTTCTTTTCTGAGAAAAAAACGGCCTTGCTTGTATTTCATCATATCAGTGTTTCAGACAGAAAGGCTTTGTTAGCCAGACTGTTCCTGGGAAAGCAGAAAGTTAATGCTTTGACAGTTTTGAAAACAAATTACTTAATCTGTAGGGAGCTGTTATTTTCAGTTCCTGTAACACAACAATCAAAGCCTTCTAGAGAAACTTATTTGCTGGCTTCTCTAAAAAAACTACTGATTTTCTTACAAACAAGTTAAACTTTGGAGAAACTTATTTGCTGACGTCTCTAAAGGAACTACTGAGTCTCTTGCAAACAAGTAAAGCTTCAATCTTATCTGTGCATAGCCTGTTGCTTGGCACAGTTTAAGCAGTAAGGCAGTTTTTAATAAAAGTGTAAAAGGTTTTGGTAAAACTAAAAAAATAAAAACTCTTTTCTAAAAAAAAAAATCTGCTCAAAGGATTGTGTGGGTTTTATATATGCCCAGAGCAATTTGAATAGACACTATTTTGTACTTTGATCTTACCAGGCCTTACAAAACAGTGGAAGGACAGAAGTCCTTCCTGAGAGAAGTAATTGTTAGTAATGTGATAAACAGCACTTATGAATGATAATGAAATAGGTTGGGTTGTTTTTTTTTCCACAGGGTGGTATCTGTATTTTGTCCTGAGCTTTATCTGTGCTGTTATTCCAGAGTGTGGCCAGCTTTTAGTAGTACTGCTGTTTAGTCCTCCGTATGATCAAACACACATATGTTGGGGTTGCTAGGCATAAGAAAGATGTATCACTGCCTATGTAAATTTTAAAATCATGTTCCAGCTTTCAAAACTGAATTTTTACTTTGATTAGTTCAGCTTCCATCTTACCAACCATAAGCCACCCCAAAAAAGGCAAGATGATGCAAAGGCAAGAAGGAGAGGTGATATTCAGGCTTTTCCTGAGCAGGGAGCGGGGGGCTGGAAACAAACCCACAACAGATTGGACAGCCAAGAATGGAGATAGCCAAAATCACCAGTCACTTTGGGAAGCCTTAACCTTTCATTTCAGCACATCGTGTTAAGGGAATAATTTGTTCTTTGTCATTTCCCTGCAGTCAGACAGGGGACTGGCAAGTGCTGATGCACAGGCAGATTTTACAGCTGCTTCCAGGGCACAGAAGTAATTCAGGGATGATAAAACACACACTAATACCTGAGTGAATCCTGGAAACCACACAGCAAAGTTGATTAGTCTATACACAAGAGTTTTGGGTGATACCCTAAGAAGAGTGCCCATAGGGTATGAAGTTTTACCTCCAGGAATCTTGTAAGTGCTTGCTTTCTTCATGGAGAACATGCCCACAGGGAAAGTCTACAGCTTATGTCATCCCATCTTGTTATACCTTTACAACTGGAAGAACCCACCTGTGCAGGTCCCTTTGTCCTTGTAAAACAGTGCACTTTCCTGTCCTTATTTCCCTTTTGGAAAGGAGTTTGTCTTTCTTAAGTGAGCTCAAAATGCTGTCCAGCACCAGACTGTGTTTGCAAGTGAGACTGAAGCATAATGGCACTTTTATATTAATGCCCTGAGTGTCTGAAATGGCATTATTTTAAATTGCAGAGAGGCATATCAGTGTGATAGTTGTGGACCATAGAATGGACTTGTTTTACAGTAACCCCCATGCTGGTAACCAGAGCTGCAGTTGCTGAACAGAGCCCATCTGCATGAGGTGCCTGCAGGCAGAGGGAGCCCAGCAGAGCTGCCCATGGGCAAGATGAGGCAGGAGCAGGTACAGGCATGAGCAGTGTCATTCTACTGCACAGCTCAAAGGGAAAAATGAAATATATCATTAACCCTAATAGCCAGTGCAAATAGATCTGTATGGAGAGGGGTTAAAGGCTGTCCAGGGAAAGACAGAAGGACGGGCTGTAGGGGAGCTGTATACACACTGTAGTTAAATCCAGGGCCTCTGGGCACTTGGAATTGCTTTCTTCCCCTGGTATCTGCCCGGTCAAGTGGATGTGAGCCGTTCTCAGGCTCTCTGGTGAGTCACTAGCAGGTCCTGGCCCCAGTGTGTAGCCAACACTCACTGCAGGGCACCCAGCCGGAGGAGCAGCACAGGGTGGTGCCTCAGGGGTGGTGAACTGATGAAAATTAACCTGGGTGTAGGTGTGGCTCAGTGCAGGTAAATAACTGTTGAAGCATAAATTTGCCCTTACTTCAGCTTGTCTCTTAACCTCGTGCCTCCCAACCAAGAGCCCCATCCCATGGCCTGGGGCCTAGCAGTGTAAACGCCAGCCAGGCTGGGGACAGATCCCCAGGTCCAGACCTTTCCATCTCAGCAGGATAACCCATAAGAGGATACAGAGCGGAGAGCACTAAGCAAGCTGTGCAAAGCCTTTCCCAAAAAGTGACTCTTTGCCAAAGCAAATTGCCATCAGTTGTCATTTAAATGAGAATAAGCTTCACTGATTACTTTTTGCATAATCATTCAGAATGAAACCAGATGTTCCTCAGGCCATGTTTTAAAGCTGCAATGCACATTAAGGCTGGGCAAGAAAATTCTCACAAGAAAAGGGGTATTGAGTCTTGTTAGTGAATTGGTTTATCTGAAGAAACTTTTATTTTTTTGGTGATGAAAGTATATTTCTGAATCAGGAACCATTTCCCAGCTGTTAGACAAAGCTATATAGAAATTGCCATCCCAGCAATGTTAATATTGCCCCAGCATGAGTCAAGTTTTCGTTGTTCATTGTTGTTTTTAAAAAGGAACAGTAACTTCCCCTCAGGAAGACTGCTCTGAATCACAACTGGGTTTGGGCAAGTGTTTTAACAGAATTATTTTCTGTGTTTAATTATTTTAATTTTACTTGCTTGGTACCTTAACATTTCTTGACGTGGCACGTTTTCAGTCTACAGCCAGGAATCTGGGTTGCAGTGTTATATGAGGCTTCAGGAGGAGGCAAGTCATTCTATCTAAATCATCAGAGAAATTCTTTTTGGTTATCCAGTCTGTTTGAAATTGTCAGGACATCTCCTTTTCTTAGCTTACAAGACCTAAAGCATCCCCACCTATGTATGTTGCTTCCTGCTGGAGGAATATTTATAGCATTTCTGACCTTTGAATGAACTTTTAAGAATCAATAACAGCAAAGTGGAAAGAAGGTCAGCAGCAGTTTTCCTCTCGACTGAGTGTAGCCAGTGTTCAGCTTAGAATATCTAATATATATTAGGAACTACCAAAATCACATTTATGCAGCATTTTTGCAGGAAATTTGCAGATTTCTTCAGCGCTGTCATGTAGCTGCCATCTGAAGGATACAAGGCCAGAGCCAATGGTGTCATTGATGGCTTTTTAAGTTGTTGTGTATCAATTTTTACATGGCAGCACTTCTGCAAAAAGCCTTAACAGGAGGTGCTGAAGAATAATTTTCTTAGCTGTATTTTACCTCTGGACAAATGTAAGCGAATTAGAAGCTGTTCTCATTAATGACTTATCGCAACTGGAACACCATCCATTTCCTTCCACTCCAGATTA
The DNA here is from genome assembly GCA_013400495.1 of Nicator chloris. NCBI lineage: Eukaryota > Metazoa > Chordata > Aves > Passeriformes > Pycnonotidae > Nicator > Nicator chloris. The sequence continues at coordinate 20,049 of WAAE01020017.1, forward strand.
CAGTAATAAAATTGACACAGTCACCCCACAGTGCGTGAGCACAAGCAGCCGCATGGGATGGTTCAAGGCAAGGTTTGTCCATTCACAGTTGTTACCCCTATGACCCTACAACTCAAATATTTTAAAGAACCTTTCCTAATTCCTCACATTTATGAAGCTCCTTCCAAAATTGAAGTGTTCCCATAATGAACTAGACACCTCAATGCTGTTTGCTGCCTCCTTCTAAAGGGGAAATTACTTTATTTTATTGCCTAAAAGCAAGGTTTCTAACTTAATTAAATAATTTCCTTCTCCAGAGCTGGCACCCTTGAAAATGCTTATGGCACTGTCATTTGCCTACCACAGGTTCCTTCCAGGCCAACTAGTTCAGATTGTAACTGTGAATTAGAAGCCTAAATTCCGGATGCATTAAGTGAGATAAATCCCATTCCTAGGGGTGACAGTAATAGCTCTCACAGAGTGAGAGGTCTTCTACCTTGTAATTAGAGTGAATTGTTGCAGTCAGGACTTCCCCTCATGGCATTCCATAGAGGTAGCAAGCAGGGTTTTGCTCTTTGCTGGAGCCTCCTGAAGCTGCTGTAATACATAGGGCTCCTGTTTGCAAATGCAATGTCATTATTCTGAAAACATCTCTCATAAAATCTCCATTTTCTACCACCATTTTCCTTATTGACTGAATGGAGAGACAATGATAGATATACAAATCTTCACAAATTTCAGAAAACTTTATAGCATTTCAAAAGAGTTGTTTTTGTAAGTTTCTATGTCCATGTCATTTGAAGATTGTGTCTACTTGTTCAGCCAACCGTCCAAATATATCTAAAAATACAAGGAAAATTAAATAAATTTACTGTTTTGACAATTTCTGTTTACTCAGATGTTGTTTGATCAAAGGTTTTGATAGTCAGGAAATGAGGATTTTTTTTAATGGATGCTATCATGTTTTTTATTATTATTGTAATTATTGTTACATTCCTGAAGAAGAACAAAGGAAAAGGCATTTCCACACAAGTTCTACATGAATTGTTACTATCAACTTTGAATTTCCTTGTTTTTTCCTAGTTTATAAAACATCCTTAATATAGAATTGTTTTGCCTCCGTGTCTTCAAATTTGTAGATTCATAATATTAAAGAATGGTTTCATTCCTCTCTCCACATACCCATTTCTCTCTTTGTGCTTCTTTTTTAATTTCTTTCAAAGACCAAGGTATTGTGCCATGTGCATCTTCAGTGCTCTTAAACATAAAGCTGTCTTAGCCTTTCACCATTCTCCAAAATTTGCATCTAAGCTTTCAGCAGTCTCTAACCAAGTAGAAGTTGCTCTTTTCCCCTTTTCCTAACACATTTTAAGTACTTTGAAAAATTCTATAAACCAAGACAAAAACTGTACTTCTGATATTACACCTAAGTCAGATCTAAGTACTGTATTGGTCTTCTGTCTCTAGCATAAAATTAAGACATGTTTGAGCCTAAATAACAAAATCAACCTTTTGTTTCACCAGTTCAATAGACAAAAGACATTAATATTAATATTTCTGATGAAATTGTAGTTTATCGGTTCATTGAGACTACTATTTTGGCTCCAGCAAGAAACTAAAAGGAGTTCATCTGGCAATAGCACACGGATTTGAAAATCCACGAGGTTACGTGGACACTGGGACAGATCCATGCTTTGGAACCAGCCAGAGACAAAGCCTATGGCACAGCTGGGTGATGACCAGGGAGTTTCAGTTTCTACTGATTTTTCTAATTTGCTGACACTGCCAGAGTTGGTACACGTCAATGTGGATTATACCACCACCAGCAACACTGGGGCTGTTGACCACTCATCATTTGTCTACTCATCATTTCTTTAAAACTGGATAACTGGAACTGCTCATTTTTTTGTGCTGATCTAAGGCTGATGAACACCCTTAAGAGCTACTTCAGTCAGTTTTGTTGGGTTTATGCCAGTGTTTAAAAACTGTGCGTCATTTTTATGCACGGCAAGGTACATGCTGTCTCTTACTGTCTGTTTTATCTCGTGGTTTCACCTTCATCTGTAGAAGCTCCATCAGTCTGGTCTGTGTGGCCTCCTGCTGCAGTGTTTGGGTGGCAAAGTCCATGAATTTAATTCCTTAGGTCTTCTTCTGTAGCTGGTGCACACAAGGCTCAGCTGCTTCTTTTCTTACAAATGTCTGCCTATCCCCAGCTACCCAACACCTTGACTGAATCCACAGTCAGTAGCAGAACTTGAGCCAGACATTGGAGCTGGTTTAATGTCAAAGTAGACCAGCTGTGTGCAGGCAGCTTCTCTCACATCTCACAAGTGCAGGAGGATGGGTTGGTCTCACTAACAGCATGCAATTTGGCTTGGTGATTTCAGAAAACGACGAGGAGCAGGAGGCTCTGCTGTCACTGGACAAGCCTGGTTGGTATTCCCAAGGTAATGCTATCCAGCTTTATGATCTACTGAAGAAGATGACTGGCAAGTTGGATCCCAAGGTGTGTTACAAGTGAGAGTAAATCTTTTTGAAAATACCCTGTAATAGTCAAGAATTCACCAGAAAAACTTTCATTAAAGTTATTGATGTAAGATGTTATCAGTGAAAACTAGGAATATGTTCAGTACGGGTCTGGATAGGTGAAAATGCCACTAAACATGGTTTAACAACATTTTTCATAGTGAATAAATTCCTTCCTGGACACAAAAGAGTTTTGAGTCACCAAGAATAATGTTCTGTCTTGTCTGCAGTGTAGTCTAAAACTTGTTCCAGTTTGGTGTAATTTTTTGGTAGTCTTTCTACTGCTTCCTGTCAGGCTATTTCTGTCAGCCAAAAAACTCACACTTCCTCTTGCTGGTCCCAGTTAGGCATCCCTTTCCAATGGCCCTGGAGGGCGAGAGCAAGGAGGGTGTGTGTGGGGCCAGCTCTTCCCTTATGGAGCTGGTTGAAGATAAAACCCCAAACTTGACAATAATAGGATCTCTGCATGTCTTGACCAAGTGTAAACATGGAGGAATTTTTATTAGGTCATTTTAAGGCTCTTTTTCTCTCTGTGAAGTACAGTTTGCTTGTGTTATCCGTGTATACAATGAACTTCTAATTTTCTTCTTCCCTCACAGGTTGTTTATTTTGGTGACAGTATGCACTCAGATATTTTCCCAGCTCGTCACTATAGCAACTGGGAAACTGTTTTCATCTTAGAGGAGATTCTAGGGGACAAAGGTACAGTGCCTGCAAAGGCTGAATCTGAGCCCTTGGAGAAGAAAGGAAAATATGAGGTAAGGGTTCCTGCAGATGTTTCCTGGAACGGAATAAAGTAAATTACAAAAAAGCCTCATGTTACCTGCACTAAGAATGAACCTGCTTGTCTTACCAGGAGGATGCTGTTCTGTCCCAGCTCAGCAATGCATGGGTGACACAGCACCTCTACCTGGAGCTAAGCTGTGGATCTCAGAAAAAGAGCTATATGTGCTCTTCCTTAGCAAGCACGTTTTTAGTAACAAGATCCCTCCATCCCACAAGGAGAAATTTCATGCCCACTTATCACAAGTCCAACACCTGAACTCAGCTGAGTTCATGACGTTTCCCTGTGTGTTGTGGCCAACTGTAAACACAGAGGAATTTTTGTTATGTTGTTTTGAAGGCTGCTTTCTCTGTGTGTGAAATACAGTTTGCTTGTGCTTTCCTTATATACAAAGAACTTTTAATTTGCTGCTTCCCTCACAGGTTGTTATTTTGGTGACAGCTGTGCTCAGATAAGAGAGACTGCTTCAAAGTCTGGCCCAGTGCAGACTTACTGATAGTTACCTCAGATAAATAATGATTTTGAGGTTGATCACAGTTGGGAAGCAGAGCCTAAGAACTGCTGCCACCCTTTAATTCTCCCACAGAAGGTGGGAAGTTACTGTGGTTTATCCTTTCCTCTGCTGCCAAAGAGCAAAATAGATAGGAAACAGCACTGAAATGGATGATGAGGCAGCATCGTATCTCCAGCATGTCCCATGTAGGTAGGAGCTACAGGGAAACTTCACTCTCCTTTTGGAGTGTCTCTTCATTTCATATGCTACTAAATAAATAGGTCATTTTCTTCTAATTGCAGAGAAAAACATGTGCTTTTCACACTTTCCTTCGTAAAGCAGTAAACTTTAAAATAATGGCTCTTTGTGATTAAAAGTTAACTTACCAACAGAAAAGATTTGGGGGGTGCATTTATACTTGGCGTGTTTTTAATCCAAGTGTTGTAAAAGCTCCTGGTTTTAATGGAGAAAAAGGTAACTTCAATGGGACTAAAACAATATAGATGTGATATCTATATCTTATTTTTTAATAACATATTTTCCTCCACTCTCTTGATTTCTAAACTAAGGTCAGACAAGAGCATTTCAGTCACTGAAATAAGGAAATGTATTCTTTAATGTTTAGGCTTTTTTCCTGGGTTGTAAAAAACAAAAAATGAAGTAAAAAAATTCAATATCCTATCAAGAGAATGTATTTCTCAGTGGGAAGGACAGGTAAGGGAGGAAGAGCTAGTAGCACTCTTAGGTTGACACAATTTGATTTAAATAATTAATGCTTTAAAAATAATTCAATATCCTCCATAAGCTTGTTCATTCTCTGACTGGAGATTCTGCTGCATTGCTGCATAAAACTTAAAGTTTGGGGGATTTGTTCAACATGATTTCTTAAGCATGTTCAATGTATGCTTTTGAAGCACATGTTTTTAAACAGAAAGACAGAAAGTGGTTCTTTTCCTGGAAGTACAAAGAAAGACTAGTGGTTGATGTGTTTCTGAGCCCACGATGACGATTTGCTTTTCCCTTGTTGCAACACCTCTGCTCGACTGCTCACAAGATCCATCTTCTCTATCGCAGCGGTCGTCAAGCAGCAAGTTGAGACTTTTAGACAGGTGCTTGACATTAATAGAATGTCACTGACACTGTGACATTCTTGATAAGAGATTGCGGTATCTCACGGAGACACCACCCCTACCACACACAACCCCTGTTCCGCTTACATCCGCTACCAGTGACAGCGAGCAAGCAAGGGAGAAATGAATTGTGTTGATTAAAGGAACCTGAACCAGGGGGGCCCTGGCAGGTCAGTGGTGTTATTTCATTACCATGCTGCTCACTGGAGTCTGAACAACAGGTCACATCCATATCTCTGCAGTTGAGTGGACACCACTAACTTAGCAGGACTAGTTCAAAGGGACTCCCTTTACAAGCCTATGAGAGTTTTATTTTCATTCCCCCAAGCAACTTCTACCATTAACCCTTTGGTTAAGAAGGGAGAGAAGCCAATTCAAAGGATTGGACAAAGTCAGGTGTTACCGGAAAATTAGTCACAAACAGATAAGTTTTCATCTGGTTAATCAGCCTTAGCATTCATTCACAATAAAATACTGTACTACTGTAGATTTTCCATGCCATGCTGTGTGTGCAGAGAGGGACTGAAAACTTAATACGTGATGCAACTCTTAATGCTATCATTCTTTACAAAATACTGTTAAAGTAATAAAGTACTACTTTAACTGTCAATTGCATCTTTCAGAAAGAAATTACAAAAATCTGGTCTTCGTTGTTTGACTTGTGTTTCATCACTTACAGAGAGAGGGGGAGAAAACAACCTTCTCACACACCAAGTGGGAGACTTGTGATTTCCATTTTCATTTGCAGTTTTTGTCTTTTCCCTTCAACTAAATGCATGATATAAGCCAGATACACATAACTGGGTAATTATGGTAACAACTGCAGTTCTTGTAAGTATGTGAGTCAGAACCAAATAAGCAAGAGGATAGCAAACTAAAAACTCTCTATGCAGTTACTTGGCTCCTAAGTTAATTGCAGCATGCAGGGTGAATAAAAATACAAGGCATTGTGTTGAAACACGATTTCCCTCCCTCCCAGAATTGGGGGTTTGTTTGTTTGGCTGGAGGCTTTGGTTTTGCATTCTGTTCTTTAAATGTGTGATCAGCTCCAGCAATGAAAACTGAAAGGAAAGCTGGAATTTGTCCCAGGATTTCGAGGAAAATTATTACAGAGGAGCTGTCAGTGTGTAAAAACCTTGGGCTATGTGAATGAATGGAGCAGAAATCAAAGAATGAATTGGTGGATATAGATGATAATTTTGTAGTTAGAAGGGAAAACTTAATTTTTACAGTATTGCCTAGTGACTGGTTTGTTGTAGAAGTCAGGGCTGCTATCCCCCTGGATTTCCTTAAACTCCCTTGATGTGACCATAGACAAGGCTATTTACTTTATGCCTTTTGGCTCTGTTTGTCTCTTTATTCCTGTTTATCTTTGGCACAAATCTAACAGTACTTTCAGGAACAACCTGATGTGCTGTTGAGAAGCCTGGTGAGTTAAAGCAATATTCTTAGGGCAATACCCTGAAGTGCAGCACGTTTTATTTTAAATTTGCTGATAGTGATCCCTGCTGTAGTTTAGGTACAATAATCAGGGGTGAAAAGTTTTATATTTGCATGATGTGTAGGAGGGCAGGTTCTGTGCAAAAAAATGCAGACCAGTGGCTGCCTTGTCCATTTGCACAGCCAGCATGGGTGTGTGATTCAGGGACATCCCATTGTTGTGGTCTGCACAGATGTGCTGACAGAAACATCTCAAATACTGTTACACCGGAACAACTGTATTTTGAGCATTGATTTTTTTCTGGCACCAAGAGTCAGTGGTGTGTTACTACCTCAGGACAAAGCACACAATCATCAGTACCATCATCCATATCAGATGCAGTAAAGTATTCCTGATGCTCTGTGCTTGCTACAAAGATGATGGCATAGAAGGCAAATCTGCATCTAAATAAAGCCCTTAAAAATACGAATGGCTTGATCTTTTGCTCCTGTCTCCTTTACATCTTTCTTTCTTTCTTTCTTTCTTTCTCTTTCTTTCTTTCTTTCTTTCTTTCTTTCTTTCTTTCTTTCTTTCTTTCTTTCTTTCTTTCTTTCTTTCTTTCTTTCTTTCTTTCTCTTTCTTTCTTTCTTTCTTTCTTTCTTTCTTTCTTTCTTTCTTTCTTTCTTTCTTTCATCTCTTTACCAAATGTAGAGAAACTTCAGACCTTGGTTCCCTGATAATTTGTATTTTAGAGAGGTCATTTGTAAGCTGACAAATCAGTGTTGCCCAAGGGTCCTATTATCTGTCTATTCTGTTAACAGGCCCTATGTGTCTAGAGTTAGCAAAGCAAAGGTGGTAGTAAGTACTCCAGGTGTTTTGACTTTGTGGAAGGCCCTGGAACTTGGGAATTTCTGGTACCATCTCTATTTCCCTGAAGTGTAGATGTTTTCTTTGAGGCTTTGTACCCTCAGCTGAGACAATCAATGTCTGACCTGCTGCTGTCTGAGCTTGAGAGCAAACCCATATACCTGGGGGATTTGCATGAGAAAGAGGGATTGCCCAGCACTTTCTAGGATCTAGTGTCCCACTATGAGAGCAAATTCTGTGTATGGGGACTACAAGAGTGGCTGATGCATCTTCCAGAGCTCGTCAGCCCTGCTGCTGGGCATGTGCCTCCAGGCATGTGACAAACACCCACAAGAGGAGACTTTTGCTTCATTTCAGGGATGTACAGATCCAGGGTGTGTGGTCTGTCCTTCATTGCAGGCTATGATGTGTGCTGCAGGTGAGATAAGGATATCTTCAGGGCATCAGTTAGGGATGGAAGGGGGAGCAATGTCTGATGTTTCCTAGGGATGTGCTCAGAGTTTGGACTGCTCTTTCCAGATTTTAAATTGAGATTTAGCCTGCCAGACCTGCCCTGTCATCTGGAGATAAGCCAGCAAAATGATGGCAGCTCTGCACCAGGTGACTTGATGACAAGTCTCTTATCTAACTGGGTTTGATTTCACTAAGGGCTTGGGTTCTAAATGCAAAATTTAACTCCCTGCTCCTTAATAAGGAAGAAAATTCCACTCTAGAATCAAACTTCCACAAAAATCAGTACATTTCCTCAGGTTGCATTTTTAATTGTCTACTGAACTAACCATCCACTTCAGAAAGCAGAACCCTCACATCTCGCCTCTTGTCAATAACAGGGCCCTGTCTTTTGTACAAATACTTATGTGGGCCAGGGGTTGTTGTTTTGATTAATCACCTGAACAGCCTTAAGAGTTTTCTGCATGTGTCATCCAGCTGGCAAGCAGATTTTAATTCATCAGAGCATCTAAATTATAACTGATGTAAAGTCCTGGGATTTGCATGGAAAGATAAGATTTAGTGGGGAAAAAAAGAAAGTAACATGCTGTCCCTTTGTGTAAGGCACAAAAAAAAAAAAAAACAAACACCCACAACCAGGACTTCAGTTAAATGCTTATTTTGAAACAAAAGATAGGAGATTTTTTCCCAATTTATTTACATCAGAAGACAGAAATCAGTATCTACGTTTGTTGAGATCAGTACATCCCCCCTCCTGTCCATACCCAGAGGAAAAACTGTTACACAGACTCACACTCACGGAGAGAGTGGCTCTGTGTTTACTGGTGTGGTCTCTTCAGCTGCTCAACAGCTTCCTTGTGATCAAAAGATACAGGCCTCTGTCATAAACACAAATTATTCCAGCAGATTCTCAAAACTGTTAAGAGAGGAGTTAAATGGAGAATAAAATACAAAAGTTCACAAACCTGGAGGCACAAACTATAGTATCTGTTCTGTGCTCTGCAGGTCTGAGAAGTTAATTTGTACACCAATGACTTTAACAGATTTTCTATAGTGTAGTTTTGTTTCCTATTTTTTCATCTTTCTGTAGATGTGTCCTGGCATTCTTTTCTGATTGCTCATTGCAGTATATAACAAGTTTCATGATGAACGGGTAAAAAGTCCATTTTCCCAATGCTGGTTTAATGCTTTCTTTAAAACATAATTAGTGTAGATGTTGTTGTCTGAAAATATACATTAAAAATTAATATTCCTCAATTTTCTAAGTAACTGAATGTCTCTCCATGGATTCTGTGGCTCTGTTTTCACCCGTACCTCAGCTCAGAAACAGATAACACAAGTGGCATGATGCATTCTTTGCAGTTACTCCACCCAGCATCAGGAAGCTCCTTTTTCCCCAGGAGGAGATCCCAGCTGCAGCCTCTCTCTCTCTCAGCAAAGAGCAGCAAGCAATTCACACTATCAAAAACAGAAAAACTGGAAAAATAGAAGAGGTTTTCTTAAAATGTTTAAAAAATGTTGATAGTTAACTTTTTATTCCTAGGGAAGCCATAAATTGTATGAACAGGAACTTGGGGACTTATGGGGAGATTGTTACTGTCTTTATATTTTAAAGCCACATTGCTCCTGAGATATAAGAAAGGCTTCCCAGAGAATCAGCAAAACACTGGAGTTACTTAAACTAAAGCTTGTGGATAAATAAAGATTCCTCTTTTTTTAAAACTTCAATATTTATTTATTTTTCTTTCAGGGAGATCAGCTCAAAGTTCCTTACTTTGTATCTAAACAGTGGGGCTCTTTCTTCATGGACAGATTGCCAGGCCTGGAGAATGCAGAGGAGACCTTCGTTCACACGTGGTCCTGTAAATGTATCAGCACTTACAGCACTATTGCAATCCCTAGCCTGGAAGCAATAGCAGGTAAGGAAGATGTTTGGATTTTTTTTCTAATGAACATACAGTATTCATGGTAAGTTTGTAGTGCTGTAGATCTGGTTTTGCGATTACATGGATCTAAAATATATTCAAAATACTCTGTTCATATGATGCAACACTTAGCACTGGTGGCCATTGATTGCTTTGATGTTTGTGCCTTTAACTGTTGCCTCATACACCAGGGGTTTTGTTTATGTCTGCAAATACTAGGTGTTTAATTGATCCTCTGTTAGAGGTAGGGTGCAACATTTACCAGACTGTAGATTAGTTCCTGAATTTGGTCCCTACTTCCCCACTGTGATTGTCTGTTTCTGCTTTCAGTGGTGAGATACATTCGGAAAAAAACAACATGCAAAGTTACTTGGGGGTGTTATACTTACAAAAATGTTTCTCACTGATCTGGCTTGTTACACTTCCCCTATCAGCTCACTGTAACTTTGCAGCTGCAGAACATACCAGTGGATTACGAAGTGGTGATGAAGATGTGCTCCATCTATCATTTTGCATTACTGAACTTTGTCAATACCCATACCTAAAGGAATAAACAAATTATTAAATGAATTAAGAACACAGTAAGCATTTACTTTACTAACCCCTCCATTCAGCATCTTTTGCCTGCTTCGTGCATAAGAGCAAGGAATAAAAGGTTTGTTGCAAGAGAGCATTTTAGGCTTGCCCAGCAGTGGCTTCTGCAGCAGGACATATGATAGACCTTTTCTTTGCAACCATATTTTACATGTGTACTTACATTGCACGGATATCTCAAAACAGAACAATCACAGACTGCCACAATTTATTTATGCTTCTAATATTTGCAATTTTGAAGTCTGTTTCAGCCTAAAGGCACAAAGCCCAAACATACCAAGGGAAAATGCCAACAGAAAGATAACTTCCGTAAAACTCCCATCCAATACCTTTTCCAGGGTCATACTGTGGCTTGCTTTGGAAGTGCTGGCCAAGAGAAAATGGCCAGCCACAGCCTGAAACTCTGCCTCCCAGCCAGCTCCCCCCCAACCACAGCTCAGTTTAAAGGACAAGCAAGGGCTCCCAACCACAAATGTATGATGAGTTTCCAGCTACAGATGAAAGGGTGCAAACCCATAATGCATATCTGGGCAGTTAGTGAGTAGGATAGCTGCCTATCATCAGCAGTGGAGCTCTTGCAAAGCCTCCTTCTCCATTAGGAGGGACACCATGTGCTGTCCCTCGCTGCATTGAACCAGTGCTGGGGCAGGGGGTCATGTCTGTAAAAGTTAAACCCCAGTGCTAATGGAGGGGGGAGAAATAATGTTTTAAATTTGCAGCTGTGTGCGGGACAGCAGACTCAAGGTACGAGAACATCTCTGCTTCCTTACAGAGAGCAGTATTTCTTGTTTGTTTGTGTGGAAGAGCAGATGTTCATTATTATGGGTGTTAAGGAATTCCTGACTCTCTTGAATACCTTGTCTGACTCCTGTCACAGCAAGCTGTGAGAACCCCTGCTTTGCCAAGCCCTGAAGTTTTTGGCTGCAGCTGTAAGTCATATCTTAGCTGCAGCTATTTGGGAATAACTATCTAGAAGAGATTGAAACGGGTTATGCGAGTTTGATGCTCTCCAGCTTTTCCTTTCCCATTCATCTGCTTTAATTACCAGCAGAGGACTTTCCACAGCCAAGCTGCAAAATCTCAGGCCTTTCCTCAAGATCCCCTGAGCCCAAGCGTGCGGCCAGGCTGCCACCATGCTGACCACATGGAGCCAGCTCCCAGCCAGCGATGTGCTGACTGTGTGAGCTCAACTCCGGCTGGCTCAGCCTTGGCAGCACCTCGCTCAACCTGACCCAGCTAAACAAGCTGCCACCTCACTGCAGCCTCCTGTGAGCTGGGGGTTGACAAGGGCTTCTCGATGAACAATGTCTCCCCTGGCTTTTGTACACCTGTGTGAGCAGTAGTAAGTGCCACGTACAAGTCAGGATGCCAACAGCTTGTGTGCTGCAAAAATATTTGGTGAAATGTGGCAGATGGCTGTGCTGCTAAGATTGATTTTTGTCGTTTGGCTGCAGTGAGCATCTGTGCATAAAGAACAGCTTGATTTACTCCTCAAGACACATTGAAAAAGATTATTCCAAAAACTATTCAACGTTACTCAATACTGGTAACTGATTTACTCAATACCAGTTCAAAGATGCATTAGAAGTTCTGAACTTTAATCTTGCCTCTGGCAAGGAAGGTATTACTGGAGTTGCAGACTATTGCACCACAGTTTGTCATCTAAACTGTCCCGAGAGTCCTTGAAGAGAAACTGGCATTTTCTTTGTGCATGAAAAGGTATATTTCATTTATTATTAAAATTGCCCAGAGGAGACTTTCTATAATACCTTCTGTGTACTTCCATCAGTTTGGAGTGGAAATCAGATATACGTTATACTGACAGTACATGGTTAATAAAATAGTAGAAACCAATGTCCCTACTCCTATTCTACATGCCTCACTCACAAATCCATCTGTTTCTCCACTTTTCTGCTTTTGAGTCTTCTCATTTACAGCTCCCTTACAGATTTTGAGCATTTTAAAGCACAATGATATCATAAGACAGATTTTCCAAACTGGGATCCATTACCGTGGGAATGTTACTTTAGAGCTCCCGCATGGAAATTAAAAGGTGTAGGGTTCTTTCTGAAAAATGATGTTCTGAATAAACCACAGTTTCCAGGACATCCTTCTCCACTTCAGAAGGTTAGGTATGAGCCAAGGAGAGGAGGATTACTCCTGTCTTTCCTACCTGAATAATCTGAACTTCACCTTCAAGGACAGCGACCACTACTGTGACCACGTGATCGCATTTCCAGATCCCCATGTTAATAGTGGTATTTCCTGCATCATATAGGTATTCCAACAGTCATTTCAACAATTTCAAAAAGTACCATTTCAGACAGGTTTTTTGATTAACAGTTCTTTGATCCAAAAATACCATACGCATATTTCAAGCTCATGCTTTGCCTTTCAATCTCACTATGTTTGGTATTTTTATAAAAGTCACACTTCAAAAGATTCCATGAGGAGTTTTAGAGCTATGGGGGGGATTTTGGTGAGGTGGTTTGTTTTTTTTTTATTCTTGCAAAGAAAAGGTTAAGAAAGAGGGCTTTAAATTGTAATAAGAAGAACATAACTTTCTAATTTCATAGTTATTAACCTAATGTTCTAAATTTGTCTCATAACCTCTGAATGGTGAAGTTTGTCACAGGATTAAAAACTACTGCAAGCAAGAATAGGAGATTGAGTGATGTTGCAGCTCAAGAGAATTTCATTTCAGAGAAGAATTAGTGCAAATGTAAATATTTTATGGAGACTGTTCATTTCACATTTTGGAGGTTTGATAACCAAGTGTCATGCATGAGAGTAATGCATTCTTTTAAATCTTGTGTGCGATATGAAATCATATCAGGGTTTGCCCATATGGCCACGTAAGCTTTTCTTCATGCCTTATTGTTATTTCAATTAGCTAGAACTAGAGAAAAAATCTCCATTATAATTAACCAAAGCTGTCCCTTTAAAGATGCCTACAGATCTGTGCCCTGCCACTTTCTGCAGGAGTCTGAGTCGTCAGTCTGCTTGCTGTATAAATATAATGATAAAATTGCCAGTGAACCATGTCAAAGAAGTTCATGTTTCTGCTTAGAGCTGCAAATTATCTGCACAATGGAAAGCTCAAGGCAGCCGTGGCTGGGGCTCCAGAACTGGCAATGTGCAGGTCACAGATACACAGGTCTGCCCAGCAAAGATCAACTACAAATTGCAAACTTCACACACCATCTTCCACAGGTATTTTATAGGTAAATGCCCTGGAGGAAACAACTGTTATCATGGAAGACATGAATTTCACTAATCACATGATATACGAATCACTAATCAGCCATATACTACAGCCATATACTACATTAATCAGCCATATACTGATTTCTGTATCCTGAACAGCATCATTTGTAATTATTGCTGAAGTGAAACAAAAAAAAAAAATCCCTCATGTTTTTGCACCTTACTTCCCTGTTTTTTCATTGACGTTATGTCACTTAAAGTAAAATCTAACTTGTTTTAAAATTAAATTAGTCCTTGCTGTAACCAGACTGATAATTGTGCTCTTATTCAAATGATACCATAATATATAATTCCCTTAAACATGTAGAACTACCTATATGATGCATTGCTAGTTAGCAATACCTTTCATATTTAATGCCTTATCTTACAACTGTGCTTTTACTTGCCAACTTCAGTGTAAGACTGTATCTATAAAATAGCATCTAAACACTAGGTTTATCAAAATGCTTTGAGGATTAAAACTGCTTTGGAAATTTGCTGTTACAAATAATAGTTGCTGCTACAAGGCCAAAGAGGTCATTTTTATAATTAAACCTTTTATGCAAAAAAAAGTATTCTTACACCTGGTGGAAAATTGGTGTAAATACACAACAGTAACATTTCCGAGGTTTTCTGGCCCTGAGGTTTCATACAAGGAAAAGAAACAGATAACAAAGATAACCAAATAGAAAGAAGATATGTCTTCTGGGTGTATAAACAGCATCTTGATCTCTGTGTCAGTTGAAAAGCATCAGATAATATAAATCTGATTCATCTGTTCCAGGAAACTGGTTTCAGTGTTCTTCTTTTAGAAAAAATATGCCCAACACAACCAACAAATATAAGGCATCTATTTTTTCAGCTGAAAAATACAGCTGAAACCAACAATAAACAGCATTTTAACCATTAAAAAATTGTTCAATAAATCAGGACTAGTTTATAAAAAGTCTTCAGGACCTAGTAACTTCCCAAATGATCTGAGATCTCATCTTTACCACAGGATTTGACTACTTAATAGTAATTTTCAGGGTAAAAAGGACAGTACTCAGTGTATTACAGTTTGTTGAGGCTTTCCTTCCTCCTCCAGAAAGGTGTATTGACTTGTGCCCCTGAAGACTGTGTCAACTCATGCAGAACCCAAAAGATTACTTCCTACCCAATAGCTGACAAAAATGTTCCTGCCATCGTTATTCTGCTCTACGAGATGTCAAAGTACAGGCACCTCGAAAAGATTAAAGGGAGAACTCATGAGCAACTCATTAAGAAAGGGGGAACCACTCAGTCATTTCTGCTTTAAAGTTATCCTTCAACTCAGGCAGCATAATTTCATTTGTAGGCTGTAATTAAAGCTATAATTGGGTTTTGACTGGATCGCAGGCTTATGGGGTGGGTTTAGATTGACACTTTATAAACCCTAGTTTTAAGAAAAAGTGTGGATAATTTTGAGTGTAAAAACTACTGAAAACTAGAGAAAATAAATCACCAAGTATTTAAAATACTTGTCTGACCAGGCTGAAACTGAACATAACCTGCAACCTCACATGTACGACAAACATTGCTGGAAGCGTTTATGTACTCTGGATTGGTGCCTAACATATTCCCTCTGGATTAAGATGGTCACACATGCACAAAAAACTATGTAGGTCTTGTCTTCATGTGTGTCTGTGTGTGGATTTTTATTTTAAGGTAAACAGTGTTTGTCACCCCTCCAGAGAAAAAATCAGGGAAAGGGAAAGAAAACATTTGTTTTACAAGAGAGGGGAAGATGATGAGATTAATCCGGCTCATGAGTTTGGAGAGCAAGGTTGATCTGGGTGAGTTTACCTCAAAATGAAAGTAAAAGGGTACATCATCTCTGCATTTGTCTTAATATAGTTCCTTCACAGTCTTAAAATGCGACTCCTTTTTCTTGGGGTTTTTTGTTTGTTTGTTTGTTTTTTGGTGTTTTGGGGTTTTTTTATCATTGGTTAGAAATGCCTGTCAGCTCAAACAACTGCTTGTTTCCAGGCTAATTTCTTGAACCTACCTCAGAAGCCCTTCCTCCTGCTCTAAGATCCAGAATGGTCATTCACACAGAAATTAATTAACAGGTCCCTGAAAGATTAAAACATCCTGGTAGGATCTTGGCATTCTCTCAAGATTTTTTTTTAGATTGTCTTCACCTAGATATTTAAAAATATTACAGTCCAGTATTTTCTTCTGATCAGTTCCAGAGCAAGCAAAGAAACACACGGGGCTATTTTCTCACAAGACCTTCAAAAACTACTGTTTAAACTAAAGCAAAAATGAGAGACATTCCCCTCATGTAGAAATAATGAGTTCTCTCATGAAAACCCAAAACAGCAAAGGAATTTCTAAGGCTTTCCTTCACTGCAGACTCTTACCAGGCTGAGCTGCGAGTTAGTGCACGCCTTGTGCACAGCTGTTTTGTTCAGGAAGGGGTCAGCGGTCCCTTGGCCATAGGGTAGACCCAGAGTAGTGTGACTTGTTATTCCCAAGATAATTACAGTAAAATTGCACACCACAAGCCGTCGCAGCAGCCACGATGGGACAGTCATTCCATTTCCCCAGGCACTCGTCCATCTGCAAAACTGGTGGTGAAGCTGCTGCTGCACATACCCCTGCAGTTCGCCACTTGGGTTTTCTCCAATGGCACTGTCTTCTGTGTCAGATACCACAGGAAAATAACCAGTGACAAACCTCAGTGGCACTGAAGCTCCTGCTCAGGCCAGGCTCAGGCCGCAAATGTCTGCTGGCAGTGCCACAGGCATGATATCCAACCAATACACCTATGTTGGCAAAAGCTTTTATCTAAGTGCAAGTATAGCAGCAAACCTCCACTTTCAGAGCAGTTTTAGTCTTTATTCCTGCATGCCCAGGGGAAAACTGCACTGGCTCGTATCACCAACTATATGCAAACTCAGAAGCTTTCTCCTCTGGAGCAAACCTATATTGAGGAGTGCCCCCTTTCCCTTACTCTCCTCCTTTACAACTTTGGAGTTATGGACTATGCAGACAGCAGCACTGACTATCATGTAATTGACAGAAGGAATGTTTTTCTCATGCTGACTTCACTCTTTTGGGAGCTTTACTTTAGTACAGCAAACATCTGACCTCTGGTTTAGGAAAATCAGCCTTAAAAGTTTTTCTAAAAATAAAACTGCTATCAGATAAGTCTACTTGTGGCCTTGGGTTTTTTTTTCTTTTTGCCTCCAGTACGCTGTCTCACATCCTGAGCTCTTAGTGCGGGTGCTGCTTTGACTGTTACAAAATAGAGATGGGTCAGGAGATAAAAATATTTAGTATTTAAGAAAAAGCAACACCTGTTACAGGTTACCCACAGACTGGCAAGTCAGCTCACTCAAAGGCACTACCAAACTGGTGGGTTGCCCTGCATCAATGGTGCTCACTCCACTGCTAAGAAATAATTATTAGAAGTTGTTATCATTAAGAAATTAATATTTTCTTTCAGCAGTGACTTTGAAATACAATGAAAGATTTATGATAGAGCTTCTAAGCCAGCGTTAATTATGGAAAATCCTGTAAAAGCAAAATAATTTATACTAGCTGATGGTTTGCCCTCTGTCCCTATAATTACCTCACCCGGATGATGAGATGCAAGAGATAGCTCTGACAGTGTTTTCTGAAATTTGCAACAATTAAGCAGTTTAAAGATTTTTTCAAACTTGAGTATCACCGAAAAGGTTTCAGTTCTCTTCCTTGTGCCTTTTCCTTGGTGATAATCAGGAGGATATATTTGGATTCACTTAAGAACACAACCCTGCTGTTTATTAGGAGGCTTCTGCAGCATCTGGCGCCAGCCCTGCTCACTGGCAGGGAGCAGACCTCAGGGTGGGAGGGGGAGTTCTGCTTTCTGTAGAGCTTCTCACTCGTCCCAGGGATGCTGCTGTGGTGTCATGATGAAAAAATGTTGGCTTTGCTTTTGTTGGTCAATACTGAAAAATGATTCCTGACATTTTTGGTGTGTATCTTGGGAGAAATCTGTTTCAGTCTTGGACTGTGTTTTTAATTGAAAAACAATGCCATCCATCTAAAATGCTTAGTTAAGATTTTATTTGTTTAATGTATTGGTTTGTTCAAGAAAGTTTTAAAAAATTAGAGTAGTAAGTTTATCAAGCAGGCCTGTGTCTGGATTAAATTAAAACCATCTTCCATTCAGTTACTCAAATACTTTCCTGATCACTCATTGAGAATATTACATTTTCCCTTCTTCTTGTGGTTTCTCTTTCTTGCTTGTGGGTGGAACTCCAAGTCTTCCTCTGATAAAAGCTTGTGGCATTCATTTAGTTGGCCTACACTAAGCACACAGCACATGAGACAGTGAGATGTTGTCAGCTTTGTAACTGTGATAGAAATCCATCCATAACTCCCAAGTACCTGCACTGATATGGGTATACTTCAGCATCAGAACACGATGTTTTCCTTAATGTCACTTCATACCTGGATCTGGAAAACTGGAACACAGTAACTGACTAGCTACTGTTCAAATATCATCATTGCTATTTTGTTCACACCAGGGCTGCTGGAGGCCTGTAAGGGAGGCAGGGCAGGGCAGGAGCTCTTCTGAGCTAAGGTTAAGCCACAGACCCTGTGAGGGTTGCCCAAGCCATTGGGAAATGCCAATAACACTGAATGGTCACCATAAGGGAAAGCAGTATTCATCACTCGCTTGCACTCAGGCTGGTGTGGGAGCAAAGACAGGAGCAGGACAGGAACTCAGGGTGATACATCTAATAACGGGCATTTCTGTAGAGCTGTACTCCTCTGGGACCCTCTTGGGACCCTTCATGTCTGATTTCTAGGAGTCTTTGGCTCTTGAAGGGAATATCCTATTTGTCTTGGGTTAAAAAAAAAATTAGTCTGGGTGGAATTACGTAAGAATGATAGAAAATTTGTGAGACTGTGATTCTCAAGCAATTGTGTAGAGTCAGCTAGTTCCTCCTTCCAGTCTCAGGCTGTTTCATTTGCTCAAGTCTATTTAGGGTTTTTTTAGGATAGTGGCAATACTGGATGAGTTTTGTGCTGAATTCATTATCGATGTAGGTTAGGACTCATTAGAGCCTTGCTGTCAAACTGTATGTCAGAGAGGACTACATGTCTGCCCCTGCCTAACTTATGGCTCTCCATCAGAGTTAGGTGAGAAGTGGGTGCCAAGATGCAAAGTTCTGCCACTGAAGCAGCAGCTGTGAGCATGCACAACAGCAAACCCTGAAGAATTTACTGGGAAAAACACCAGGAAAACAACATCTTGGAAATAAGCAATTATTTTTTTTCCCCCCAAGATTGGCTTTCCTATCAAATACTGTATGGGCTTTTTTTCATGCTTTTGCAAAATGGATACAGGTATTTTCTAGCCATCTTCCAAAGTCAGCTTGCTGAGACAAAGTCAACATTTAAATTGATAGACTGGGGTGGGAATATATAAAAATGGGATTATTCTCTTTTGGAGTCTTTTGCATTGTATATAGAATGGTTTGGGTGTTTAAGCTGATACTGCAAAGCTAGATTACCAAGAAATACCAATGAAATCACCATTTTGATCCAGCTGATTTTTTTCCTCAGCAATAAGCAACTCTGTAGCAAGTCTGCCCCAGTTGTGCTGTTCTTTGATTAAACAGCTCTTGGGAACCTCCAGACTGCTAGACTATTAAGCTAGTAAAAGCTTTTTTATAAAAGTAATTGTATGGCATTTGATTTTTATAGCTTGTAAAGATATTTGGAAATATTTGCTTTCTTTTTCAATTTATTTTGTCATTTTTGAAACCTTTGTGTTAAACTGAGCATCATAAATGGACTCAGCAGCTAGTAAATCCTCTGAGCCTTCTGCATACTAAGAAAACATCTGCCTGTTCTGCCGTGCTCACAATGAGCTCCAGAGATTTCCCTGACGCAGACAAAATGAGAAAATTAACTTCGACAAGCTAAAATCACCCACTTAAATAATTCTCTTCCAATTAACTTTCCTCCTATTCCTACTTTATTCCAGCCTCTAGCTGATTTTTCAGCTTGATCTAAGTACTCATTTGCTGGCTGTATTATGTTCAATATGAGTTTAAAGCAGACCTGGGTGCTGTCCTGGTGCCTGCCTGCGAATCACTTGTGAGACAGAACTGGATTTCCTGTTGTTTTTGCCGAAAGTACTAAAATTGTGGGTTTCTGTTTCAAAGAAGCTGTTGAGGGGGGAACAAAAAAATTTGCAGCATGTAGTGACAGGATGTCACTTCCCCAAATTTACTCCAAATTAAAAACAAAATTTTAATTCATAAGTTACTGTACAGATGAGCTGAGTAATAGCTTTTATGCTTTACTTTGGTTCTAAACAGACAACCTGGAAAGGAGCTAACCCTGTTTGGGGCGGAGGTTGCTTTTCTTTTCATTTATTGGAAAAGGAATTGTTTCTTGAACTAAGTTTTATTTATATATTTTTAATTTGGTTTCTTGAACTTCGATATGAGGTGAGCATGGGAAGTATGTTTTCTGGCTGTGAGGGTGGGCGGGTCACTGTTGGCAGCAGGGACTTTTTTAAAAGTTACAAAAAAGAAAGCCTTGGCTGTTCAGAGCTATTTTAATGCATTCAGTGTTCTTTACAGACTGGAAGTGATGAGTACATCAAGTTACAAGTGCAGATTTCTAAGAATGCTTGATAAAAAATGATGTTGTTAACACTGGACTGCAAGAAGGTCTAAGAGCGGGTGCCTTTCAGGAATCTTGCTTCAATAGCCATGAAAGACAAAAAAGGAACTGATTCTTTTTTTTAAACATAGCCCTCTTATGAGTAGATTGCTGAGATAAAAGAAAAGGGTGACAAATTGAAAAATTAACTTGAAGGTATATTGGGAAAAAACTGCATCTAGGCTCAATTAAGATTTTTTATTATTATTTAAGCATTAGTTATATAATTTTCTCTGACTAGCATTATTTCAGCAATCAAGGAACTGAATATCCTTTACTGCACTTGAATAAACTCTGAAAGTGAATCCCTTGAACAGCTGAAGATGTCAAATAAATGTGTAATCATGCAATCTGATTGAATTCTGATGCCAGTGAGCAAACAGCTCAAGGTTTTAAGAAGTACTGCTATTCACCACAAGCTTATTTTTTTGTGATACAGGCTGTGTTGCTAATCAGATGTGGTGTGTTTCTGTCTTGCAGATTTACCATTGGATTATAGATTTACACGATTTTCCTCAAATAATTCAGCAACTGCTGGGTACTACCCAAGGCCTCCAAGAGCACTGCAGCCAAATGAGGACTCAGTGATGATGAAATAGGTTGTTGGATTTTTCCCTAAATAACCCTGTGGCCCTTACTTAACCTGCTATCAAATGTTAATTGGTGCAAATGCTGTGTGATGCTTCATAAAATAGAGTGATGGATTAAAGCAGACTCCTGTGTAGACTTGTGTTTCACTTATTTCTCTAGTCCAGCCGGAGCAGGTGAGTGATGCATCCTTCTCTCTAAGTCTTCTGACCACCACTACCTTTCACAAAGTGCTGTTGGCTTTTTCTGTGCACTGCCCAGAGCCTTCAGGAGAAATGCAGTAGTAATAGCTCATCCCAAGTTACATTATACATTTCTGAGGACGTTTTAGGTGTTCTTCCTATGTAAGGTGGTGCTGTTGCTACCGTAAGCCCCAGGAAAGACACAAACCAGACCCTCAGCCGTATTTCAATTAACAGTTACCTTGGACAGCCCAGGTTATCACCATACACCAATGTTTTGCAGGCTCTGAGGAATTTATTCTTCCACTGTAACTGTTCTTGGAGACAGAGAAAGACTGAGTCCCAAAGATCATCAATACTCAGAAAGAGATTTGCATTGGATTTAGGCAACTAAATGCAGACTGATAATTCAGAAAGCCTTTATCATGCTTTGTATTCCTGAAACTGCTGACCACTCTTCAGCCAAAAGGTTCCCTACATGCCTTCTCCTCCTTTAGTCTGCAATACCTCCAGCATCTTCTGCAGAGGGAGGGAAACCTGCATACAGTTCCCTCCTCTGATGGAGTGGATTCAAACCCGCATTCTCCACCTCCCTGGGCAAACCTCCAAGAGCAGGAAAGGTACAGCAACCAGCCATCTTTGCTAAGTACAGCCTCAGAAGGGGAGCAAGGCTCAAGGCATGAACTGAAAATATGTGGTTTTTAACCTGCTTATTTAAGCAAACAGGAATCCTGTTCTCTGTGGATTTAGGTTCAAAGACCTGTTCTCCAGCACTTAGGACAGGGAGAGCTCAGTAACTAACACAGGCCAGCAGATGCAAAAACATGTCAAATATTTGTTTAGTCAGCAGTTTTGTCACACTAGGATGGCAGATTTTTGGATAAACTTCCCTCAAAGTCTAAAGAACAATAAACAAACTTAATTTTCTTGTTTCCAAAGAAAAGAACTCACTTTGTTAGGCCTAGATGATTAGCAGAATGGATTTAGCTTGTATTGACACTTAGCTTGTGTCACCTCAGCTCACTCTGTGTCGTCGTGGCTTCACCAGCTAAAACATTTTGTGTCAGAATCAGACACAAACACCATTTCACCTCATTTCAGAGATACCAGCATCTGTCTTCATATTTTTTCCTGCCTTTACATAGAATGTTATATTCTTGTGGACCAGTATACTTGCAAGTAATAAACAACACTTCCAAATTAGCATTAAGCATTGGTTTATTCAAAGGGAAACATAAAATAAATGAGGGCAAAATTGAGAAAAACTTCTTTTAAGACAAGAAATGAGGAATGACAATGAAAGTGCCATTCTCCTCATAAAATATAGGCTGAAAATATTTGACTTAAGATGGTAACAGTTAATAGTTGAGTTTATTTGGGAATTTCTTAATTAGCATCAATGTCTTCAGCAGCAAATCTGGCTCATGACAGTCCTATGGTTTGTATTAAGGAGAGAGATACTCAGATTAAAATCTCAGATTCCTGATTACAGCATCTTTGAAATTCTACCCTGAATCAAGTAATCTTCTGCAAATAACTTCAACTAATTTATCATGCAAACCCATATTGTGTACCCTCACAATTCTGTTGTTATGAATTTGGAACTGATTTTTTTTAGGTTGGGGATTTTTTTTCTTGATTTTTTTAAAGAAAACTAATTGGATTGTTATGGAAAAACACTGAAAATCTTCTAAGTCCTGGGGTCCTGGTGTCTCAGTGGAGAAGCAGTATTTTTTTTTTTTTTTAATGGAAAGGAGGCAGCTTCTAAGGACAGCCTGAACACAAAGCTCAACAGAAGAAATACATATGCCCATCTTTGACAAAGGCTGTCACCAGCCATTTGCACTTGCTGCCAGAAGGACCTCACAGTAGCAGAGAAAGAAGAGGATAACAGAAAGCTGCTGTAAGCACAACTTATCTATCGCTGTAGCCTGTGGCTGCAGGAAAACTTGGGAAAAATAACTGAAGTGGTTGCCCAAAAAGAGTTCCTCTTACTTAAAGACTCTTCTATTCAAGAATCTGTGAAAATTATACAGGTCTTAGTACAAAGTAGAGACTGGCAAAGGAGGAGTGAGGAGGCAGTTGGTGCTGTGACAAGTTGGACATGGCGTGAAGAACCAGGGAGAAGAAGTGCACATGGCAGAAAATTGGTGGAGAGCTGGCCATATTTAATATGACAGGGCAAAAACATCATCTTTGCTTTTTCCTTACTTCTGTCCCTCTTCTTTGTTTTTTTTTAACCCTTGGAAATCTCTGAAATTTCTTGGATTCTCTTGTGAGAGGCCACTGACAGAAGGATTGCTGAAGTGCCTGCAAAACTATCTTGACATAAAGACAAACTTGGAAAGTTTCCTTGAAATTACTGTGTTGGGTTAGACAGCCCTGAAAGCCACAGTTTTGCTTAAAACCAGAGAATAATACCAAGTCTCCTTTGGTGTCTGTTTTGGTTTTGGTATAAAGCACATGTGTCTGGATTTTAAAATAAAGATAATTTATTTCTGAAAAAAAAATATATTCTCTGAATTTACTTTCTAGCTGAGCAGCAAAATGAGAAAGGGGAGATGGGCTTGTCTCAAAGCAGTGCAAGGAGAAGTTTTGCTACAGCCTCGAACAAAACAAACTTGACCTGCTCAGCATAAGACATATAAAACAACCAAAAACTTTAATAAATTCATACCTTTAATACTGACAGGGAAGTAATCTTTGATGCACAGAAGAGCTCAGTGGAGGTTTCCTGACTAGCGCTTCTTCATGGGAACTGAAGGCTCCTTCATCCCCAGTGAGAAGTTAAATAAACATACACAGGCAGATTATCTATGGTGAGCATGGGGCACTGCTGGACACAGGATTTTCAGAGACTGCTCCTTCCCCAGACTGATGGGGCTCTCTAGCTCACCTGAGTCCCAGATCTGTGGTAGTGCAGTAGCAATTCTTTAGGGAATTCCCAGGAAATTTTATCTGATGACAGGCACCTGGAACCAGCATTCCCAAATCTAGTTTAAGTCTTTCCTCCTGAGGCCAAGTATGCATTAAATCATGCCAAGGTAAACAACACCACAGTGTAAGAACATGTTACTTAGCAGAGATGCCACGAGCAGGAAAGTGACATCTGAACTTCCCTTTTGCCACCACAGGGAACAAAATCACAGTAAGCGAAAAACACACTTTTCTACACAAACTTGGTGTTTTACAGCACGGTTTCTCAGAAAGTCAGGATTAGAAATAAAGCCATGTCTGTGCAAGAAGGTAGAAGAATCACACACTTCACCACAGGGATCTGACAGGAAGATGTTGCTTCTGACTTCCCTGGGAGGGAGCGTGGCATGGGGCAGCCTGCTGCTCCTCAGCATCATGGAAGGAGCAAGACAAGTTTTACAGTACATTTCAGCGACCGACTTAAAACAAAATATGCCTCTTTCTGTACATATGCCTGGAGGGAAATAGCATTTCAGCTGACTCATGGCATCAGATTTAGGGGGGGAAGCACATGGCTAAGCTGTAGGAACCTTACCTCTGTGGAGAGTGCCACTGTAATGGTATAATGGCTAAAACGGTGTAGCCACAGACATCTATCGTTAACAGTTGGCCAGAAACCAGCCCTTCCAGCAAGCACATAACTGATCCAGAAGCCCCAGGGGCAAGGCTAAATCCCATTATAAATCCAGTTGCCTGTAATTTTGTTTTCTGCAATTCTAAGTGGCACATCAAACCCCCTTGGTGAGTCAGAGGAGAGAAAAAAAATTAAAAGAGATTTTTCTTCTGAATGTTTTTGGTGCAAGCAAGAAATCCTTTTTTTCAGTAAGCATTATAAATGCTTACTTATAAATAGAAATGTTTAACTGGAAAATGGAGCCTGGATTAGGGCCAAAATAAGATGGAATCCAGGAAGTTAAACAGACTCAGTGATTTCCAGCCCTAAAAGCTTGCTAGCATCTTTGCAAACTGGGATTCCTGCCTACAGGACTAGTGCTGTGGCCAGCATGGCTGATCATTTTCCTGAAAGTGGGGCAAAGGTGTAAGGTAAGTCTTTCCAGTATGAAGTGGGTGCCCACGGCCGTTCTCTGGCAACCATGGCAAGACCACAGAGGTTTTACAGCTGGCCAGATGTCACGGTTCACAGAAGGGCAAACATCTGAAGCAGCACATTTAACCTCGGCCCTGCTGCAGCTAAACTGATTTAATCAGAACTGTGCTAAAAATCCCTCATGCCTCCCACTCCTGCTGCCGCAGCGCACACGTGGCTCTCTCACACATGGCCATAACAGCTTTTAAGTACTTGCACAGGGGTGAGAAACCATCACAGCCACTTCAAAATGATGTGATGGCTTCCAGCGCCTTCTGCAAATTAGAGGTTGCGAGACACAAAATGGCAGCAGCACAAATGGAGCAGCAGTCTGCACAGCAGCTCCAACAGCCCAGCCAGAGGAGATTCTCCAGCCAGAGAGGTACTTCTGCTTTCCACTGGCTACTAGATTTTGAATAAAAACACTTAAACGCTCCATTTGATTCCCCCTTACAAGACTGGGAACTTATATTCCTTTTAGGAGTGAAGAAAATCATAAGCAACCTTACACTGTATACAGGAAAAATAGGAAAAAAAATAGGTGTTCTTGTCAAAGTTTATGAGAGTGGTATTTTCAGGGTGTATTTCAGGAAATAAGTCCATTAACTTTCAGTAGACCTTGTTCTGTCACAACACTAAATGAACTCTAAAAATTGGGACTCCATGTGCCTAATAAATTTACATTAAATTATTAATTTCTAAAGCCTCTACAATCTCTGAGGAATAAAAGTACAGGTGAATATAGCAATTATTTTCTTGCCTTATCTCAAAATAATTCCTGAGAGTTTCAGTTTTATTTCTATATCATCCCCTGTAACCTCAGCCCACAATGAAAAAATAAATGTGTACTCCTGGGTGCTAAGCAGGCTGTGAATTATATTAATCCAGAGAAAGAAGATGCTACTGCAAATTTTGTAAAAAGAAACAATATCTTTCTTTCTTTGTCTCTCTTAAGTTAAGAGATAAAAAAAATCTCTATCTTATTCTGACAGAGGCCTCAAAAATACCTACTGGAGGGCTGCAGCAATGTTGTAGACAGCAGTGTTGGAGAGAGCAGCAGTGAATTTCTATCCCTGTTTTCTCCTTCAAAGCTGCCCAGAAAATGAATACACATGAACAGCCAGCAATTAAAGGGCAGCATGCCACGACATGGGAACTCAGAGACTAAGGGAATGAGGGAATTATCTGTGTTTCATAGGGGGTGTGGAGTTTTAGGTCAATTCAATAAGCTAAGCACTCAGGTGGTAAGCAGGGAAATCTCTAGATCAGCAGTGGACAGGTGATGGAAAATGGAGTATAGGTGAAAGCCAAGGACAAAATGGCTGAGGGTCAGCATGAGCTGGCAATAATAGTTCAACAGGCAATACATGTCTAGAGAGTATCAGGGAAAGGAGTTCACATATATCTCAGAAAATAATAATTAATCAAATATATCTATTGTGTGGGATTTTCCTCTTTCCTCTAATCTTTCCCCTGTTATTGTGCAGGACTTAGAGATACCTGGTACATTACTGATATTAATCCATACACAAAATTAGGGGGGAAAAAAGTAACCTGAATATGATTACATGGATTTAAGAAAATAGACTTTATAACCATTAATATGACCACTGTTAGATAGATATTTTTAAACACAACTGTAAAAGTATTTGTATGTTTGTATCCATGTTTGTGAGCACATTAGAAAACCCCTGCTGTGCAGAGCACACTGCCAGGAACTCAGCAAATACAGATTGTGTCCATGAGTGACCCATCACGAGGTGGTTACAGGGGCCCCTGAAATACTCAGCAGCAGTGCCCCAAAAGCCCCAGAACTACAGACACAATAACCAATCGTCGATGCAGACTTGTGCAACAACCTCATGAAGACTCCTAAACTGAGAGCAGTGGTGGAGCTGCCTTTAGGGAGTATGTATCACTGCAACAAGAGCCAGCAGTTGTTGAGCACCGTTGCTTTAGAATCAAGTGTGAATTGCTACGGCACACTCTAGTGATGCACAGGTAAGAAGTATATTTAAGTGGAAATTAATTTTTAATGCCTTTCTTTGTGTTTGATCTAATATCTCACCCTTGAGTCTTGGCTGCAGTAAATAGAATGCAGTAAATCAGAGGGAGAAGACTACAAAGAGAAATGGAGAATCAGCAACAAGTTTGAATACAGTCTCTGAGACAAACCTTTTTCATGCACATCTCTACTGTAAGGAAGAGGAGAGAGACATGGGGCTATGAAATTCTAGAACTGGGGTGGGGATAAGTGAGCAACTTGTAAAAATTGTCATGAATTCCAGCAGTTGTTTTGTATGCTTGGCTTTCCACATACCAAGTGACTCCATAAAATTGGTGGATTCTAGCCTTAAAAATGCTTTTCACTGAAAACAGCATTCTACAAGTGGAAAACATTGTTGTGACATATTTGGCATCCGGAAAGGGAGGTTGTAGTAGTCAGCTGTAAGAGAGCACTGATGAAGTCTGGCTTTGGAAGGTTCCTCTTGGTATGAGCATTAACACTTTGTGCTTCCAAGGGATGATGCTTTGCTGGTAACACTGAAGAAATTTGGAGGGAAAGAAGTTGACACTCATCATACATGTTGAGAAAGTCACACATTTGAAAACATGAAGTAACCACCAATTCAAATAAATAAGACGCCACATGCTGCTGGAGAGTTGCCCCTCTGCAACCTGTTTTGATCATCAGCAGAGAAAAGAAGGGATATGTGCTAAAAAACAAGCAGACCAGTTAGGCAGACAGACAGCTGCTAGAAGAAGATAAACC
Source organism: Nicator chloris (assembly GCA_013400495.1). Classification (NCBI taxonomy): domain Eukaryota; kingdom Metazoa; phylum Chordata; class Aves; order Passeriformes; family Pycnonotidae; genus Nicator; species Nicator chloris. Next base: position 47,762 of record WAAE01020017.1, read on the forward strand.
TAAACCCTGTTGATGTCTAGAGCAACATAAAAGCAGTAACATGGATTCTGCTGTTAAAAGGCACAGAACAGATGATGGAAGTAATTTTTTATTGGATCAAGGTATTTCTTGGCATTTCCCATTTAAGTGCCTATGTACCTGCTTTATGGTTACTGTCTTCCTGACACATCTCAGGACCAAGAATCTGTCTCTACTCACAAAAGTTTTACCTCTGATTACTGATCCTGCAGCTTCCAATTCCTTAAGAAATCAGCAGGAATTTTTTTTTTTCCTGACTTTCTGATTTTCTGTCTGCTGGCCTCAGGCTGAACACATGGTGAGAGCAAGAAAGAGGGAAAGAAAGGAAATGTAAAGCAGAGAAAGATGTCCCATTTACATACAAAGAAGAGCTGTTTAGGAAACATCCAGTGTTTTCCCCTTCCAGCTACCCTACCGATAGTAGTCTACCACGAAGTAGACGAGCAAAAGGCTGCATCTGTGGGAAAGAGAGAAGTATTTCCAGTCTGTAGATGTAGAAGCAGGTGAAGGATTTTCCTGTGAGAGAAACTGCTTTGTGCCACACTGAATGTGCCCCAACCAGACAGGTATCCTGATGAGCTTAGACTAGATTTCCAAATTTCCAAAATGTGATGGAAATCAGCACTAAGAATCAGAATTTTTCTGATTCTTAGGGCTGATTTCAGGCAACTTCTTTTCATCCTAGTTTTGGAGTTATGAGTATTTCTGTCCACTGCCTGCAGTGAGCCAGAACCCCAAATGTCCAAGTAGTAAATGGAAAGAATCATGAAACAAGTTAGGACGCTGTCTGGTCCACGTTGTCGTTGGCAAACAGGAGATACCCAACATTCTCCCATATGTGTCTGGAACTGGGATAAGATTGGAAAATTAAAGCTGCCTTCATGTGGCTCTAATAAAGTCCAAGGAGGAGAGTTGGACAGAGCATCTCAGATCAAGCAGGGCAGGGTGAGCAATATGCAAGTATCCAGATTTGCAGTTCTGCAGGTCAGCTACAAGAAAGGACTGGCATAGTGCTCTTGTTCTACAGGTTTCAGCTCACAGCACTAAGATCAGAAATCATCACAGCTGGATGCAAAAGGCAAAGAAAACACAAGGGTTACGGTCATAACCAAATCAATTGTTTTGAAGAATTACTGAAAGAATCTGGAGAATTTTTTGCTTCTCTCTCTTTTCATTTGAAGAGTTTTGTCACTTAATGGCAACTGTAGAAGCGTTTCTTACATGGAAATTAGAGACCAAACAGATCACACAGAGAACACAGGGGTCTTTAGTGAGAGGCAAGTAGTTAAAACAATTAAAAAACCCAAACCAAAATAAACAAAATCAATCAAGCAAAAGAAGACAAATAAAAAGCCCAAGCACACAGAGGAAAACTCAAAGAAAAAAAATGTTGTTGCATAGACTGGGCAGGAAGAAAGAAAAGAATGGCCAAGGCTGCAAATGTGGAACAGGCAGAATGATATACAGCTTCCCTCTTTAGGCTAACATCTTCAGTCAGCAAGGAAGAGAAACAAACTCCAAACATCCAAACTCCAAAAAGTGAGAACCAAAGGCTTTTAAATGTATGAAGCATCAGCAGACACTTGGTATCTGCCCCAGAATGAGCCCTACATCACCTGCTCCATGTGGCCCTGCTGCCTTCCTTTCTCGCTGTCCCACTGAGGCAACCAGGTTTGTTCCCTCTTCACATCCTCATGATCCAGCTTGCCAATGCAGCAGGAAAATAAAGTGTGTTTCCCTTCCCTGCAAGCCAGATAACTGCTGGGTTTTCTTGGAAGCTTTTCCTTCTCAAAGAAGAAAGGATAGATGCTACCAAGAGGTGGCTGTTCACAGTGTCTCTGATGCCAGACATTTTCAAGACATGCACTGTACTTAGGTCTACAGTGATTTCTCTGAGCATGACCTAAAAAATTTGCCATTGTTGGAAAAGAGCAGCATTTCCCACATATGTTTGGCTCAGTCACACAGACACCAGACTTTGCATGTAATGTGGCTTGCCATAAAGACCAAGGAAAAATAATAAGTATGTGACGTAGAACAGTGTCTGACCTGAACAGTTTTCAAGCAATTTCCATGAAACATACTCTGCACAACAGGCCAAGTCAATGACCTTAGCTCCAGCAGGTAAAATTAGCTCCTTTTCTAAATCCATTCTGGAGCAATGCCATCCAAAAGGTCAGGTTGCTGTATGTTTCAATGTCACATTATGCAATTTAGGGAAATGACAGCTACAAAAACTATTAACCTCAGTGCGACTTCTCCAATAAAATTAAATTTAAAAATAATGGGGGAAAAAAGGAAACAAGTAAACTAGGGGTTTGATACTTGAGGAGTGAAACATTTCTGAGACAGAAGCACCAGAGGAATGGAAAAAATATGATGGTATGTTACTGAGTCAGTAATTTAAACCTACTTTATGGTTGGTGGCAAGAACAGATAGCCTAGGGACAAGATTCATCACATCCTAATGAAGACATCTAAAACAGGTCAGATGAATTCTCCTGTAAAAGAATTTATTTTTCTCTGCAGTGTTATAAACAGGGTATAACATCACTAGATCAGAGGTAGTCACCAGTCAAGTATAGAACAAAAGTGTATGACACGTTCAGAGGTTAGATGGATCCCACCCAAAGTTGCTGCTCCAAATTGACATTGTTTCATTGCCTAATTGTTTTTTTTCTTGCTGTCAGCGCTGAATTCACTGGCATGCAGCAAGGCCAGCACACCACTGAGAGAAACTCAGCCTCAGCAAGAGGAGTTATTCCCATGGCTAAAGAAGGGAAGGGCAGAAGAAGATCAAAGACGATCCATAATCTTGCCTGTACAAGTAGCATTTTGTGCAAGTAGCATTTTGAACATAATCACACAAAACAGGACCTTGACAGGTCATCTGGTCCATCCCTTGCTCTGAGGCAATATTCATCAGACTTTCTAGATCTGAACCGTTCTTGTCAAATACATGTCCAGCTTGCACTTAAAAAGCCTCCAGGGAGAGAGGTGCTGTTCACTTCGCCTTTATTTACTCTTACAAATACTTTTTTTTTTAATCTAGCTAGCCTAAATTTCTCTTACTGCAATTTACATGCTGTTTTCAGAGGATGAAGTTAAGAGATTATTAACTTCTTTTTAGCAGCTTTTACACAGCTGAAGGCAATCTCCCTACAACTTCTATTCCTGAGGCTAATTTTTTCAGTCTTTCACTATATGTGATGCTTGCTAAAGCTGGGGACATTTTCATTTCAAGATTACCAGTGGCAATACTGAAATTAATCTAGTGTGGACAGATCTTGCCTCTCTTAGATACCAGTGAATCATCCTATAAATAGTAATTTATCTATTTAGCCTGACAAGCACTCTGAGTTACTGGGAAGTAAAACAAGCCCAGTTTTACACAAGAGGACCTGAGGCAGAGAGGCTTTGTGGCTCTCCACCCTGTTGGCATCTCCACCACGTTTGAACTGTGCACCAGAGCAAGATCCAAGCAGCACATCCAATCTCATCCCTTGTGGGGCAGGAAGCCAAGAGCCCATGGTGTAAGGGAGTCATGGTGTGTTTTGCCTGGGTATTTGTGATGACAAGGCAGCACAGGGCAGGCAGTTTTTCTGCAATACAGAGAGATCGGGACCAAGGATTTCAAAAGCCATTCAGACATGCTTTTCAGAACTGTAAGGGCTAATTCCATTTAACTTAGAGTCAGGTACTTAATATATTTGCATACCTAATGATGCAGACAAGTACTTAAACACCTTCCTCCCGATCACTTTAGGCACCCTGGTAATTTTAGAAACTCCAGTAGAATCAGCCTATCTGCCACATCGGGTCTGATTGTGAGGTCTGCAGCTCTTCACATGTTAATTTGTATCACCACATCAATATTTTACAATTCTACTATCAATTCAGTAGATCCTAATACCATTCAAATAGGTGTTCAGAAAGATATCTTCTAATGATTAATCTAGTGTTTGCATGACTGAAACTAAAGCACTTTGTGCTTTTGGGCATGTCATTACTGGTAAAAAAGCAAGGCTTCATTCCAGGTTCTGGCATTGCTCTTGGAGTTTGCAGCAACATTGTGTGGATCCCTGCTCTTTAGGGCTGCGATTGTCAATAGATATTGCTGAGAAATACAACAGGATTGAAAGGGTAAAGGGAAATTTATCATTTCTGGTTTTGTCTAGCTTCCACAAGTTTATTAGTCTTGATAGAACAGCATAAAATCACACCTTAAACCACAGTGAATCTGTTTAAAACCATCTGCAGAAAAGACAGATTTTGCATTTTAGAACAGGGAACTGAGCACTTACGAGCCTACTGGCTGATTCAGTAACATAGTAAACACATAACTAAAATGAGGAATATGCTTTGTGAGACATAAGTTTCAGGTCATTGGAGACCATCTTGATCTATCACATGTAAATATTTTTATTTTCATTATGTAGTCGATAAAATATGCTCAGCTTTCAAAACCCAACATTTTGAATTCTTCACATCAAACTTTGTCTTGGCTATAGTGACTGAGAAGGAGAAAATGACGTTCTAAAGGATTTTATCTTCTTTTATATTACTTTCTGAAATATCTTCAATTGTGTGGCTGCGAAAAATGTCGGGATGGCTGACTTGAACAGTCACGGCGTTTCACTATTATTTTTTCTCTTCTTTTACATGGGAAATGTTTATGTAAGGAGCCACATCATACTTAAAAGAGCAGATTGACAGGTCGGCTTTTTGTTTCTTTGCTGGCTTGAGGGGACTTTTGGGTGGGATGTCCTATTCCTGTCATGCAGTATGGTGACAGCACCACGGATGGACAATGAAGACGAATGGGACACCCGGGTTGCTGTCACCTCCACAGCCACACTGCCCGGTCCGTGGTACCGCTGCCGTCCTCTCTAGCTCCAGGGAATCCCGTGCCCGTCCTCCCGCTATAAGGGAGAATTAGGGCATTTCCGTGAAGTTCGAGCCGGGGAGGAACGGGAGGGGGAGGAAAAGCCTTGTGCGCGCCAGGGATAAACAAGCACAAGGGCACACAGGGAGCGAGGGGAGCGCTCGGGCCGGACGGGGCAGCTGCGGGGCGGGTTCCACCGCGCCGTGCCGCCATGGCGTGAGGGGCCGGCGGAGCCGCGGGGGGAGGAGGAGGAGGAGGACGGGGAGAGGTACGGAAGGAGGGCGGGGAAGCGGGAGGTGGAGCGGGAGTGGGGGGAGTCACTTTCTTCCTGCGTTGAAAAACGCACCCCTCACCCCTCTCCCCGCTCCGTCCCCCGGGGCTGCGGAGGAGAGACTTTCTGGCAGGCGAGAGGCGGTCGGCGCGGGGCAGGGGCCGCGGGCGGTGAGTGCCCGTGCGGAGCGGGCAGCGCTCCCGCGCCTCCATCCCGGCCCTGCGCTGCCCCGCGGCTCCCGGGGCGCCTGGCGGCGGGGCGGGCGCGCAGCGGGCGGGGCGGGGGCGCCGGCGGCCGGCGCGTTTGGGAAGGGGCGATCGGTCCCCGTGCTGCCTCCGGCACACGGTCCCCAGGCCGTGCGGCGCCCGGGGGAGCGGCGGGAGCGACTCCAGGTGCCGGGGGGGCCGGGCAGCGGGAACGGGGCCGGGGCGTCCCGCCGGGAGCAGTCCCCAGACAGGCACGGGCGGTTCCCGGCTGGCCCCGGCGGAACGGAGCCGCCGTCGGGGTACCCGCAGGACGGGCCCCGCCGGCCCGAGCGAGGTGGGGGCGTGCGGGGGGACGTGGCGCTCTCTGTGCGGAGCTTCACCTGTGGGCGCCGTGGGTAACAGCTCTGCTCCTCCGCAGCACCGGGACCGCGGGAGCCTCCGAGCCTTTTGCTGCCGAGTTCAGCCTCCCAAGCATGCATGGGTGAAAGGTAAGCAGTAGCATCCTTGTCCTGCACCTAGGCAAGCTGAGAGACAGGAACAGAGCCTCTTGCCCGATGCAACTTCCTGCCCCTTCTTTTTTTGCTGTTTTCTTGTTGGTTGGTTGGTTTTTTTGTTTTGGGAAATTTTTTGTTTGTTTGTTTGGATTTTTGTTGTTGTTGGTTGGTTGTTTTTTTTTTAATTGGGAAAGTTTTAAGTGACCTGGGACCAGAGCTGTCAACTCGGGAAGCTCAGTCTTCTCAGCCCCACGCAGGGAGTTACAATTCCTATAGCTAGTATTGCATGAAAGCAGTACATCATCACTTGGTGTGTCTCCTGCCAACTCTTAAAATTCAATTTGGTATGAATGAAAGCAACCACCCTCTCTGTTCTTCCATCGCTCCCTCTTGAAGCAATATAAAACTGTGACATTTTCCTGTGTTTTCAAGTTGGCGTGGCTTGAGTTTTAGCCATAAGCAATGGCAACATAACAAGTAGTCACAACTGTGAATAAAATACAAGGAATGTTGCTCAACCCTGGAGATTTTTCAGTCACACTAAGAAGATCAACTGCAATTTAAATAACACTAAAATCCTAATATAGTCTAAACAAAAACAAAGAAAATCTCGGCCTAAATATTGCCACATTATGTTTATCATGCCAACTATTATTATAACTCACTGCAGTATTTCAAAAAAGGAACAATTCAGCTGAAGGGCAGCAGTGGGAGTCAATAATTCACACGCTGTTTATTACTCTGAAAGACTCTAGCTGGGTACCCTTGGGCAAGTCACTCCACCTCTCCATGGCTCTGCTTTCTTCCTCATAAAACAGATAAATGTGTTTGCTTGCTTCACAGGGGTGTTGAGAAGTTTAATAAATTAATTAGTTTCATAACGACTTGTAGATCCTTGGGTACATCACAGAAGTGCTAAGTATTATTTCAACTAAGAGTTTCCTTGCTGTGTCTCATCACTTGTACATGTTTTTTTAAGTGAACTGAATTAGTTAAGTTTTTAGGGAAGTCAGCAAAGTAGCAGTTTTGGATTGGGAATGTCTTGACTTTATGTAAACTTCACTGAGAGGTGAAACTGAAATATACTAATCACAGGGTATTTTAATGGGGCAGAGCTGCCGGGCCTTTAAAAAATGTGATTTTCTAGTTATTCAAAGTAAGAGTTTGCCTTTGTTGTTTTCTTTGAAGTATTGTGATGTTTTGCATGATTTTGAATTGCCATGAGAAACACTTGAGTGCTCTTAAGATAATAAAAGAGAAAGATATGAGAATAGTTCGTAAACACATCTGTATTCTCTACTGTGAACACTGACCTCAGAAGACACTTGGTGCTGATTTTCCACTACACCTTGATAGACAGCTGCAACCTGTATATCAACAGGTTGCACCTGTACAATCTGTTTACCACCTGTTCTTTGGTTATAGAGAATGTTGCAAGAAAGAAACACATAAACTGAACCATTGATTGCCGATGGTAAAAGTTGATAGATTTTGGTTGCCTGAGGCAAACTCAGGTTTTATTGCTGTCTATGTTAGTTTTTGTAACTAGATACTGAGTAAATACCTGCACTGCAGTGGAGAGGAAAATGTATTTTATGGCCTGGCCAAATGTTACATGTGATATTTATAGGTTGCATACAGTTAGAAGTAAAAATGGGTAGCTGAAAGCAGGTTTTAGAACGACATCTTGGGTTTGGTACCTTTTCAAGGCTCATGAGGTCTGTGTGTACCATTTCTTTTCCTCAAGACAATGACACAAAGCACATAACTTTTTTTAAAAAGTGAATTCAAATAAAACCTAGATCAGTGGTGATAAAAAGGTAAAACTATAACCAGTAGCTGTTGGGTTGTGAGTGAACGTAGGAGGTTTATATCTTAGTGGAGAAATTATCACATCCATCAGTACCCAGCAGTCTGAGCAGTGAAAACTAAGGTTAAATGAAGAGGTAAATGTCCATAAACCTGAAGTGTCCCTTCTCTCTGAAGTGATTGCATTTAACTAAAATTCAGCCACATTTTTAGGCTTGTGTATGGAAACTTGCACATCTGGCACCCACAGCATACTATGGCAATGAGCAGAAATAAATCTAGTTACTATTGCTATTGTTCCTGGATATTTTGTAAGAAATAAAGCCCTTTGAGAGGGAGGGGGGTGCTGAAGGAATTAAAAAATAAAGAAAAAAACAACATTCTGTAACTGTTGTTTTCTTGCTTAAACTTGGTAATCCAAGTGTGTGGTGAGTGAAAGAGGTTATGACTTTTTCTTAGCAAATTGTATTTAATTGCTAAATATGACATCTCAGCAGCAAGTTTGTCCTGGCTGTCCTCACCTTCTTTGCTGTCTCCATTCAGCTGAGGTAGATCAGAGAGCATAGTTAGAGCACTGTATTCTAAAGCTGTTAAACCATGGTACCAGTTTGCATTCAAGACTATAGCCATATAATTAATATAAATAATTTAATGGGTTCTGCATTTGACTCCCTTTGAGCCAGTTTTCTGTTTATATGGGTAAACTTTGTACTGATGTCTCTTAGCCCAGCTGGGATAGGGTGAGGTGAGACAGTGCTGCATCAGTAAACCCCCAAACCCTTGTGCACTGCACTTGGAGCAGATTCAGCTATGTGCTCAGGATGAGAACTGGGCAGACAAGCTTGCTAAGAAAAAGGAAATTTAGCAAATGCCACCAGAGATCTCTCTCGTGAATGCCTTGTCAGTAAAAGTTTAGCAGAACTGAAGTGTTGCTAACGGAGAGGTGACCAAAGGAGTCTTGGTCATTTTGGGAGTCAGAGTGGAAGGACAGAGCACTGGAAGTGTTTTCTCACATCAGGTGCTGGCATGACACTTTCATCCACTCTTGGGACATGGTCAGGTGTGCAAGCACAGGCACAATGTGACTATTATGTACACAGTCTGGAATTACCTTTGTTTGGTCTTTCTTTCTGTTTTTCCCCTTGCTTAGACTCAGAGTATACAGGAGGAATCAGCAGTAGCCTTGCTTAGAGTGGGCAAAGGATTGTAGGGACCCTGGTCATTTGGTAGGTATTGTATCTCAGTACAAGAGAAATGTAATTTTAACGTAAAAGTTCTTTTTCCATGGTTGGCCTGGGTTATGCTTTATTTTGGGCGGGGGGTGTATCAGAAATAATAAAAATGCTGAACATTTTACATAAACCTGGTATCCCTTCTTCAGCCTTCTAATCAAGTGGCTGCCTAAAGTTGTTAAAGTATTTTGAAAAGTTGTTCACAAGCATTTCTATGGATATCATGCTCCTTTTAATCATACCCTTGCAATCATGGTTCATCATGCTTTTTACCAAAATGATCTGTCCAGTTTCAGTTCTGCTATGAGAGCCATGCCTGCACAACTTACAGTCAGAAATGAGATCATAAGATTCTAAATTTCAAAATTCACCCATACTTTAATGGTTGTGTTGACACCTGCTCACCGACTGCTCATGCACACTGTGAGTAGCTACGTTTACAGGAATAATGTAGCCACTTAAGTCCATCTGCAGTTGAGGCTTCTGTCCTTGAAAATGTAATGACCACTTTTTTCATGGCTTTTGTTAAGGGTATTCTGGGGAGCACTGAGGACAATAGTAGCCCTGAAGGAACTACAGGACAATACATTTTATTGTCTGTCCAAGTTTGTACCCTGAAAAAAGCAGTTGCATCTGGGTACGTGTACATTACATCTATGGAGAGAAAGAGGAGCTATATGCTCCATCTCTGTGGAGAAACCCCAAATAATGAGATAACAGCAGAATTGTATCAATAATAATGAACAACACGCTCATCTGGAGAGAGATGCAGCTACCAGGTAGGGTGGTACAATTTAGTTCAACAAGTGCAGTGACATTTATCCTGCAACAAATGAACCAGTGGATCTTCTGTGTGAGTACACATTTGGGGCCTGCATACTCACACTCTAAGGTTATCTCTAGATAATATAAAAGCAAGTGTTGGTTTAAATTGCTTAGATTACAAACCCCTTAGGGTCATAAATTGGCTAGCATCAGCATCTTTGGACTTTGCTGGTGCTCCTGTATGCTCTCACAATAATTTAACCACAACAATATGATTGCCGTGGTTTTATCCCAGCTGGCAACTCAGCCCCGCACAACCACTTGTTCGTTTCCTTCAGTCAGATGAGGAAGAGAATTGGCAGAGTAAAAGTGAGAACACTCGTGGGTTGAGATACAGTCAGTTTAATAGATCAGAGCCAGACAAAACAGAGAATTCATTCACCACCTCCCTTGGGCAGGCAGGTGTTCAGACATCCCCAGGAAAGCACGGCTCTGTCACATGTAATGGTTACATGGGAAGACAAATGCTGCAACTCTGAGCATGTCTCTCTTTCTTCTTCTTTCCAATAGTGCATGCTAAGCATGACATCCTATGTTATGGAATATCCCTGTGGTCAGCTGGGATCAGCTGTCCTGACTGTCCCCTCCCAACTCCTTGTGCATCCTTAGCCCCCTTGCTGGTGGGGTGAGGGGAGAGGCAGAAAAGTTCTTGACTGTATAAATGTTGCTCAGCAGTAACTAAAACATCCCTAAATTATCAACACACTTCCCAGCACAAATCCAAAACATAGCCCCGTACCAGCTACTATGAAGAAAATTAACTCTACCCTAGCCAAAACCATCACAATGAAAATAACAATAAAATACTAATGTAGTTTTGTCTGCAACTCTGAGTCATAAACAGGATGTGGAGACATAGTTAAAATGAGTTTTGATCCCATAGCAACTGAAGGATATGATGCATTTTAGAATTCCTGTCTATTCATATGGAGTCCTGTGGAAATGCTTTACAAATAAAAATATTTGATATCTTCAGCTACTCAAGTTTGTGGCTATACATACAGAGAGTGAGAACTGGTTTTGTAAAACTCCAGCAGAATCACATCATTTGTTTACAACCTCCTGAAGATAATTGAATGAAGGAAAATTAAAACAATAAGCAGGGAATATTAAAACTGTTAATTACATAGTCAAGAAAAACAAATGAGGGGACTTGAAACGTTTACAAGTATTAGGAAGAGTAAAGGTCAAGGCCAGCAAAGTGGAGTTAGTTGGAAAGAGGATAAAAGTTAAAGTCTGAAATGGAAACATTTGTTTTGGTATCAGAAGTTTCTGGTGTTGTAATCAGCCTCTTCAGAAGTGAGGGAAGATGGATGGCATGCAATTCCCGGGGGTGGGTTAGGCACGAGGAGGAATTCTGGCAGCAGTAAATTGGCTTTTGCATGTATGGTTATTTTTTTCCTGTCCTTTATTTGCACCTCCTGGGCATTGCCATTGCCATGTGAAGTTTTTCCAGTTCCTCCTGTGCTCCATGACTGTACCAGTGCATCCACACAGAGGCTCCAGGGGAGGATCCAGAGAGGATACACTCTGCCCCAGGCGTTCTGTTCCCTTGCTCCCTTCTTGTGGCGGGTGGTTGTGCCTTATGGCTGTGGGCTGCTCTCAGAGGAAACCCTGAAGATCGTTCCTAATACCCGACACCAAAGGGTTCACAGCCTTACTGACCCCGAGTGGGTCTCTTTGTGAGGGCCAGGAAGACGAGTTACTTCTCAGTAGTTGCCACAGGAATGTTGTTTCACCACCTGGATTGGGCAGGAGCTTTGTTCTGTGTTTCTGAAGTGCCTGTTACTGTCAGTCCTAAACCCCAGAGGTGCTCTACATGCTGTAATAGTGTAACACGTGGATGAGTGGTTTGCTCGACTTCTGGGACATTAATGGAGCAGACAAAGGTAGGGAGTATATCCTCTTGGCCTAGCTGAAAATTCTCAAACTGCCTTCCTGTAGTGTTAACATCTGTGAAAACACCTCTAAAGTAAAAAAACAAAACCTAGTTTTAATTATTGAAATGGCCTTTTGAAATTGTCAGCACAGGATACAGTGCTGACGTTCTAGGAGGAGACTTTCTCTGGTAGCTTATAGGTTTAAGCCTTCAGTGGTAAAAGTGACTGGGCTTTCATTTGCTGAATGTGGATGCCTTAACAGGCATGTCTGTACTGGTTGGGAATGATCATCTGCAGGATTGTAGATATCAAAATTACTTCCTTATTCATTCCACAGAGTGAGATGTGGAATAAAAGATCCTGATAAGGGTTTGGAATACTAGTGTTAGTGCAACCAAAAAATTACCAAGAAGGCATTTTTACAGGAGGATAAATTGCAAAATAGAAGGAAATTCTAAATTCCCAGGTTATGGTTTGGACATGCAGATGATTTAAATCATGTTTTCTCTTGAGGCAGAGAGAAGGTTATGCATTCAGTGTATGCCCTGGTAATTTATATATACAGTGATAAAATAGACAAATAAGCTTTTAACTGAAAGGAATTAACAGATGAAGCTTCCATCACAGATGTCTTACACATCCTACTGTGAACTTATAAAAATATTTTGCAGTTGCTGTCTTACCTGTAGCATGGTGGAGAATGAATGCAACCCTCCATTCTCCTGGAATTATGATCTGACACGGCTGTGTACTGCTCTGCACAGATCCATTTAATTTTGTGTTAGATCAAAGGACAGACACAAGTTGAAATCTTAACTGCTGACACGATGGCATGATAATCCCTATAGGAACTGGCTGTTTCTGGTTGCCACTGGGATTTTCATAGCACAGCTGTTAGTCAGACATAAAAGTTTATACAAAGCTTCTTTCAAGGTATTTCAGATCATTTCAGAACAAGTGCAATACTAACACCTGGGTACCTGAGCTGCACTTTATTTATGGCAGATGTAATTCGGAATTATATTTGGGATTTTCAGTATTTAAGTTTTGAAATACCTTTGAAATTGTATAATGTTAGCATGTTTTTCATTGTGAAAAAATCAGAGGAAGAAATGAAGTAATGTCCCCTGGTGGTTGAGGTCGTAATAGGTGTTTTTCAAGTTTTAAGCAGTGATTTTTACACCTTCTCAGTATTTTTATTGGAGAGCCAGATAGTCACTGGTTTTAGCTCACCAACCAAAAGGTGGGTGAAGGACTCCTGACTGCTCCTGACTCTTGGGACATGGGAGCAAAAGGTGGGTGAAGGACTCCTGACTGCTCCTGACTCTTGGGACATGGGAGTTTCCTTCCCTGGTGTCCTGCCCCACAGCTTTGAAAGGTCTCAGCAGTACTGCTTGTTGATGTAGAAGCTATACAGCTTGGGACTTCAGTCAACAGATTTATTGTGATTATTACAGCACAAAGATGAGCTCTTGGTTTTACTGGTTCTGCTCCATCATGCACCTAATTGTGCTGTATTTGGTATGGTTCTCTGGAACCAAGTGACGATATATATATGAGAATTAGTCTCCATTTACCCTTCCACCTCTCTGTTTTCATGGCCTTACCCTGCATTTTTTAATACCAGAATGTCATTGGATTCAGTTAGAAGACTAAATTGCTCTCCCATTTTTAAATATGTTTTCAAAATATTTAGATTGGTGGCAATACTGACTTTGTTGAACAAAACAGCTCTTCAGTTCATGGAACTGTTATGGTTTTAGGATGCTGCCATTATATAATGTTACCAAAATTTCCAGCTGATATATTCCATGTCGTAGATTCTGCTCCTCTCATCAGCAGCGAAGTCAATTGCAATGTGTGTGAGAAGATACTTCAGATATTTGGACAAAGTGCAAAAAAAAAAAAAAGGATCCTACAGAAGTTTGCTTTTCTCTGCTGTGATCTAACTTACCACTTCTTGTTTTACATTTTGGCAGTTGTCAGCATGGGGACAAAGAGTTGCACATCCCTCTCCATTTAATGGAACAATATTCCACACACATCTCAGTGCAATGTTACCTATTAATTTCACCATTTGGGTAGGACAGCTGCTGTTTCTGGTGCTTGACCATTTCTTGTTGAAATATCTGTGACTTTCTTACCTGTTTTAGCACAGGGTACTAAAATTGCTTATTTTAATACCAGTTCTTTTAATGTAATTTGTGACAGAACTGTAGTGACACTGTTGTTCAAAATAAAACTGCGTGTTATAATATTACAAGCATTGGAAAAAATTGAGTAAAAAAGTTCATTTTCACTGCCAATCACTTATGAAGTGCAGAGAAATTATGAAATTTAAGTCCATGCTGACTCAGAGGTAATTTTCTAAAGTTAAGGTTTGCACACTGAACATGAAGATTTGATTTTCATCAGTGTGGTGGAACAGATTTTCCTTTAAATATTTGAACACATTTCTTAGGGAAACATTTGTTTCTCAGGTATCTCAGGTAACGATAATGAGAACTGTAGCCTTTGTGGAAAACAGTAGCTTCCCAAAAGAAGACAAAGAGTCTGATGTGCTCATGTCCCAGCCCTGGGCTCTGGGATAATCTTTTATTCAGAAACCTGAGTAATCTGGTAGCGTGGGAGATGCCACCAGAGACACCTGCAACTTCTGCTTTTTAAGAAGTGATAGAAGTTTGGTCCCAGGAAAAAGCAGCTACAAAGCAGAGTGGCTCTTCAGAACTGATACTACAGAAAACCACAGTTCTTTACCTGTTTTTAATTTTGAATCACCCCCAAGAAGGTCAGATTGCTTCAAGGACAGCTGTGCAAGCTGGTGATCCTAACAGTGCCATCATTTCCTCTCCCTGCTCCTCTGCCCCTCTCTCACTCCTCTGCTCTCACAGATGAAGCGATGTTTCTGTGCACATGTGGCAGGAGTAAATGGGCCTCTCTATTCTTTTAAATAGTTTATTTGGTAAAGTTATCTGTGTAAACCAATGTTTCGTTTAGTTAGTGGTTTCAGTTTTGCAATACTTTTTTTTTTCCTACAGCTGAACATCTACCAGTTGATGCAGATGGGAAGAACTAAAACTGTTAAGATTTAATCTGTTTTGGGTGTTTTTTTCTGGAATAATTGATGTTTTTTACTGTTTGTTTCTGCTGGCAGTGGAGTGGAAATCATACAAAATGCTCTTTCACTCTAGAACTAAATGACAACATTTTCAAAGCCCACTGTGTAATAGCATTTTCTTCCATGGGCAAGCATCCTTCATTCTCCCTTTAATTTTTAATACTTAATCAGATCATGGTTTCCTAACTGACTAAAACCTCCTCGTTTTCAGAAAAGGTTGAGTTGCTTGGTAAAGTTTTTCTTGGAAGATGTGGCTGGTAATGATGCAGTGTAATATGAGAGTAAGAAATTCCTTTAGCTTTATAAAATGGTATTGTGAGTGCGCATTAAATGATCAGAAGGCCCAGACTCCAATTCTTTCAAGCCTGAGTGTATCAGGCAAACCTGTAACAGGTTCGGGCACAGCTGGTAAGCTGAAGCTTTTGTGGATAGTTATTTGCACAGGTCCAGCTTCACCTAAGCTATGCTGATAATCAAGGTTCAGAGGTTTGCTTGGAAAGGAAGGTGTACTCCTTTCCAGCTGCCTCCTGCCATCCATCAGTCCATCAGAGCCCTGCAAAGTCATGGGGCAGGGCTCACTGTCCTTAGTGAGTTGTGGCTGCTGTGAGGTACTGTCTACATATTGTAGTAAGGGTGTCAATATAATTCAACCAAGAATAAATGATTTTGTACTCCTGCTTTTGTCACTGCCTATTGACTTCCTTCCAGATCTTGACTCTGAATAAATACGCAGTAGGTTGGTTTTCCAGTT
Organism: Nicator chloris; assembly: GCA_013400495.1. Lineage (NCBI taxonomy): Eukaryota > Metazoa > Chordata > Aves > Passeriformes > Pycnonotidae > Nicator > Nicator chloris. The sequence goes on from WAAE01020017.1 coordinate 63,251, forward strand.
ATTCTGTTGCTAGCCTGAACAATGTGGTGCAGTGGTTCCTTCCCATGTAAAGGTAAAAAAAAAAAAGGTTTACTTCTTCAGTGAAATGTGCACATGACCGAAGGGTGAAAATGTGGGAAGCTATTGAATATGTAAGAGTACTATGACTTCTTAGCAACACTGGATGTGTTTGATGACGGTGTAATGCTGGGAAATGTGTGTTCAGATTTGCAAAGGAGTTTTGGGAAACCTTACTGTATATTCCCTAATCATTGGTCAGAAATAACTTAATTTAGGGAACTCTCAAAGCCATCCCTACATTTATACATGTTCTTAATTCTCACTGATGTGCAGAAGTACTTACAAAAATCAAAGGACAGGAAAGACTGCATGAAGTCCTTGCTGCTAGCTGGGATTTTTTTTTCTGCTTGTGTGAGCCAGAAAATTTTTTCAAGAAATAGTTAACATAGAAAAAGCTACAAGCATTTTTAGCTTTTTTTTCGGGTATTTTTTAGGTTCTTTCCTCTGCCCACAGTTCTAAAGGATCATAGAGGCTTTAAAAAATGTAGTGGGGTTTTTTATTATTATGACAAAGCAGTTTTTTCATCAATTAAAAAAATGCATCATGTTTCAACCATAATGTATTGCTTTGGCTGGTTTTTTACCTCCTTCCTGTCAAAATATACTGTTGTATAGTTTCCTTCAGCATAGAGAAAAATACAAGTAGATTTGAGTATGTCTGGATAAACTATGGTGCATGTGTCTTTTTGTATATGTATATGTGGTGAGAGTCTAGGTAGATATAGTAAAAGTGTTACCAAATAAACCAGCCTGTGATAATGTGTCCTGTAACAATGGGTTTACATCCAAAACAGGGCAAAATGTACTTGCAAAATGCCTTTAAATATTATGAAAATGTCATCTTCCTTTACACTCTGTTTAAGCAAGTATGCTGCTCGCTGTAATAGATAAATTTAAGCAGTTACAGGGTGCAATATTATTTGTGCCCTAGGTAGGAACTCACAAGAAATGATGAATTTCTTGGCCAAAGATGTTTGCTCGCAAATTAATTTTAGGATCTGACCACAAAACTCTAGAGGGTCTGGGCACGCAGTAGTCATGAAGGGTCCTTGTCTGTCAAAGTTTTCTCATATTAATGACTTTGTTAAAACAGGATGTGGATCTCTAAATAAGGTTTTAGCAGTCTCAGTTTCTATTAGAAAATTTTGGCTATGGAATAGGGACCTGTGGGGAGAAGTAAAAGGTTACTTTGTACTTCAACTTCCTACAAGTTTTATGGCTGAATCCTATGAAACAGGTTTTCCGTGGGAGGAAAAAAAAGTATCTGTTTTTAGGTTTTCTTTCCTTCTATTTCTCCTTTTAATAATTGAAAACTACTGTTCATTATTTACATAAAACTGTCTCACTTGAGCCTGCTTTCCATAACCTTTTCCCTCCTAAGAATTCTAGGAATTTGCTGGCTTTCCTCAGGGGGATCTTGGCCATGTTTTATCTGTGACTTTAGGCCAGATAGTTGGTAATTTGCACAAAGTAACCTACTATGTTTAAATTGCATTTGCTTCTACATAGATTTCCCATTTGAACACATTCAAGAAGTAATGTACATAGAAGAATATATATATATTAATTCGATGTTCAGCCTTCTTGGTAACAGGCAGTAAATCTCCACATGTAAAATGGAAAGCCCCTTGGAAAAAAATACTAATAATGCAAACCCCTAAATGCCCGGAAGGCAAAGTATTTCAGCTGTTTTTCTAAGACTCTGCCACTTACTGTTTCCCTTTTTGACTCCTGACTTGCTCTTTGTTTTCTTTTCTTAAAATGAGGACGTGTCAGAACCGGAGGCCTTAAGCCGTGTATAAAGTGACCCCGACGCAAACCTCCAGCATTCCTCATCTTTCCCTCTCTCCAGCTGCTAACATCAGCCAAGGCAGCACGCAGGCTTGGCTGCCGCCAGCTCCCTGGCTCTTCCCCTTCCTCCTCCCTTCCCGCCCTTCTCCACTTGCCAGTACAGTCAACGCTGCCTCATATTAGGCGCCCCTGCAATTATTTGAAATCTCAAGTACAAGAGCTGTTGTTGTGTCCCTTCGGCTGTTATCAGCTACTAGAGGGCAGGGTGTGGGAAGGAAGGGGCTTTCTTCAAAGTGTACAGCTTTTTCTCTTGGGTGAGTTGCTCAGCAGATGTTTCGTCTGAAGTATTCAAATAGAAATGATTTGAAAGTCACCTGGAGAATATATAAGGTTCTTTAGACGGAATCACATTTCCTACAGAGGTTCCCGACCTACGCTGTCTCACAGATTCATTTCCTAACTCATTCTTTCATGTCCATCTACCACAGGACATTTCAAAGATGGTTTGGCTGCCATTGAGACCTGGAGATCTGATGCCACAATGAGGACTCACACACGGGGAGCCCCAAGTGTGTTTTTCATACACGCGGTTTGCTTTGCCTTTGCCTGCGGCGCCGGGGAGGACCAAGACACGATGGTTCCTTTTGTCAATGCCAACTATGACAGCTACCCCATGCTCTACTTCTCCAAGGGGGACGTGGGGACTCTGCGGCTCCAGGCCAGCACCACGCACCAGCACATTGCGGCTCGCCTGATGGAAGCAGTGCAAACCATGCTGTCCAATCCCCTGGAGTACCTTCCTCCCTGGGACCCAAAGGAGTTCAGTGCTCGCTGGAATGAAATTTATGGCAACAACCTCGGGGCCCTGGCAATGTTCTGTGTGCTCTTCCCTGAAAACATGGAGGCCATCAATATGGCCAAGGATTACATGGAGAGGATGGCGGCTCAGCCTAGTTGGTAGATTTTTGTCTTTTTTTTTTTTTTTAAGTTGTTCTTTTGCTGTATAAACTGCTTACAGCTGGAGGAGTGAGTGGATGAGTGAATTGCTAAATTATGTAAGTTGTACTAATATTCATTTTAACAGTGACTAACTTGCTGAATGCAATTACCCTCACATGGACCAGCAGTGACACACAGTTTTTGCCTTCACTGGACTTATCTGCTTGAAAGTTGATGCTGAAAGGAGCATGATCCTTTGTGCACCACCCTGTATGCTGTTAAAAAAAAAAGTAATCCACACCCACTTGCAATCAGAAGGAAGAGTTCCATATCTGGTTTGTGGCAAGAAGTGCTAAAAGTGTTGCTTTTAATTTTTTTTTCCCTCAGATTCATACATATCTTTTGGGTAATTAATTCTTCCATAGGAAGAATTTAGGAAAGAAAATTTTATGAAAAAGGCATAATTAGATGTAGGTAAACAAGACACTCTTGGGCTTCTGCAGTCTGCTCTAACATCTGTCTGAGCTTTAGTTCAGACTGGAAGCTTCACTTGACTGCATGGTTCTTGGGCCTCTCCTTAAGACATACTAGGACATGATAGTTGTCCATCTGATTACTGGATCTGGCTAAGTAACTGGCGTTTTGATGACCACCTCCTGGATTAACTTCCCCTGGATGTGAGTTGTCATCCCTGCAAGTTACTCTGTCTTCTCTGTGCCACACTCTTTCTATGGGGACAGAAGTTAATGTTCTCACTGTAGGAGTGATCTTAGAGAGATCGCAAGGCCTCCTCCTCTTTGTACCCACCTGCAATTTACCTCCTCTTTTTGCACATTTCCCCTACCTCCCTGCANTCTCCTCTTTTTGCTCATGCAGGCACATTTCCCCTACCTCCCTGCAGCAGCTGGCACTTGGTGCACCTTGCAGATTACAGCCCAGGACTGCTGTCACTGTGAATAGGTCAGGGACAGGAATGTAGGATTTGCCAGGACAGTAGCATCTGCCCAGGGCAGCAAGATGGAGCTGGATAGGGCACTGCTCCCTTCTGTCATAGCTGCTCTTCTACAGCTCTGTGGTGACAGCAACAGAAGTGTGAGTCAAGATTCAAATCAGCGCAGGAAGAGAAGCATTAGCTGTTCAAGCAACATTCATTGCTAAACTGCTATTCCTTACCTTCTGGTGACCAACGAGTAGTATCCTGTAAATGTTATCCTTCCATGGGCCATCACTGGAATTGTGCTGGATTTGAGCTAGCGTAACTTGGGATCTATATGCTCCTGATGGGCATGATTGAAAAGCCATGAGAGTGTTCGAGCTCCCCTGCACTAAGTATTAAAGTGGTGAAAGCCACAGAAATGCATGAGCTAGAGCAAAAAAAGTGATGGGAGACAGAAGGGACACACTGGCCATATATTGCCTGCGTGTAACAGAAGAGAGGACATGTGGGATTTAGGAAGAAAGGTATAGTCTCAAACAGTGACAGTAATTTCCAAAATCTTCCACAGAAGATTGCTATTTTGTATAGCAATACAAAGCTTCAGTCTTAGCTCTGGAGACAAGTGTGTGTTTCTCCTGGCACACTGACAGAGGGATATAGCTTACAGAGGTGAATCTAAGGATGTGTGACCATCTCCAATAGGAGACAGACTGCTCCAAAGTTAACACCTTCCTCTTTAGTTTCATTGTTCACACTCTTTCTTAACTTGTTTTGGGTAGGGTATAGTTGCATGGCCATCTGTTTTAATGAAATAAGAAAGAGGGGGAAGTATTATTTTGAGTAGGAGAACTTGTTTGTGTCTGGTTTTTTTCAGTTTCCTACATCTCACTCTGTCTCAACCTTATTTAAGTTCCTTATATCCAGTGATTCCTGGATTAACTGTAGTTGTTTTGTCCCTTGTTGTAATACTCTCCCTTGTCCCAGCTGACCAGATACCAATCAGAACGAAGCAGATATCCCATTTCCACTTGGCTTTGATATTATTTACCTGCCTCCAAGTACTGTTTTTTCTCAAGCAAGTATCTTGCATTACCTTGGTGAAAGAGAAACCATGCTTTTCCTGTCTTTCTCTTCTGATGTAGACATCCCATTCAGAAATCAATCAAGGTTTAATCAGGGTTCTCTGCTTTGCAAAAGAAGTGGCTGCAATGTGCTTAGTGGTAGTGGAAGTGCAGGAGGGAATTGTAAACACAGGCAATAGAGCTGGGCTAAGCTGCCCTTTGTATAACCTCCAGCTGGCCAGCTCTTCAAATGCTGTGGCAGAAACATAGATCTGGTTTCCATTTTTGTTTCCCCCCTGAGAACCTATGTCTGAATGCTGTCAGCATGGAGTTTATGCTATAGCCCCATCAGTGGTGGCAATAAGATAGATCTCTTTCCCTTGTCCAACAGTGGTTTTCAGAGAAGTAGGAATGTGACATCTCTGAGGCATGTACTGCACTGTCTGGGTTTGCTCAAATAGGCTGGGTTCAGAGGCTGAAGGACTGCGCAGACAGATTATGTAAATCTCTTTTTCCAAAGAAACTCAACTTAAAAGTCCCAGAAAATGTTACTGCACGCACTTCTCCACTTAGGATAAGACTAGGAGGATAAACATGATAAATAGGAGTTGTGGCTGTTATATGAGCTGTTCTGGCAGTGTCACAGTGGTGGAATTTTTTGTCCAGTCTATCTAGGCATGTTTGGTTTTCCACAGACATTGGGGAAATACCATTCTGGATGATATATTATGATTATTGTCCTTATTAAATAATTTGAAGGCACATGTGTTCTGGTCAGGAGGGTAGAAAGAAGGAGGAGTCTTGATGTTCCCTGACTTTGGAGCCTTGCATGTTAGGAGAGTCATCTGCTGGAACTCTTTATTTCATCAGGAAAGAGGGCTTTTCCAAAGAGGTATTTAAGGTTCGTAAAACGAGTTTCTCCTTAGACCTCCTCAGTGACACAGATGCCAAGACTGACATGTGAATTTTCTGCAAAAATATCTTTTTTATCACTGACAGATTCATCAACATGCTGGAAAGTTAAATCTGGCATTGGCAGCTTAATTCTTTGAGCGGTATAAGCTGGATTTCTTTTGACTTCCGCTGTCATGGCATTGATTCAAAAATAGCTTTAGAATTTAAAAAAAAAAATTCATCTTAATGAGTTTCCTCTAGTTTTTGTGGCAATGTTAAGTAAAATTTAAGCCTTACCAGAAAACAAAAGTGTATGTTTTTAGCATGTACAGTAGTTGAATAAAAGAAATATGGTTTAAAATGTCACTGGTTATTTGTTTCAGAATGCTAGGATATTAAGGAGACTGACATTTTAAATTTCTTCTTTACATTAATGGAATCCTCAACAGTCCAAGTACCTTTCAATATCTCAGGATACAATTATGAGAAAGTCTACTGGTAATTGATATATACATGGAAGGGGCATGTAATTAAGAACACTGGTCCCTTCTCATCTATTAAAATAGTCATTTTATGTCACATAATAAAGTACACCCATAACTGAGTTCCCATTTGTGTCAACTAACAGAGGTTGAGCCGTTTGTCATAACAACCCGTGCTGATAGGCATGCTGCTCATTAGCAGAGCATCCCTAATGGCTACATCCTGGAGTAGGTTTACATTTTAAAATAAACAGAGGGGCACTGGGTAACAGCTAACTATAACAATCACCCAAAATAATATGGGAACGACACTGTTGTGAGACTAGCAATAGCAAACGAACGTGCATTAATATTTTAGTTGAAATAGATGAGCATTAATGGTTTTGCCTGTAAAAATTAAAAGCTGGTATTAAATAAACCCCTAGGTTTTCCATGGATTGGATATCTAGATACCGTCTAAAATCTTAGGGGAAGTTTGTCCTTATATTTGAACCATATCACTTTTTTTTTAGAGGGAACAGAGGATATTGATGTGTTTTCTGGCATTTTATCTCTGACTGGCCCCTAGAGCACTCCCCACCAGAAGGGTGTTTTGGCTGAGAAGATCTGTGCTCGTGATTCTTTCCATATGCCGCTGGCTCGTCCCGTTCCCGTACTGAGCGGAATGATGTAATCAGAGTCACACATTGTGCAGAAATAACAGATCAGTCAGATTCTCTATTTTGGACAAAACAGCGAAAAACTGTCTTCTTTATTAAGCCCACCTTAGAAACAAATGCTTTGGGAGTTCACAAATTCTGCACTCTTCTTGTAGCAAGAGAGATGTTCTGATTTGCAACGGCCAGAAAGAGATTTCTGTGGGTTTGGTTTGGGATTTTTTTCACATAGCTGATACCCCATTTTTAAAGACAAGTATGTTACCAATGTGCAGTAAAGTGTGGGATTTAGCGGCGGCTCTGTGGGTTTCACAGGGCAGATAATTACTGTCAAGCACATGCAGACATTCCAGGGAAATAGCAGCAGCTAAGGAGAAGCTAAAAGGAGGCTTGGGCATTACAAATCTGTGACCTTTCTGCTGCTTTCTTACAAACTAGCAATCATGTAGCCTTCTGTTAGTCACTGTTTATTACAAAGTATTGGAGCATCCTAGGGGACCCTTGCTGTTAGCATCCAGATAGTGCTAGATGTTGAACAATAGAGATTACAAGGAAAAAATAGATACGTGTAAATAATTAAATGTGTGGATAATCATTTAACTAAAAAAAAATTCATATATGCCAAGTTGAAGTAAAGCAAGTCTCTGTGCTGACATAAGAAATTTGTAACATCTGTTTGACTCCCAGTAATCAACCAGTAGTCACATTCAAAGAAAACTTAGGGGGGTTTTATAAGACTGTGGAATAAAAGTTAGTATAGAAGAAGCTTGGAGGATGCTGATACGCTGTCTCCTACAGAGAGGAAGAAAAAGAAAAGGAAGGGTAGGAGGATGAATTTGATACCTGGAATATATGTTATGTTAGTAAGTGAAATATCAAACGCTTATGCTGTTTTTATCTTCTACATATGTAGTGTTTAAAAATAGAAATTGTGCATGTCTCTGAAATTAAATGGCTAGCTGGATTTTGGAGAGCTTCTTTAGTACCAAAATTGATGTAGAAGATAAATTGGTGCTGGCGTTCTGTGGTAGCTACAGGGAGCTCACTTTGTGGCATGACTGTTATAAAAATTTACTGAAACTAGAGCTAGCGGCAATCTCCTAAAATAATAACATAATTAAACTTCTGTGTCTGCTTAATATGACACTGAGAACGACTAAAACAGAGTCAGTTTTAGTTTATTAATGTGTCAACACAGAAGCATCATAAAAGCAAGCCCTGTGTGAGACGAACTCTCTTGTGATCAAAGCCAAAAATGAGAGAAGATCTGAAAGAAGCTTTAGAAGCATCAGAATGATAATCATAGACCTATTAGGAAACAGAGGGAAAGAGGTTAAAAAGTACATTAAGATTTTTAAGGAACTAAAGTTTTACTTTCCTCCCCATAGCACCTAAGCACTACAACTCTATTTTTGTAGTAAGCTCCTAAAACGTCTGTCTATGTGTTGCCTTTTTGCTCCCATACTGACATGAATGTAGCCTTTTACATTTACATTTACACTCCTTTGCCTTTCTTCCTGTCAACTGAGGTGCAATGAACACAAGCATGTGAGATTGGCTGCTACTGAAATATAACTAGTAAAGAGAGAGGGGCAAACTTGTTTTACCTTAGACACCAGAAATAGAAATCATCAGTTTGTCAAGCATGTTTTTTATTTTTAAATTTTTTGTTGTTGCAAAGGACCAAGCACTAAGGTTGGGCAGGTAATGGGGTTTTTGCTTTGGTAGCCAACCAGAAGAATGTGGGAAGGGTAAAAGCTGAGAGTTGGGTTTTTTTTCAAAGACTCTTTTTTTTCTTCCCAAAATGACAATTGTAGAATACTGCTCTGTTTAGTAAGAAAATATTCCACTCGAGCACAAAAAAATACTTTGTTTTGGAGACTTTGTAAGAAAAATATTTAAAATTTGGTCTGGTTTAAAAAATAAATGTTGGTGGTCTCATTCTCCTTGGAAGGTGTTCTCCCTCTCGATATGTATGCTTTGTCTAGCCAAGGAAGAATAGTTCTCTTTCTTGCCTGGTGAAAGGTTTAAAGCTCTTCCCTCAGAAGTGGATCGGGACAATAGCAAGAGTGCCAAGGCATTGCCCTTGGCATTGGGAAGACTGTACAATTGCACAAGTGATCAAGAGGTCAGTTGGCCCCATTATGTGCCTCATTTGCATCCACACCTGACATTAGTGTGCGTTAAACTCTACCATGCACAACTGGCTACCATATCTGAAGTAGATGGCATCAAAATACACTACAGGGCTGTCTTAGAACTAACTTTCACCTCTAAGCCATTAGAAAAGAGTTCTCACTAATTTCCTTTGCATGCATCTAGTGAGATTTAGAATTTCAGTACTGAGGAGGGAGTACTGGCATCCTTCCTTTAATCTACTCCTCCAGGAATTATTCTGCAGTAGTTTGTCATGGGAAACTTTGGAACATTAAAATTCAGGATGTGGATTCCTGCATGTGTCAGGGTGTGCTTAATTCTTCATTTTGCATGCAGTGATACCATGTTAATTGTTGACCTAGAGGCCAAAAATCAGATCTCACACGGCTTGGAAGGGTATTCTATATCTCAGATTAAAGGGGATTATTTTCCTATTTACTTCAATTTGTTTTTAAGAACTGGATACACAGTGAAGGAAAGATGACTGTAAACATCCCACAGGTCTTGATCAAGGAACTCACTTGAGCAGCAGAGTTTGATTTAAATCCTGCCTTGAACTGGCCAGATAGTGGTGGTTTTCCCCTCTTGGCTTGTATTTCTGAGAGAAATACTAATAGAAACATAGAAACAGAATTGTTTGGATTGGAAGGGACATTAAAGATCCTCCAGTTCCCAAACTCCTGCACTGGGCAGGGACACCTTGGACTAGACACAGTTGCTGAAACCCCACCCAGCCATGAACACTTCCAGGTTTGGGGCATCCACAGCTTCTCTGGGTAACCTGTGCCAGTGCCTCACCTCCCTCACAGTCAAGAGTTTCTTCATAACTCTTAATCTCCTTTTTTAGTTTAAAACCATTCTCCCATGTCTATCATTATCTGCCCATGCAAACCCCCTCTTTTTTATATGACCCTGTTTAGGTACTAGAAGGTTTCTAGTACCTAAACCCCATCTCTCTCAACTTCTCTGCGTAGGAGAGGTGCTCCAGCCATCTGAGCATCATTCTGGCTTCCTCTGGACTTGTTCCAACAGGTCCATGTCCTTCTTATGTCGAGGAGCCCAGAGCAGTTTGCAGCACTCCAGGTGGGGTCTCAGCAGGGCAGAGTGGAGGAGCAGAATCCCTTCCCTCGACCTGCTGGCCATGCTGCTTTTGATGAGCCCAGAACAATTGGCTTCTTGGGCTGCAGGTGCACATCACTGGGTCATGTCCAGCTTTTCATCCACCTGAACCTCAAAATCCACCTCTGTAGGGCTGTTGTCAGTGAATTCTTCTCCCAGTCTGTACTCATGTCTGGGACTGCCCCAACCCAGGTGACCCTGCTTTCAGTAAGGAAGTAGTTATTTGGTAGTGAATAGTGAGAAATCACAGAAACACGTTTCTACTGAGAGAAGAGGCAGTAGTAGCATCAGGAATGTTGTCAAGAAATTGAGAGGTTTTAGTGATATTGGCGTTGTTGGTGATAGTAGTTTTTACTTTCCATCCAGAATTTTATGATATAAAAAAAAATGGTATATATACTTATTTAGAGCTTGGAAATGAAGGTGCTGTGTGTACATAGAACAAATGCAGTGCATGCATGATGGTTTTTGGTGCCATCAATTGATCACTGGAAAACAGGGTCTTAATCCCCCTCTTCATATTCATTGTTCATTGTAGAAGGTGGCAAATCTAAAACAGATAAACCACATTGCACCGTGCTAAAATTCTCAACACATGTAGGAAAACCATACTACTTATCCATAATTCCAGCCTTATCCATGATCTCTTTGTTTCTACTGTTTCTTCATGGAGGATTTATATCAAACTCTAAATGTTTAAAATAAAGTAACAAAAATATTTTATAGGACACAGATGCACAAAACTTTAAAGAACGCCCCAGGCGTGTATTTATCCCGTGCCATTCACAGGATTTGTCCAGACAGCAGTTTTTTGTGCAGAACAATGCGTATGGCTTTGGATGTTCATGGAGTTTGATCATGAGGTAGCAAACCTGTTCAGCACTTTTTGCTCTTTCATAACCTCCTCAAGTTTCCAGATAGGCACCTCTTCCAAATCTTAGATACAGTTATGTAAGTGTAAAAAGGTACTGTAGGGGTGCCTTTATGGTTTAGAATTTAAAATATATTTTAGAATTTTTGGAACAGTTGGCTGCCTTTGCTCAAAGTGCACATGTCTGCAACTAAGTAGTTGTTCTGTATTAAAGAACCCATTATAGATATTTTTATTTACTTTGGGTTTGTTTGTTTTTGTGACATCTGATGCCTTTAAAGGCTGACCAGGCTAATGCAGCCTTGAGGTAGAGGTTACTTGCTGTCGTCAGACAGAGTTAATTGTGAAGCTGAAGTTCATACTCTCTAGTGTTAAGTTTTAGTCTTGAGGGGCTTAGAAAATAGCTTGTTGTATAGGGCAAAGTGCTGGTTTGTTTTTACCTATCTTTGTGTAAATACATACCACCTTTCTTACTAGTGAATAGTTAGCCCTGAAAGCACTTTTTTGACATATGTTCGTTCCGTGCATGCCTGTGGCTCTGTGCTTTCCCCCAGTTTATCAGCCAGGCTATTTACCTGGTCTGACACTGGGAGATGCATTTGAAAAATGAGAACATAATTTACATGCAAAAACCATGTCATGCTTGCTACTTGACCATTCTTCTTGTGTATCATTTTCCACGATTGGTGTACATTGCTTGGTTCCCTTGAAACTAAGTTAAAGAGGGTACACTGATTTATAGCAACCAAAGAGTTGTTTCTTCAGAAGAGCTTCATCTTAAGAGCAGATGTTGACTGTGGGTTTGTGTATCTAGAAATTAAGATCTTTAAATCATCATCTTTAATTTTCTCTATTATTTGTGTGAATCTCCTCTGTGAAATTTTATACAAGAGTTAACTGTACAGAAGTACAATTTGAGGGGAGTTATGACAGAATTGTTTGTCTAACCCAAGCTGGGTAACTATGTCAGTATGTATGATAAGGGTGCCTAACATAAGGGTTTTTACACTGAAAGGTTGTGGGGTTTGTTTTGGTTTTTTTTTTTTCTTTCCTGAAGAGATCAGGAGCCTAAATGCAGTTATAACTTCCTAATTTATCACCTCCCATGTAGAAGACTGCTTTCTATTTTGTCAGAAGCAGTGCCATGGAGATTATTATATGCTCTTACACTGTAGAATTTGATATGGTATTCTGTTAGAAACCAAACATAAAGTTAACATACACCTTAACAGTGAAAGTTACAATAAATCAGTTCTACTGGCAAATCCCATTTTAAATTAAGTCAGGTAAAGATCAGGTTAAAGCAGAATAGGTTTAACCAGAATCTAATTAGGAGCTTGCATGTTGTTAAAAGGATACTGAGCTTTGAATTAAATATTTTAAATTAGCTCACATTCTTTTGTTGTACTTTTCTTCCACCCTAATGTATGGCTTAGCCTCAAACTCTTTGTAATTGTTCCAAGCAGATGCCTTTAAAGTGAAATTTCCTGTACCTGTTTGAACTCTGATTTCTGAATATGCAAAGTTTAGTGAAACTAAAAATACTTTGGAAATTAGAATTCATTATATAGCTGATCAAAGGAATTTTTCTGTGGCAAAGGATTCCTGACAGGAATCATGGTGCCAGAGTGTTGTATATAATTGGCATAGAATTGAACTTTGGTTTTATGTATAGGAACAACAACATCTTAAGAATTTTTTCAATTATAAGGAAAGAAGCAGAAATAGAGAATTGAGATTGACAAATAACCAGATAACTCAGATTGATGTATTTAATTTAAATCTGTGAGACAAATATTTCATTTAAAAAAAGAAAAAAAGAACGTTTAACTTCACTCCAAGCAGAAGATGGGATCAAAGCTGAGACAAGGGGAACAGTTAAAATTGCTGGAAATTCAGCTGATCAAAAAGCATACAGAGAGTTTCCTTACATGGGAGTATGAATGTGCCAAACTTGAGTTCTTCCAGTGATTTAAATATGCTGAAATAAAAATTGAAGGTCATTTTTTTTTCACTTGCACATGATGTCTTTTACCATCATGGCAGTGTCTTAGGCTGATGGTCATAATTTCTACATGGTTTATTAATGCATTTGGAATGTCAATAAATGCTTCTGTAGCAGAATTTTTTCTTTTTTTTCTTACTCTTTGGGGATTTTTTTTTCTCATCTGTTCACAGTGCTGCTTAAACAAATGAAGATGAAATCATATTTGTAGAGTCATAAAGTAGTTGAAACGGGAATGTGTGTGCCTTCAGGAGCACAGCACCATTTCTACTGATTGCAGTAGGACACTCATCTCAACAATTTAAATCCATTTTTGTAATAAAAAATAGATTGCAAAAAAAAAAAAAAGTGAAAGAGGAGAACAACATGAAAGCAACTGATGATTTTTCAGTTTATAAGAGTTTATTTTCACTATATATTCCTTCACATTTTCTTTTCTTTAGAACCATGGCCTGGAAGTACTGTAAGTACTGCAAAACTAAAGTCTTTGATACACAATGTATGCTTGATTTAAGAGGAATATTTGTTCCATGCTACCTATATTATAAATTTGCGTGGTAAAAATTTACTATTTTGTTAAGTTCAGTGTAATCATTGGACACAAGCCAGTAGTTCCTAGAAAATACTATTTGAGTATTGACAGCATTTACCTCTTTTCTATCTTAGCAATAAAAAACCCCAGTGTTTATTAAGAATGTTAATTCAAGCTGTAGTAAAACTAAGTTTCCTCTTCTCTACTTCTGTCCTTGAATGCATTTGAGGCATGAAAAAACAGTATAGTGAGTTGTTTTATTATACTTGCTTTAAAGACAGCTTTAGTCTCATAGGCACCATTTATCATCAACTGACTCCTATGGAAAAGCAAAATGATTTGTTACAGGAGGTTGGAGGAGTATAAACCATGACATATTACTTTATCACAAAAATTATATGAATCTTTCTTCAGATGAATAGATTCCATTTCTGTACAATCAGTATTCTGCCTATCTTTCTCCTAGCAAAACCCAGAATATTTCGAACATTTTTCTAATATTTAGCAATATAATCTTTCTAATGAAGTTTAGGCACTTTGAAGATTAATGTTGTCCATACTTACAATAGAAAAAAATAGTTTAGAGACTTGGTAAGTAGCTTACTACTGTGTTAAAATTCAACATGAATCATCTAAGTTTGGAGACTTTAAGTCATATACATATCACAGTACAGTAAAGGGGAAAACCAAGTAGGTGAAACTCAATTAATTGCCATCTTTATTTATTGACAGGCTAGTGAAGGATGCCCCCTGGGATGAAGTCCCTCTTGCTCACTCCTTGGTTGGTTTTGCCACTGCTTATGACTTCTTGTACAGCTACCTTAGCAAGATTCAACAGGAGAGATTTCTTGAAGTAATTGCCAATGCCTCAGGATATATGTACGAAACATCATACAGACGTGGATGGGGTTTCCAGTACCTTCACAACCACCAGCCTACCAACTGTGTGGCCCTGCTGGCTGGAAGCCTGGTTCTGATGAATCAAGGTATGTGCTATGCCATAGGAATGTTTTTTCTGAAGTGTATCAGCTCAAATCAGCCACTCATGCAGCAAAGTTCAGGATTTGATAAAAATGCTTCTTAGTGTACAGCAGTATTGGGTTTGCTCTTTTGCTGCTTAGTAAAATTTAATTTACTGAATAGAACAAAAGTCTGTGGGCAGATGTACAAGGCATGATACGTGTGTATATAAGTTCAGTTTTCCAAGTGATTCTGAAATTCTTACCTCACGGTTTGTAAGAGTTAAAAATGCCCTTGTGTACAGTTTGTCCAGTCCTGATTCACAGACAGTGTCTTTCAAAGTAGATTATCACTGTAGAATGATGCACTTGGTCTCCTTACACAAAGCATTGTGAAAGTCAGCAGTCAGAAACACCCAGTGCTCTGACCTGGGAGCCAGACAACAGAATGACCTGGAATTTCATCCAAGACTTCTGTCCTGTCGCCTGGGGGAGCTGCAAAAGTGTAACTTTATCCACCCAAGTGCCACAGCTTAGGACCTTTCTTCCCAAAAGCCTTTTTCTATGGAGATTTGCAAGGCTATGCTTTTTTTTTCCCTCTGAACTCTGCCGTTGCATCCCACAACCAACATTTGTGCCAGGTTTCTTCTTTGCTTTGGGAACATAAACCCATCCTTCCCATTTCCAAGGTGAATACCCTGGCCAGTAGCTTTTGCCTGCTCTGTCAAGGGGCTATCCCTGTCCTCCTGGAGAATGCAAGTCACAGAGTGAGGGGGAGAAAGCAGGTAAGCAATCCTGACTTCAAACCCCAGAGGTACTTCAGCTGAGAGATGGAAGTCATGGAGCCAGCTCCTGCCTTTATAAGAATGAATCAGTATTTCGTCAGGTGATTCTTTTATATGTGCGAGAAGTGTTTTGAAAACGTGATTTCCAATGGAATTAATTACGCACTGCAAGTCAAGGAAAATCTAGTTTCTGGATGCTGATGGTGTTGCCAAGCTGCTCAGCCCTGCCAAGCACAGGGACATCTGCACATCACTGGAGCTTTAAAGTGCCCAGAAAAGTGTGACAAGAAACTGTGGCACCTTCTCTGTTTGGAGGATCATTTTTTGCTAAGTGCCTGTCAAAACAAACACACTGGCTGATGTGTATATGTTGAAAAGCATCAAGAGCATGTGTGGAAGTTATTCCCTATCCTGCTGTCTTGCCTTCCACAAATTGAAGACTCAAGCCATGTTTATTCAGTGGCTTTGCTAAATTTCATATAATTCCATCCTTCCCTAAGCCTTTGTTGGTGCAGAAAGCTGGCAGTTTGTAAGATGATTCTGCTTTTCATTAAGGTATAGACCATAAGTATGCCTTGTGAAAAACAATAAAAACATCACAGAGCTGGGCAATATTTTTTTCACTAAAGTGATAGTGTTCGGGGAGAGGAGGAAGGAAAAAAGCAGGAAACTAATGAATTCTTGAGCACTTTGAAAATAGGAGTACTATTTCAAATGAAAATAGGTCAAAACATACTGTATATTTCTAAATTAAAATGTTGTTGTTTTGATATAAAGCAACTTTATTTTTTTTAAATGGCAACTTATATGAGGTTTTTCTGTTAGTCTAAAATAATAATAAAAAACCCTGTAATTCCAATATGAAAGAAAATAATCTGAAGGAGAAAAAAAGTGAGAGAGAAAAGGAATAAACATGTATCAGATACATAGCAATTGCAAATAATGTATCCCAGTGTAGACCTTTCTCACAGAAAGTTTAAATTCCGACTAGAAAGTTTAAACACAATTCAGCTACTGAAGCTTTTAGAGACTAAATAGCCAATTTAAAAGAATGTAAATGTTGCCATATGAATGAAAAATGAAACTAGCTGAAGTTAATTCTAGGCACGTGCACATGGCAAAGTCTTTGCACTTAGACACTCAGATATTCAAAACAGAAACTTGAGTAAGGCCTTGATATTAATATAGATCCCTGGTTTATATACTGCTAAATTTAGGTGAGATTTGTTCTGGTTTGTCATGTAGCCTGACAGGGTGTGCAGTCTTTTACCTTTTTCATTTCAATGTATTATTATTCTTTTAGTGTATTATAAGCGTATTATAGCATAGATATACCCTAAGGAAACGGAACATTAATGCATTACAGTGGTAAAGGCACTGTGCTGAACCATGGCAAATAACATTCTTGCAGCAGTCAAAAACTAGCTGCCCTTTTATGTCACAAGGGAAAACAGGAGTGGAAACATTCAGGATTTTATTCTGACAGACTACTGTGCTGCCAACTCCGTGAAGAGCAATGAAAGAGTGTCTTAATAGCTGTGAGTGAAGTGGAAGTAAGTAGTACCACTGCCACTGTTGCTCAGGCCTTCCCCGTCACTGTTTCCTCTTCAGGCAGGCATTCAAAGTGCTGGGTTAGGCTCAAGTTGTCTGTTTTGCTTAGGCACTGCTATTTTTTTTGTCTGTTAACTGAGCAGGATTTGGCAGCCTTGAGTAGTAGGATGCCTGAATTACTCATCACTCTGCTGAGCATACGGTGTTGGTGGCAATGAGATGAAACACTCTGAGTACCAGGATTGAATGTAGCTCCTACTCCCTTTGCCTGGCACATGTGCTTCATTCAGCGGGCACTGCTTCACCACGTAGTGGGGTGTAACATGTGCCAGCTAGGCTTTGCTATAGGGTGGAATTAAGTCTGCTTAAAGCTGCATCCAGGCACTTTGAGCTGGGAGAGCACTAAGTTGCCATGTAGAAGCACAAGGCAGTTGTTCTCTTTTAGTCCTACCTCTCTTGCTACTCCATCCAAAAGAAAATGAGAGAAGGCACACAGCTTTCCTCTGCTGGGTTCCATGTGCTGACTTCTGCAATACATAAATGCAGTGCTGAGGCCCTCATGCTTGTGCTTGGTGAAAGCAGACTAGCACTGAGAAGGTTTCTCGTGACCTCTTCCCAGGTCTTGATTTGTGTAGAGCAGACCAAAATAGTAAAATCTCTGAAATGCTTTTCTTTAGAAAAACTAAAAATGCTTAGGGATTGTATATGTGGAGGCTGAGAATTTATCTGCTTGGAAGATTAATTTTATTCTGGAATTGAGGAATCTAGTTTTGGAATTACCCATGCAAAGCTCTTCCGAAATAGCTTTTATGTGGATAACCCTTTAGGTTGTACAACAAACTGAAAATATAAGTAGAACACAGCAGGTCATAAAATAGAGCAGAAGTTAGTAGAATATCAGTTAACTGCAGCTCAAATGTGAACTTTTAAAGTTTTTTAGTCTCTGTGGGTCTCCTTACCGTGCTGGTGATCCTGCCAGTAAAAATGACCGATCAGAATTGTTGCATTATTGGAGCCCTCTAGTGGGGCCATTGGTTTGTTTTCATACAGCTTTAATTTGAAATGCAATAAATAGTCTTGGTTTGGCTCTTCCCTTTTTTGCAAGTCCTGATTGCCTGAAGGAAATTTTCTTTTTAAGATGTAAAGCATAGCCCCATATTTTTAGCAAAAGGTGTTTGATAGATTTCCCCATGCTCATGTGACCTTGCTTTGCTGTGTTTAAATACAGTATTTTATGTTTCACACTAGAAGTACAGGGATGCTGCGGCAGTAGGTTGTATTATAGACCCCTGGACTGAGGTTCCTTGCTGTGAGGGATCCCACTGTGAGAGTACAGAGGGCACCATCTATGAACATTTGTGGTGTAATTAGTTTTACCAGTGTCTTTGTCTTTCAGGCTACCTTCAGGAAGCTTACCTGTGGACCAAGCAAGTGCTGGCAATCATGGAGAAGGCAGTAGTCCTGCTGCAGGAGGTCACAGATGGCTCCCTCTATGAAGGGGTGGCTTATGGCAGCTACACAACCAGATCACTGTTTCAGTACATGTTTCTTGTCCAGAGGCACTTTGACATCAATCACTTCAGCCACCCCTGGCTCAAGCAGCACTTTGCATTTATGTACAGGACTGTCCTGCCAGGTAGGTCCTTTAGGTGACTGAAGATGAACCTCTATTTTTGAAGCAGCAATAAATTTCATACTTGAACTAGGCCATTTTAAAACAGCACTCTACTTGGATTTTTTTCAAAATAACCATTTCATTGGATTTTACTTTCAACAGTCATCAAAACAGTAACATCCTTGTTTATCACTGCTTATTACTGAGGGACACCTTCCACCAGGTTGCTCAAAGCCCCATCCAACCTAGCCTTGAACACTGCCAGGAGTGGAGCATCCACAACTTCACAGCCTGTTCCAATGGCTCACTATCCCCACAGGAAATACCTTCTTCCTTATATCTAAACTAGGTCTACCCTCTTTCAGTTTAAAGCTGTTACCCCTTATGTTGCTTATTTGCAGGACACTTCATTAGGAACTTATATCGCTCAAATTCCAGGTTAAAAAAACTTAGATGGCTCTCTTGAAACCCCAGATCTATCCATGTATGTAAGGAGGGGCTGAATGCAGTTTTGATATGCCAGCACAGGCACATAAGGAATTGAGCTGACTCCATGTGAGACCTCAGGCACCCTTTGGGGAGAGGTTCCTAAGAGCAAAATGAACTCACAATGATGGTTTCAAAGTGAAGCTGACTATTTTGTTGTGGGTCTCATTTTAGCCTCCTAGGCTGCTGCTGGTTTTCTCGGGCAGCAGTGAGGCCTGTGAAGAGATAAGTTTTTCTCAAAACATAGTCTGGGAAGCTGCGAGGAAGTGGTTGTGGTGGTTTTGCCTGGTCTAGGTTATGAACTCGGGACCTTTTGTGTGCTAGGCAATGTGTTAACCGCTGTACTGGCTTCACAGGCTTTGTTTTGAGAAAAACTTATCTCCTCAACAGGCCTCACTGCTGCCCGAGAAAACCAGCAGCAGCCTAGGAGGCTAAAATGAGACCCACATTTTGTTCTTCGGGGGCACCTCTGGTTTATTCCTTTGGAGAGCATAGATTGACATAAAATCATAAAAGCTGTAAAGGGAAAGTTACCTTTGCCAGACTTGTGAGGAGAGGAAGTGGATTGCCTCTTACATTTTGTGTATGTAGTACTTTGGCTGTCTGTAGCCCAAAGCCAAAGAAGAAAGGTGAATATTCAAGTTAGCTGCTGCAGAAGGAAATCGCTCCTGTGTAACCTATTTACGGCTCATTTACAAGCAGGTCTATAAATTTCTGAAAAGGCTGATTCTATTTGCACTGCTTGGCTTCACCACCTCGCTCTTCAAAAGCATCTTTGTGTGCTTATTTGTTCTTTCTTACATTCCTTTTCACTTTTCCCCAAGGCTTCCAGAGAACTGTGGCCATCGCGGATTCCAACTACAACTGGTTCTACGGGCCGGAGAGCCAGCTGGTGTTTCTCGACAAATTTGTCATGCGCAATGGCAGCGGGAACTGGCTGGCAGAGCAGATCAGAAGGAACCGAGTGGTGGAGGGCCCGGGCACAGCATCCAAAGGGCAGAGGTGGTGCACTCTCCACACTGAATTCCTCTGGTATGAAAGGGAATGAGTGGGCTCAAAAGGAACCTGGCAGCTGTTTGCTGTTAGTGGTAATTCATTATCTGTAGATGTGCACCGTAGAGGCTGGGCTCAGACTGTCTGTGTGCCACCCAGGGTCATCAGGCACAGGAGAATTTCTTCACTTGGCACAGATGCGCAGTACAGGTTGCCACAGGGAACACCCTGGTCTTGTCCTACATCTGCTTTTATGGTTTCTTTCCACTGTCTATTGCTTTCATAGAATACAGGCCATTCCAAGGGAACTAAAAATTTGCCTGTATGTAGTCTTTGTTTAATTTGGTCTATTCTAGTGGGGTTTAATCCTGTTGTGTTCTTTTATAATGAATTAGGTGAACATTTAAAGCATAATTTTCTTTCAAAAGTTCTGTAAAGTAGTATAAACTTCCTTTTAAAAGCTAAATAATCCAAGCAGTAAGGCTACTGTTAACTGGATTTGCACACTAATTTGCAAGTTATGCTTGAAAAAAATGCCATGCTAGATGGATATTTTTCCATGCAATTTACAGCTATGCTAACTTCTATGCCAATCTTGTAAAAGTAAGAAATTAAAAGACTCAAGAAGCTTTAGATCCACATATGAATTCTCTTAGTTGTGGAGATATAACAAGTATATTTTCAAGGAGTCAGTGTAGCTCTTTCTCTCTTGCAAGAACAATCTTATTTGGTATTGTTGGTTTGCACTTATGATGTGCACATTAGAGTGCATGTTTGTTAGGCTCCAAGCAGCCTTCATCTTGTTACTTGCAAAATACAGGATCTCTCCTCTACAACCTCATCCCATCACTGTTTTCTCCTGTGTCTTCATGGAAATTCTGGGACTGTCTAGGCCCTGCCAGAAGCTCCTGGTTAATTGTAAGAATAAATCTGATCCCAGAACCGTCTAACAGAAGTGTTAGTGGGCTTAATATGGTTTTGTTTATTTTGGTTGCTTAAAAACCTTGCCAGAAGGTTAAGTTTTGGTTTGGATTGTTGTTGTTTGAACTCCCATAGATAAAATTGTAATAATTTTAACCTTTTCTAGAATTAGGGCTTCTTTTTAAACAAAATGTCTTATATCTTACAATTTATACAAGAAAAACCATGAAAATTTTTCTTCAGCCTAGTTTGGAGAAAGAAACCAACATACATTAACTGATACAAATAATAAACATTTATCCTTTAGAATGCCTTTTCATTAATTTTTAATTTATTTCCTACTCTGTTTGGAGACTACAGACTTCTGTAATCATAATTTTGGGGAAACAAATACTCTGCTTCTCTTTGTTAAGTAGTCAGTAAATAGGCACAAATGCTGATGTTTAGGCAGTGTCTGCAGCCTGGTCTAATCTGCCTTTCTGAAATATCTATGCTACAGTCAGTAGTTTTATGACTATATAGGACAAAACATGTCTAGTTTGAAATTAGTGGTACTCTTATTTTTGAACTGCAGAAAGACTGCTTGCTCTAAATGCAGAGCAGATGCTTTCAGCTATTGTTCTGTAAAAAGTGCACAACAAATTTGTATAGGGATTAGTATGATGAATAATAATTCTAGCTATATGATTAGGAAGCATAACTGTAGGCTTTATATTGTTGGCTTGCTCCTTGATGTAAATAGTGAATGGTTTTATGAGTTTTGTACAAGTGCTGGTAGTGGAATCACTCAAATGATTTTTAACCCCATTTTTCTCATCTCTTTTTGCAGGTATGATGCAAGTTTGCGCTCTGTACCTCCACCAGACTATGGAGTTCCTAAGCTGCATTATTTTGAGGACTGGGGAGTGGTAACTTATGGAAGTGCTTTGCCAGCTGAAATCAACAGGCCTTTCCTTTCCTTCAAGTCAGGAAAGCTGGGAGGACGTGCAATATATGATATTGTTCACAAGAACAAGTACAAAGAGTGGATCAAGGGGTGGAGGAACTTTAACGCTGGCCATGAACACCCAGACCAGAACTCCTTTACTTTCGCTCCCAATGGCGTACCTTTCATAACAGAAGCTCTGTATGGGCCAAAATACACTTTTTTAAATAATGTGTTGATGTTTTCCCCTGCTGTGTCTAAGACCTGCTTCTCCCCGTGGGAAGGGCAGATTACAGAAGACTGTTCCTCAAAGTGGCTTAAATATAAACATGACTTGGCTGGCAACTGTCAGGGACGAGTGGTTGCCGCCACAGAGAGAAGTGGGGTGGTTTTTATCAGGGGAGAAGGAGTGGGTGCATACAATCCTAAACTGAGGCTGAGAAAATTGCAACGAAACCTTATACTTCTCCATCCCCAGCTTCTCTTGCTAGTGGACCAAATCCACCTAGAAGATGACAGCCCTCTGGAGGCAGTGACCAGTTTCTTCCACAATGTGGATGTGCCTTTTGAAGAAACAGTTGTTGATGATGTCCACGGGGCCTTTATTAGGCACCGTGATGGGATATATAAGATGTACTGGATGGACGACGCTGGCCACAGTGAGAAAGCCACCATTGCCTCAAGGATGTATCCGCGGGGCTACCCCTACAATGGAACAAATTACGTGAATGTAACGACCCTGCTGCGGCACCCCATCACCAGGGCCATTTACCTTTTCATTGGGCCCTCTGTGGACGTGCAGAGCTTCACTGTGCGCGGAGATTCCCCGCAGCTGGATGTTTTTGTGACCACTGGTGAGCACGCCTACGCCGTGTACCTGTGGCCCGTCGAGGAGGGCTCCCGCTCTGCCTTTGCACAGGTTATTGCAGACCGCCAGAAAATTGTCTTTGATCAAGCCTCTGCCATTAGGAGCTCCACAGTGCCAGAAGTGAAGGATTACATAGGGATCGTGGAGAGGAACCTGCAACATTTTAAGCCTGTTTTCCAGCAGCTTGAGAAGGAGATCCTGTCTCGCGTACGCAACACGGCCAGCTTTAGGAAGACTGCTGAGCGCCTGCTGAGGTTTTCAGATAAGAGACAGACAGAGGAGGCCATTGACAGGATATTTGCAATCTCACAGAGGCAGCAGCAGCAGCAGCGTAGCAGAACAAAGAAAAACAGAAAGGTAGCCAAAGGCTACAAATTTGTTGATGCTGTTCCTGACATTTTTGCACAAATTGAGGTAAATGAAAGAAAAGTGCGACAAAAGGCACAGACTCAAGCACAAAAAGAGTTGCCTGTAGACGAAGACGAGGAAATGAAAGATCTTCTGGATTTTGCAGATATCACTTATGTGAAGCACAAAACTGGGGTGTCAATCAAAGGCCGATCGGGGCTGGCACAGATGGTGGCGACTGCTCGAAGTGCCCCATCAATCTCAGCTTCTTATACTCGCCTCTTTCTAATTCTCAACATTGCTATTTTTTTTGTCATGTTAGCAACGCAGCTCACGTATTTCCAGAAGACCAAGAGACTGCATGGCCAAAGATGTCTGTATGCAATACTTTTAGTAGACAGCTGTATATTATTGTGGCTGTATTCTTCCTGTTCTCAGTCACAATGTTAGCAGAAGACCTCTACTAGTTGACCAGTTTATGGTCATATATGTCTATGCAAAAGCATTAACCCTAATAGGGCCAAAGTTTATATCTTCTCTTTTTTTTTCTTTTTCTTTTTTTTTTTTTTTTGAAACATTCCAAAAATGTCTGGGGAAAAATTGTTTTTAGACCAGAAGGGATTAAAGAATAGGGCAAGCAATACTATCTCGGAAAAATCAGTACTTAATAAGTACTCCCTCTTTGTGTTTTGAGTTAGGCCTCACATCTGAGGGAATGCTATGCTTTGTTCATCAGAGTTCAGTAACGTAAAGTTGTAATTAGTTTTTTGGTGAGAAGAGCCCTCTTGACAGGTTTGTTTCTAAGGTCTTTTTTTAATACAGAATTTGGTTTCCATTAGTGAATTTTCATTTCAGGGTGCTGGGGATGTCTCTGGACATTCTCCTAAGACGAGGACATTCAAACATATGTATATGAGGCAGATCTTAGCAGTAGACTCCATTTTTCTCTGCAAAACCAAAGAGTGGCTCAATATGGGACATCCCTGTATCATTATTGCAGACCCTTATATTGTCACCTCCTCTATGCTTTACAATCTGGCAGAATGGAGAAATTGCAATCACGTCAGTGCTTGCCAAGTGAGAAGCACATCACTAGTAGGTAGTAGTAGAAGGCAAATATGGGTTAACTCAAAGTAGAACAGAATGCAATTCTCAGGAAAAAAAAAAAGGCATTTATATTTTAGCCAAGTGTAGGCTGTAGAATGCTGAATTCTGCAGGGTCTGTTCTCCATTTTCAAGGCAGGGTTTCAAGAATGTTTTCTGTAGTTTGAAGCATGTCTTAGTAGGGAAATAATGTCCTACATCACTGCCCTTCCGTATGTATATTTAAAAATACAAAGAACCAAAGCAATCCTGTGGTAACCTCAGCAAGTGCCAGTATGGAAAAGTATGTATTAAGGAAGTATTTAATGTCTTTTTTTCTTTTCACATGGTTAGAAAGAGGACAGTTAAAATTTTGTGAACAGCCTGTTCTCTATAAAGCACCAGCAAGGGTTCTGCAAGCTCTTGGTGGCCCCAGGTCAATTATTTGGGGATTAGTGGTAAATGGAATCATGTGGTTTATGACAAAAATAAGTTTGACATCTCCACATATATTCCTCTCTGTTCATTAAAATAATTTCAAAAATTCATAGCTATTTGAGAGCATGGAAGTTCTGTAGAATTGGGACATACCTGTATGTCTTTACAGAAAAACAATTCTTCAGTACATTTGCTAAATAAAAACATTATAATTATCTATGGAAAAGTTGTTTTTATTTTATTTAAATATTTTTCTTGATAATTACAGTAATGATGTTCATCAGCACTTGATTCAAACCACAAACCTTTGCTTCCTCTTCTTTACACCATTTAGATGTATGTTATCTACATTACTCCTGTTAAGCTTTCTGCAAGTCTGTGTGTTGAAATGTGATGAGCTTTCCTTATCTAAACATCTTCAGTGAACAGGTCAGAATATTTTCACTAGATTCCAGCTACTGAGTCCGTTCAGAGCACTGTATTCACATAAATAAACCCTACTGCAGTCTCCAATGCCTGGATTTATTCAATGAAATTGGCTACATTGTATCTGAGCAAAGATTTAGGTACCCAGTTTATTTCCGATGCATGCATAGGATTATGAAAGCCTTCAGACAATAACTCAGCTCACTTAAGACCTTGGAACACCTTCAATACATAGCTTCCTGTTGAAACCCTGGAGGCTGAAAATTTCAGGTTTTCTGAGCTGAAGGGTGCTGCCCCTCAAGCAAGCATCACATTTGACTTGAGGCCTTGAAAAAGGCTCCCAAGATTGAGAGATAGCACAAAGGTTATAGGTGTGTAGTTTGAATAGTATTGTGTGGTCTCACAGGGTGAAAAACTTAGATTTAAGATTTTAGTATATAGTAATACATGGGAGCCAAGATGGAAACTTTTGAGCATGGGTCAGTTGTCTTTTTGCACCTTCTTCTTCCTTCTTCTTCACAGATTTAGGTGGTTTTCTGTGATGGAGTAGAAAAAGTCCGCAGTGCGGACCAAGGGTGATGGGTCATTGGGTTAAAAGTATAAATAATGTGTCATCTTGTTAAAAAGAACTAAGAAATCAAAACTCCCACAGCTTTCCCTTTTCCCTAAATGCAAAGTCATGTGAGGTGGTTAATTGTCTATTTCAGCTCACTCACTTTGTTTCTGAAGGCAAAGGGAGCTGAGCCTGGGGAGTATCACCCGTACAGCTCCATGTTGGTAGCGTGCCTGCTGAAAGCGACTTAAACTGTGACAGGCTGTGGGTAGCTGGAAGTCTCTTTATTTCTGCCTTTGCACTATGATGACATAAACACATGCAAAAATACCTGTTGGCTTATGTTCAATTTTAAAGACACTGCTAGTTTTTCAGTATTAGGTGATACTATTATTTGCCATGAAACACCAAAAAATCAGGAGTTTATTTCACGTCTATGCACATTTCCCCTATGTCAATTTGCTATTGCCTTGAACAACCAGAAAGCCACCCTGTACTCTAGACGACTTGAGAAGTGCCTGCAATTCTTTGTCTGCTTTGTAGTGGCGTCTAACATGGTTCTAGCATGGGATTTGTATAGCTGTCAAATGAAACTGCAGAGATTAGCAATTAAGGTATGGTTTTGCACGTTAGCTCTCATGTACCCTCCACTTCTCATGTACACTCCACCGTGCCAAGGGAAAGAGGTGGTTGCAAGAGCCGCCCATACTCACAAAAAAAAGCAGCTTTTAAAGCAGACCAGCATTCCAATGAATGGGGTATGTGCAATGATAAAGGGAAATGAAATGGAGCAGCCCCACCCTCCTCAATGAGAGACCAGACCCATTTCAGATAAAGTGTGCATCCAGGGGTTTTGCAGCCTGTGCTTGGTTTGCATCTCTTACGGATTTATGTGTGTGTGGCTGTCATTACTTGCTGCCCTGAACTCCACTTGCACAGATGTGACTTGGATTCAGATTGGACAACTAAAGAAGCAAATTAAGCCTTAGTTGTGCTGACTGTCTTTTAGATATTAAAAGAATCCTTAGTTATTCTTTTCCAGGCCAGAGCCTTTTAAAAGGCCCTCTCCAGTGGTTCTGTTTCCACTCTTTTTTTTCCATTCTTGTCTCTCTCATTCCTTACCAAGAACAGTAACTTATTTTGATTTTGAAACAAATGGAAGAACACATTGTTCTATGCCATCAGTAATGTGGCATGGACAATCAGATGTTGGCTGGAAGTGCCAGAAAAGAAACAGTTTGAGGCCTCAGGTGGCAGGACCCTGAAGAATCCAAGCTGCCCTTGCTTCACTAGGAAGTGCAGTGAGGAAAAGCAGGTAAATGGGATCAGCCCAACAGCCCTACTAGCTTGTGGGAGCGCTGGAGAAGGACGGTGTTCCTCCACACTTGCTTATGCAGGAGAGGATGCTTTCCTCACCTTTGCATCCTTTGCCTGAACTGCAGGAGAGAAGTGACCTCAGTGAGCTCTGTGTCCATGGTAGAAGCATTTAGCACAGGGCTCATCTAGACTGGGTATACTGAACAACTTATGAAATGTCACTGTATGGCACCCAGCAGCAAAGTTATTTTTTGCTGCCTGTTTTAAATGGAGTAAAAAAACTGAAGTGTTTCTGGCACATGCTTCTGCTTCCATTCTTATTCTGCTTCTTTTTAATTTCTGAAAATCTTAATTTTCTGCATCTCTGGCCACAGGAAAAAGTGGATATCCAAGAACTGGGTATATGGGGATGGGTTCCTGTGTTCCTCTGAGACCCTGCTGACTTCACTCAATTTCTCTTCAATAGCTCCTGTTCAGTCATGCATGCTTCATTTCAGGACTGCAGTCTAATTTAGTCTAAAGTTAATTCACTGTATTAATGAACAAAGTGAACAAAGTGAATGGCAATTCAGCCCACAGGAAGTGGTGTATATGTTTGAGGGTGGAAGTGGAATCTGGTTCTTAGATTCTTTCAATGATTTTTTTGAATTCAGCCAAAAAATGTCTGTCTATGCATCATATTATATACATCATTGTGACACAAGGAAGCAAAGGGAAAGGGGAACATTACTCCATTTCTTAAAACTTGTAAGTTGAAAGCTTATTCTGAAGAATTATTTGTCTGAAATACATCTCATTCTTCTGTTGGTCTATGTATTTTCCACTGATGGAAAGCATTTTCTTAGTGTTTGAAAGCATACAGAGTTTGGAAAATAGCTATGTTTCTACACTGGGACATTACATTCACATTTATTTGGTCTGCAAAAGGTTCAGGTGGGATCATCAATACTTTTGCCTAACTTTAATCCCTTTGCTCTGGCTAGTCTGTTAAAATCAGTAGGGTAACTTCAGTCTGGTAAGTCAGACTGAGCTCATGAAGCCAAGATGTCATTTTCTGTCCTTTCTTGGTAGCTGACCCCAGGAGCTCTCTGCAGCAGAAGGCCTATGTAGTCCAGTGCTGGATATGTCTGTACTGTCATCAGTATAGAGACTGTTCTCCAAACGAGTTCCACCCTGAAACAAATAATGTCAAAGCACTTCAAATACCAGCCCTGGACCCCCTCTGCTTCAGGCAGGCAGGAGACTGGACCCAACTACACAATATATGAGTGCATTCCTTCAGCAAAATGCATGCGTAGCATTTTCCCCACATGCTACTTTTCCTGCCAGGTTCTTCAGGCTGCTAAAGAGTTCATAACATTTATGATGATTTTCCAGAAATTAGGATGCAGAGAAAAATTGCTAGCTGAAATGCATTATTGTATAAGACATTTAGCATGATGTGGCCTTTTTCTCTTTGACTTGTCCAAAACCATCAATGATTTTACTGGCAAGAGGGAATAGATTATGAGCATACGCATTTCTTTTTATCACTAAAGAACAGGATTGTCCTGGGATGAGGAGTTGAACTCTTTGGGACATGCTATGGAAGGCCAGGTTTCTCTGTGACCTAGTAAAGATGCTACAGCAGTTACAGTAGACATTTACTATTTGTAGTCTAGAACTGTATTCACTGCTTGTCCTTTTTTATATGGCATAACCCTTATTTTGATCAAGTAAAGTAATTGTATTCTTTCACTTACTAAGTTTGTCACGGAGTTTCCTCTGATGGACCCAACCGCAGGTTAGTAGAAATGGGAAAATGGGCAGAGGACCAGAGTCCCTGGGAGGGCACTTGAAGAACTCTGCCTTTATGGAAGCTAGAGGAATAGAAGGTGCTCAATAATGCTATAAAATACAGCTGCAGATGCCAGACAAATAAAATGACAATGATGATGGAGTATTTGAACATTACAGAATAAATGAGGGCTGACCAAGAGACTTGGAAAGTTAATGCTAACATAAAATACAGGCAACTGGGAATATTTTCTCCTTACGTCCCGTATATCATTCTTTCCTTTTAAATCATGTCTTCCCATTAAAAAAAAAAATAGAAAGTGCACACACAAGTACTGTTGAGTGTAATAGAGTTCAGCCTTTAATACAAGCCAGACGTGGTTACCATAGAGCCTGACACAGCTTGTACAGTTGTGGTGAGCTGAAACAGCTTGGGTATTCTGTAGCTAAGGATGAAATTGATTAGAAAACATATATGAGCAAGGGAGGTTGAGGATCAGAAGCCAGAAACTTTTCAATGCTTTGACAACTTTGAAAAGGAGAGGGTCTCAATTCTTGGGCTGCACTACTGTTAGAAAAAATTCTATAAGCAATAAAATTTTGGCAGCAAAGAAACCTGAGATGGGAAACTGGAGACAGTGGCGTACTACCATGAACTAAAGAACTAGTTAATTTGTTCAAGTTTAAAAAGAGGAAGAAGGATAAGTTGAATGGAAAAGTACAGAGCATGTTTTGTAGCACATGATCAGCCTCCATTAGGACACACACACGGAATGGAACAGATCAAAGCTTAGGACAACGGGGAATGCCCTTAAGAAGAAAGAAGGCAGATTTAGATTAGATATCCGGAAGAAATTCTTTACTGTGGGGGTGGTGAGGATCTGGAACAGGTCACCCAGAGAGGTTCTGCCCCCTCTCTGGAAATGTTCAAGACCAGACTGGATGGGGCCCTCAGTGCTCTGGTCTAGTGGAAGGTTCCCAGCACAAGGCAGGAGGATTGGAACTAGGTGATCTTTCAAGTCTTTTCCAACCAAGACCATTCTATGATTCTATGAGTCTATGAACTCTCAGCTATTCAGCAATTCCAAGGTGTGATGGTATAACCTGAAGAAAGCAAGGACACATGGAATATAAAACATCTATAATAAAAGTATAAAAATGTTTTGGGTTTAATGAACTTAAATTTGCAAAGTAATTTTATGGTATTTTGTTTTCCAAAGTAAATGAAAAAGACTGAGCTTTTCTTTCCTAGAACTGCCTAGTTTACTACCCAGGGTGATTTGCCTGGTTAGTCTTAACTATAATCTGCCTCACCAAGGCAGATTATAATTTCATCATAAAACATGACAACTTCTACCTTTCTAATCCTTTACTTCTATCATATATTTTCTTATAAGTTCAGCAAATATTTGTCACTTAATCTGCAGACAGAATTAAGGAATCACACAGATTTGTTTATGGCTCATATAGACTGAACAGTAAAAACCTCATGCAGCTGGTTGCTGTGGGACATTTGGATTCGGTCACAGGACCTTCCCCATACAGAAATGAGACCTTTAGTGGACCCATAGTGTTAAAAGAGCAGCAGTAAATAATGGCAAGGGACAATTAGTGCCATCGCTTATGTGACTCTGTACCAGAGCTCACCCGTCAGAGCCTCCTTCAGAGGCACTCTTGGTTTCCCAGACCTGTTTCCTTCCTGCCTGCTAAAATTCATTTTCAGCCAAAAACTGCTAATAAATGTAATGCCTTAAAATAGCAGTAGAATGTATGCAAATGCTTGTAAGCTGTGCAGGCCCAGGCACAGGGCTGCTTCTCCAGCTGCTGTTCTACTAAGTATTAGTACTACTAATGATTTATGTGGTGCCACTGAGCTGTGTGACACTTCCTAAACTTGTAAGAAGGCTGGTTCCACCAAAAAGTCAGAATAACTTCGTTCTCAGTTTCACAAAGTGAGCCAATGGGCCCCTGGGGGAGGTCAGTCCAGCCAGAGGGTAGGTGCAGATCTGCTTGTGGACACGACCTCCAACATGTTAAGCATTTATTTTACCTGGAATGAAACAAAAGGCATTACATGAATTTTCCTAGAATAAAAACCCTTATTATCCATGTGTCTTTCTGAACTGGATATATTCAGCTTCTATCTCTCAGCTGAAGAAGCAAGTCCAGTTCTTATAAACATACAACCAGTGCAGAGGTGCTCTTTTCCATTGCAACCATGAAGGTGCAAGATACTACAGCATTAAAATGATGAGGGAGTTGAGTTTTATAAGACTACTGGAAGGAGTTTAGGACAGGATAGGCCTTGGATGTAACAGCTGGAAGGAGCATGATTTGTAGGACAACAAAACCAGTCTTTGGCTATTCTGAACAAGAAAAAAAAAAGTTCCAGAAAAAAGAAAATTAAAATGACCTACTGTAAGGACTTACTGACATAACCAAAACAAGATCTGCACAATATGTACTGGTAAAGCCCTTCACTGTGCTTACACACACTTGCCCATGCTGCATTTAGGAAAAGGTTTATTCATTTTATTGAGCCACAGAATTAGTTCAGACTACAGCTGTCATCACCTAGAAAATGTCTGAGAATAATTCACCTGCAAATGAAAGGACAGAAGTTAAAATGTCAAGGAGAAAATAAAATATTAAACAAGACCACTTGTTTTCAGCTGATCTCTTCATTTTAATAAAGAATATTTCAAAGCAGAAATATGTTTCAAATCAAAAATAATATTTTGTTCTAAAAATGTCCATCTTTTAAATTCTTGCATGGTTCCCATCCCCCTTGGAAGACATGAAATTTAATGCAAATCAATGTAAAAACAGCCTTTAAATTGGAATCCTGGGTCCTTTAACAGAATGCTGTTTTCTGAATACTTTCCATATCATGCTTTGCAGCTGTTGTGGCAATTACTAACAAGTTATGATGTTATATATGTGGCAACTTAAAAACAAGTGTTAATTTAGAGGGCAAGAAAGAGCTGCCTTTGGAGAAGAGAGCTCTGAGTGAACTGGGGCTCAGTAACTCCCTGGCCCCACAGCTCCTCACACCCAGGAGCCCCCTTTGGCTGTCCCCAGCTCCCAAAGCTGCCACCAGCTGGGCTCACCCTGGCCACTCCTGCACCCCACTTGGCTGCCAGCACAGCTGCTCCCCCACTTCACAATCAAAGGGATTAAGCTGCTGCAGCTTTTCAAAATTGCCTCTATGATAAATTTGAGTTTGCCTTAATAAAAGTAAGGGGATATAAATATTAAAAGCTAAAACAATAAGCATTTAGTTAGATAACTCAGGTTAGTGGGAATGTAAAACTGACATTTGGATACAAACAGTTACAAAGTCAAGGGTTTAAATTATTCTAAAAAGTAAGCTACTGTCTACTGTATTTTTGGTCCATCAATATACTTAAACTGTTTTGATATTATGTCTAATTAAGTCTAATTTTGATTTACACGTGGAAAGGAAAAATAATTATACTTAAATCACTACGTAGCTATACCAAAAAATTCACAGTAAAATTGCCTTGTCAAAACTATGAAGTAAAAAGCAAAAACTGGTAAAGACTGACAGTGGAGCTTCATATCGTAATTACAGCTAAGTCTCAAATAACTACTAGAGATAAGATTCGAAATTTGTCTTAAATGTGAGCTAAAGAACATTAAATTTATGACTCAGCCAATTACTCCCAGTGAATTATGCTGTCTTGCTATGTCACCAATATGTAGAAAAACACCAGATCCACGCAAACACCCTTGAATCTTTCCAACAACAATGCTGTTAAAAATCACAAATGACAGGTTAAAGTTTAACAGTGTGTCAGTTAGTGAGCAGTGCCCGTTGGTATTTGATGTGCTGTAGCCTCAGCACGCTGTGCAGGCTACGCCGCGCTGGCCGGCGCCAGGCCAGGGGCCGCACCCCCACAGCAGCAGCCGCCGTCACAGTCACAGCCGCGGCTCCTGGCAGGCACCGTGCGGGAGGGCTGCACGCTACGGGGGGTGGAGATCTGCTTCTTCTTCAGGGTTGGCAGGGGTTAAAGGGGTACTCTCCGTCACCATCACTGTCATTCGGGCAGTAGCCAGCAGCGAATGTCCCTACGGCTTGTGGGAACCTGTCTCTCTCTCACTCATAAGGGGAAGGGCTGTGGGCTGTGTAGAGAGAGGCGCAGTCTTTGCAGATCATAAAGAACTCTGAGGCTCCACTGCAAAGGAAGGCCCAAGATAACTCCCTTTATCATTGGCATGGGCATTTTCTTGGGCTTTCAGGACTTTAAAAATCACCCACCAGGAGGGGAGCATTTCTGCAACCAATTTCTTCCCCTTCATTGCACAGTCCCACAGTTTCACTCCTACCTTGTCCCACAAATCTGTCGTAAAGATTGTGGACTTGGTAACTCCCTGTAGCTTAACTGCTGTCCATCTCAATTCAGTTTTTAAGTTGAGTGAAGGATTTGTCATGCTGTTATAAAAGCTTTGTCATAATTTCAAAAACATCTCTTTCCCGAGCACACATCCCCTGCCCCATCGTCCCCTGCAGCTCACCTCCTTTCCAGAGGGATTTTGTTGTTGCTGGCCAGCTTCCCCCTTCCTCTCAGGGGCACTTAGCCCTGCAGGGCTCGCCGACAGCCGCTCAGCTAGGCGGTCATCGCTATCCTCACACGGGGCACCAACTGCCAGGTGATTGAAGAGACGGCGTCTCCATGGTTTGCTTCATGAAGCCAATTTTATTGAACACACTGCTGGTTTATATATCTTTCTAGCATGAGCTTAAACAATAACTTGCTTAAACAACAACAAACTTAAACTACTTGCTTAGACAATAACAACCATTATCAACAATACTATGTTTCTTAGCAAAATTGCTTAGCTGTGGGCTAGCACACGTTTCTACAGGCCTGTACTGTCTTCCATACATACATACATTCACCCTTATCTCTTCCTGCTTCAAGGTCCTTCCTCGACTTGCCAGGGCTTGTAGCCCTCTAGCACATCTACTTCTGTGATGAGTTCAGCAGTACTTTGAGTCCTGCTTCTTAGCTTTTTTCCCATAATGGATAAGGAAAGTATGCAAAGGTATACATCGGATGAGGAATGACTATGTCAGGGTTTCCCCACCCTGGGAAAGAGAGGGCTATGGCGAAGGCCATGCTCATGGCCCAAGACCATGAGTTGATGGAGACACCAAGGATGCACTCTTTTTTCTCTTTCCCTTCCAGATCTTGGGGACATCAAATGGAATAGTGTCAAGTTCAAATAAAGGTTAAACACACTTGCATTACAATATTTTGGATGTCAGTAAGCCCACATGGGTTAAAACAAAAGCTATACAAACAAAATCCCTGAAATCATTGGGTTATAAGGACATTGCCAAACTTCCTTTCCCTCTGCTCACCACACAGCTATTGGCTATAGCTGAGATGTGGCCACACTAACCTTCAGTCTGATTAATTCTTCCTGGTTTTACATACTTTTTGGGTTGCTATGTCATTGTATTAGAGTGCTGCATACTAACAAGGGCTCCTCCAGGCCAAGGCAAGCATTCCATTCAGCAGCACGTTTGCCTCTGCAGCAGCAGCAGCTCAGCACTGAGCGCAGCACATCTGCTGTGAGACCAGCAGCCGCCTGAACCAGCACTGCCTGCTCTGGAGCCTCTGTGCCATCCTCTCAGCTGCCCAAAGAGCTGAAATGGCAACTGTGAATTTTCAAATCCCTGACCTCCGAAACATCCTTTTTTTCTTTTTTTTTATTGGAACTTATCAGGCCTTGCCCAGCAAGACCCAGAGCCTCAGTGGTTTAAAGATTAAATAAAACAAGAAGGTTCAACTGCTCTTCCCCTTGGCAAAGACAAATAAATCCATGACTTAATGTACTTTAAAGCAAAAAAATAAAAAAAGTGAGTTAAATAATTTCCAATATAACTACTTTAAAACAATACACTGATTATCTTGAAAAATTGACAAGATTAGAGTTGATTTTTCTTCCATAAGATAACAAGCCATATTGTATAGCTAAAAATAAGGCAGGATAAAAATCTGTATATGCCTCTGGGTGGTTTTGTCATATTTTATTCACATTTTCAATCTGGTGCCTCACTGAATAGATGATGAGTTTTAAGCCATTGCTAGTTACAATGCACATGTGGACAAACACAAATTACTTTTAGAGGAACAAATCTCCTCATTGTTTTACTGTTGATAGCTGGAGTGGTTTTCTCGTGTGATCTCTGCTTGACTGTGTGGTGACTCTTATCTCCTCTAAGAAGGGCTGTTTCTGTGCCTCACTGCATCAGCATCACCGACAGAAACTGAAAGCTCTGCAAGACTCTCTAAGCTGTGGGAGCTGCAGGACACTTGTCTCTCTCTTTCCCTTTTCTGACAGACGTTTTGCTCTTCTCAAAGAAAGGAGAGGCAGAAAAATGGATTGGTTACATAAGGCAGTGGATTTCTGCAGCCGCCACCAGACCATTCTGGGTTGCAGCACCGTGTCCCTGCTGACAGCTGCTAGTGAGCACATCTTCTCAATTGTGGTGTTCAAGTGTCCCTGCAACTCTAAGAACATGCTGTATGGTTCTTCC
>WAAE01020018.1:0-10316 GCA_013400495.1 Nicator chloris
GCATTTCTCTCATAATGGAGCAAAAAAAGGAAAGGCAGAATGACCTACTCAACACCAGATGGTGAGCACCTTCTGAGCAGAAAGCAGAATCCAGGTCCTCCTTCTACTTCCTCACCTGAATTCTGTCACCTACTGAGTAACAAAAATACTTCCTCTCTTTTTGTACTACAAAAAAATCTACAAGTCCTCATCTTATATCTGAGATATAAGATATGTTGAGACATGGAGGAAACACTCTTTTCCTCCATAGCAGAATCTGTCTATTAATTTTCTACCTCTAAATATACATCAAAGTTACATTTTGATTTGAAGTTCTTCTGCCCTTCATAAAGCATTCAAAGACATTTGAAATTCACAGAATCAGCATCAGCAACCATCCAGGAAAACGGAAGTGTCCAAACAATTTTGAAAGCCACAATGATGCCTTCATAACCTAAATGAAAATTGTGCAAATATCAGACAGCTCATGAGATTCAACAATTCAGAAGTCATTGCCTGGCTTCAACAATGAGAAGGCATACATTCACTTTTAATTTTATAAAGTAATTCTGACAACATTTTTCAGCTTAAGCAATGCTGCAGTGGCAACTTTTCAATGTGCCCTTTAATAGCTGGAGTGGTACATGTGAACTGAGTGAAGCAGAATCTTTGTGTGACAGGAGCTAACAAAGCCCATGAAAAGGCTAAACCACACACTGTTCTATAAAATAAGAGAGTTCAAAAGTGGTGATGGTCTGTATTTACATTCTGGTAGCACCCATCAGCTGTTCTGTGCCTGAGATTTGAGCCAAATCTAGAGGAGGCGCTTTCCCGAAAAGCTCTACACTTAAACATAAAGGAATTACCATCATCATCTATTATATTTCACCAAAAACGACCTGGGGCATGCAAAGTTTAACACAGCTGCCCTTAGACGGAGATCATCTGAAGGAAAGCTGACCTTCAGAATTTTGAGGCAGTAATTTCCTCACATGATGCTCTAATATCAGTAACTGGTGCATCTGAGCAATGGCAGCTGTGGGAAAGGACACTGCCAAACTTGGACCAAACCTTCCAGAGGTGACATATATGCTCATTTAGCACAATGCTCCGTATCCCTTTGAAAGTCAGCAGATTTAAACAAAGCCTGCAAGGCTGAAGTCCTGGCTGTCTGAGATCAAAGAGTTTCTGTCCCAAAACTCCCTCCTCAATGTTTTTCACATCCAGATTACTCTAGATGCTGTTACTGTAGCTAGTCCATGCTGATCACCTGAGAAGCTTATTTGGCATCCATTAATCCTATCAAAAGTGAGCTGTCACTAAAAAAAAAGGTATCACAAAAGTGATATCACTACAGAGAGCTCAATGTGCATTGTTTTGAATTTACCTCTGCATTTTTCTCAGGCTCTCGCTGCCTTTGCAAGCCCCGCAGAACCTGCTGTGAGTAACTTGCTCTGTTTCACCTTGGACCTCCCTCATCGCCAGAGAGGAGCTTGCTGGAGCCTCAGTCACTACAGCCCTGGTGGCCAGCACAGAACCCTGATAACTGAGGAGGAATAAACAGTGTAACTTTTCTGGCTGGCTGTCCCTTTTTGTTTGTTTGTGTTTCTTTTTTCTCCTTAAGTCTATTATTGCAACATATTGTAAAGTCATAACCAGCTACCTACAAAGCTGGAAGTCTGTGTTTGCTAATTATATTAAGCACTGGAATGTGGTAGGTTATGGAGTGTGTGAGGCAGGTATCCATCAAACCATTTGCAAATTATATGCTGGAAGTGCTGTTCAGGATCCTGAACATTACCCTGCCGTGTTACTAATCCTTCATGCAGATATGTGCTGTTTAATTGCCAGCTGGGAATTACAATGATACGTTACATGACTAATTTTTCTAACTACAATTGTACTATTTCCCCCACCCTCTCCTTATACTTCTCCTGTCAATCTCCTTCCACTCTGTTGCTGTTCCTCTTGCCAGAACCACCTTCTTTGGTAGCAACTGCAACACTTTAAAAGTAGAAAATACAGTATTTAAATGTACTACACAGAATGGACTCAGTAAAGCATGCTTTCTCATGTCTCAAAACCAACCCTCTCTAGCCAAACCCCATTAAGATTGCTTTGAAAGCTGGTGTCTCTCAAAAATATTTAATCTCTAATTATAATTTCCATGATGAGAAAAATAACCACTGTTGCCACACTACACTCAGGACTAACAGAGACACTAAGTTGATTTCTGTGTGAGTGGTCTACACTCAGGAGTTTCAGGGAGCAATGTTGGTACAGACATGTTCCAAAATATTAGACTGAAATTCCCTTACATCCAATAGCCCTTGGATCCTAGATGCAAAGCACAAGAAGGCATTTTGTGATGGGTCGCAATGCCAAAGACTGAAAGGCACCAGTTGTAACGTGGGGTTTTTTAGAACATGAAAGAGAACTACTTCCCCCCACCCACCCCCAAAATGAAATGAGAGCTCCACTCCCTCCCAGTGGAGCTACATTCACACTTCTCAGTGCCGCACTCTACAGTCTTCTCCCCCCGGGACAACTTCCAAAAGCATGTTTGATCGAAGGTATGCTCTGCCACCACAGACAGGCCTGGCTACTGGTGAGTTTGCAGGACTGGGACAAGCCATCATATTTTTTTTCCTTGCTGCTAACAGACATTAATTCACTTCCTATCTTGCCAGAGTTTGAAAGTTCTTTTGACAGTTGCAACTACCTGAGATACAGAGAGCTCAGGAAATCCCCTAGGTTATGAAGTCCTGCAAACAGATCAGAGACAAGATTACAACTGTGACTCCTGATGCAATTTCTACCACTCTTTATACGGGTTACTTCTGTATCACAAGCATTTATTCAGGTTTCCATACTTCAGGCACTATTCTACAAGCCCCTACATTGACAGCCAGGAGAAAACCATGAACACAAAGCAAATCTGTCATCAGCAAATTGAGAACAATGTGAACCATGATGCCTCCATTACGCTATTAATCTCACATAGAACCTCAGAGTGTGACAGATGATGGGAATGAGTATTTCCTAATTAGATGAACAAACTTTGATTCAATACTAATTAGCTCTTGGGACCTTAATGAAAAGAGAAGGAAGGCTCTTTCAGCCTGGGGCCTGGAGAAGCACCCCACAAATCTTCACATCAATGGACAGAAACAGAGATGAAACCAAAATGAACCAGTATGGGCATCTGACTCCCCCATACTGCCCAGAGACCTCACTTGTTGGATTACAACAAGCTTTACAGCATATTAAATTTCGAATCAAAAGATCAGGACAGGCAGATTACAGATCATTACATTACAGATCCAGCAGCCACACCCACTCCATTACCTTACAAAGGTTCCTTCCCAAAGCAAAAATGTTCATTCAGGAAGGCACTGGCCACTCTGTCACAGAACAGCCCTTGAAAAAAGACACTAAGAAAACTCCTCCAAAAGAGTGTCAGCAACTCCCTGTTGGCTTCTGACAACTAGAGACAAAAGTCAAACTGTAAAGCCACATCACGCTGATTCCCAGAAATGTACAGAAGTTTCAAGTATTTTGGGTGGGGGATGGGGGTATGAGGAGAATGGAAGACATGTTTGGTGTGATTGTTTTTATGTTGGCCCTCATTATTTTCCAGTTACTGTGAAGAATTTTCATTTTTAGTACAGCATTTTTCTGATGAAAACAATTTATCACAGTAAATCCCAAGCGCACTATAAATCCAATAATAATCTGAAAACAAAAGCTTTCTTTTGCTATGATCAAGCAGCACTTTCAAAGAGTTCACAACTTTTGCAAGCAAAAAGGTTCCGGTTTTAGGCAATTTTTATTTAGGCACTATGTCAAAATTCAATCTTCATTTTTTGAAGCTGCTTCTGCAAAAATAAATTTTATAAAATGATAAAACAACTTGAAATGAATGGGGGTGGAAACTCAAAGACAGCTTTAGGGCAGAGATGGCTTTTCCACTATGCTAACATATCCTGTTTATGACAACAAGATAAATGAAAGAGCTGTCTGTTAGCTCCTGAGCTAAAGTGGACAAGATGTTTGCCCGGACTGCTCTAGCAAAAGATGCAGGTGGCATGTAAGAAAGGAAAGTGCATGAAACATGCTTCCAGAACAGGTAACAATTACCATTTATTTCATGATCCACAAATCTAGGGTCATATTTTGAAAGTTGAGGGAGTGGAAGATATAAGAAAAGTAATTAAACTCTCTAACCAGATTCATGCAGTGCTTCTCTGAAAGAAGATTTCACAAAAACCTAGATGCAGAAAAGATATGCTACTACAAAAAAAGTACAAGAAACCCGAATACTTAATTCAGCACACAAGTTTGGACAACCTTGTCTTTGTCAGACACAGGGCAATTGCTTTTTCCACATTCCTTTTCCCTCAGGTTGCAGAAGCAGGATGGAACATGTAGGATGTCACAGATTCTTACTGGAGACAGTTATGCAGTGAGTGCTTCAGCATCTATTTCATGTGAAAGGTGGGCCTGAACAGTAAGAACATAGAGTGACTTATTTATTGATGTGGTCAATCTTTTTTAAAATGACAAATGAAATTCTCACTTTAACTTCTTTGGTAACTCAAGAACATTTTAAGAGGGTAATACTGCAAACTGCACTAGCTAGAGGAAAGACACATTTGTTACTGCCGTTCACTGCCAGTGGCTACAAGTCCAGAGAATTTCCAATTTTCTCACGAAGAAAAAAAACCCCTTTGCTAACCACAGCAAACTGTACTTTAAGTCTTGGTGGTTGCACAAATACAACAGAAGAAAGCA
Source organism: Nicator chloris (assembly GCA_013400495.1). Taxonomy (NCBI): domain Eukaryota; kingdom Metazoa; phylum Chordata; class Aves; order Passeriformes; family Pycnonotidae; genus Nicator; species Nicator chloris. The sequence goes on from WAAE01020018.1 coordinate 4,774, forward strand.
TGAAGACTCACCAAATGCTGAAACAAACTTACATCAAACCAGGGAGCCATCTTTCATTAGTGATAATAAAATTGTTCAGTGAAAGGGCACTCTGCTTAGAGCTACCTCTAGAGTGTTAACCACAACATGGCTTCTTGCTTTATTACATACATTTTATGATGAACAGCACATGAAGTTCCAGTTGTAGAACTGATGCAAGGGAAGTTCTTCCATAAATTGTGCTTGATACTTAATATTTTCCATCTCAGCTACTGTAAGGCACGGTGTTCCCACATGACATTAAGTGCCCATACAAAAGACTCTTGTGCAATTTTAATTAGCTTTTAATTTCTCACCCTCACTGAGAGTCCCTCAGCTTTTGCAAAACTGAAAGGCTAAGTAAGTCCAACCTATAATTTGTATGCTGCTTATTATGTGGAAAAACTGTGTTACATCCTTTCATATCCAGCTCCTCCCAGGTTAGCAGTCCCAATATTTTTGCACGCTATTTACACAGTATTTATGACAACTAAGGAAAATGTTTAATAGCCTTTCTTACCTTGACTTGCTGAAGGTAGGTGAAGCCAAACACAGGCAAGCATTTATATATGAACATTGAACATAAAGCCACGATCTTCTACCCTCATTCATTCCCTAGAAGAATCCAAGCATTTACCTTTCTGTGCAACTGAAAATCACAAAGGTTTAGGCATGCTGACTGCAGCAAAACTCTAATAACAGTACATTAATAATACTTAGCACTTTACAACTAGAGCATTTAACTTTCTAACCACTAACCCCAAGAGCTCAGGGTCATCAAATCCATTCTGCACTGGAGGAAACCTGACACATGGAAGTTTCCCCAAGGTCGCTTGACAGCTAAAACTGGGATCCAGAGCTTCTAAAACACTGATTAGTCCTCCGGGCGCTCAGGCATTCACTTTCAAGGCTACTTAAAGCCAGAAAAGATCGCCTAATCAGCACTTGTATTTAGCTGTTTTATTAGACCTCTCTTTCCTACTCTCCTCTTCAATTCCATTTTTAGATACTTTTCTTAAAGCTAAGTACAGCATCGCAGTCTGCTGTACATTATGCAAGTTCAGCTTTATTCTGTCTAGCAGAAATGAAATTCTTCACAGTGCATACTTCAAAATAATTAAGACAGATCAGTATAGCAAAATACCCAGCAGAGATCAACCTGTCAAAGCAACCAGTTTGCACATTTCTCTCTCTCCTCGTCCAGTCAGGGAACAACTGAATAAACCAAAGACTGTTCTTGGCTCCTGTGCAAAATCAAAGCTCTTGTCCTTGCTCTTTGTGGATACAGTGAGCAAAAGGATATGGTGTTTGTGATCCACTGTGATGCTAAAGCATGGTAAGGACAAGGAGGTCAAGCAACAGCATTCAGAACAGAGAGACAATGGCAGAACAAGGAGGGAGAAAAAAGACTTGAACAGAGCAGCATGCTTTTTTTGAAGGAACTGCATCAATTTCTACAAGTATATACAGCTGAGAAAAACAACTTTCACTGCAATTTTCCTAAAATTAGTAAATCCCTAAGTCCAATACAAATGGGATCATTCAGAGAACTTTCAAAAAAGCAGAATAAGACCCATATGGGTCAAATGAAGACAACAGGCACATGGTAGAACTAAGACTTTATCTTCTGTGCTATGCCACAGAGCAAGTGAACGTTCCTATACATTTCTATGATCCTAGAGGAAAAAACACACTTCCTGGCATTTACTTGACAATGTCACAGCTTCCAAGTTCTGTAGAAGTTTTCACTAATGTCAGACAGGGACCTCAAACAGCAGAAATAGCAACTGTCACAAAACTATACACAAAGCTCCAAGCTATGGCTGAAACAGACTACCTAAAATACATTTTGGCTTCCTTTTACCAGATGGTTGAGCTTGCTTGAAAGCAAAACAAAATTGCTAAGCAGCATTATATCTTCATTAGTTCTCCACAACTAAGTCCTGAAACTGACTGTTTTTGTACAAAGTTCAGTTATTAACCAGATGTATTACTTTTCCTCAAGTACCATACCAATATTTTGCCAAATTTTGGTGCTTTTTTTCTCTTTTTCCCTGTAGAGACTGTAAAGAGTTTTACACTAAAACTTACATCAGCTAAGCATAAGAGATGTATCCTTTTGGCAGGCTCACTTCAACTTTATCATGTTTCCACAAATACATGCTTTGTTCTGCTGACATTAAAACACATCACATTGTTTTACAGAGCCCTCCAAACAAAACCATATGAAACACAAAGGTTTTATTTAGGACTGTTCCTGAAGCTGGCAAAGCTCCTTTCTATTTGAAGAGTGTTCTGCCTGCCAAGTGAGTCTAGACGTCTATTTTCTGTTGCAATTTTCATCTTATCAGAAGCATTGCTCCATTTTTACATTAATGTTAATTCCAATACATGTCAGTTGCAGAAAAATGTACTCGGTACTGCAGGTAGACTAGACCTTAATGCGTTTTCTCAAATCTCACTCTGATGTGCATTAAAAAACCTTAATGCATATCTAATTAGTCTAACGAATTTTCAAGTTCCAGTAAGACAATTACATTTGCTACTGATGCAAATTGTTACAGTCTAGTTATATTCAGCAAGGTACCCAAAAAACCCCAAAAGAAAATGTAAGGAACATTCAACAACAACTCTGGACTGAAGAGTTGATGAAGGTAATTGATATATCTTTGTTTTCTTCTTTTGGAAAGCAGCAGTTAAACTGAGTGTATGAAAACCAAAGTTTAAAAAAAAAAAAAGCAGTTCTCCCAAACAGTCAAATAAATGTGTGCTGCAAGCAATCAGTATGATAATTTTTGAGACACAGTTTGAGCCAGCCAAAACCCTACTTTGACTGCAGGAAGCCTGAGCATGTGCAGCATGACTGTGGTCTTCACTGGTTCATGACATAAGGGAGAAAAGGACCAGTGACTGGGTCTCTGTCTCAGTAACTGTTACTAGCAAAGGACCACCACCAACCAAGCAGCTCTTATAAAGCAGAATAATGACTTCCTGAAGACCCTCTCACCCATGGCCTGGCTCAAGAAAGCAAAGCAGGAGTCCATGGAACGATGAACTTTCACTACCTGAGCAAGCATTTTGAGAACCAGTGAGAAAATTACATGCCAGGTGGATGTGAAGGCATGAAAGGATGAGGTGCCCATGCTCCCACTCACAACAGAGACAGAATCTTTTAACATACAGATGGTGAGACCAGAAGAAGTGAACCAAGGATGCAGGGGGATTCAGTCATGACGGCCATGAAAAGCTGAGGTGGACAGCCAGATGCTTGCACACCTTATTTTGGATTGGACTCTATATACTCATACTACAGTCAATAAAAAAATGTGATTATTTTAGAAAATCTGTAAAAATATGCATTTTAATGGATTACGATCCTGTTTTTTTCTTTTTTTTTTCCTTTTTCTCTCTTTTTAATTATTTTTATTAGTACAAGTGTTAAACTGGAAAGCAGAGTATCACAAGCAGGGTGTTCTGGGTTATGGCTCCTTGGAGAATGGAAAAGTTGTCTCAGACACATGGAAAGCAGCCTTATTTCTACTAAATGAGCAAAGAACCTCTGTGTCTGGAATCAAAAGCATTAACCCAGAGGGCAAAGAAACTGTGCCTGGAAACTACTTATGCAAGAGGACATAAAGTACATACCTCAGCAAGCTGCCTAAATACATTATCTGACAGGTGTTTAACAAGGAGACATTGTAAAAGCTTTGGAAGAATCGGAACTGCACTATACAGAAATCAAAAACTTGAAATTAGTACTAGATAATTTTATCAAAGAGGACTTTACAGACCAAGAAGATACACGTGAGAGGTGAAACACCCAAGAACATTAACAATAGTATTCAGAGACAAATCTAAATCAAAAAAGCATTTGCAGAATGTGTGCTAAATCTGCAAAATTGGGGAATTGAAGGCAGGTTCTCCTGTTCTTCACAAGATTATTTCAGACATTGCTGTAAAGACATTTTTGAGCCTGAGATTCCATACCAAGCCCAATTTCTAACTTTTGAAAGATCCATAGCAACAGGAGATGTGCTTCAAAGGAATTCAAACACCAAAGTTTTCATTGGCTTATTGATGAGTTTTCTGCTTTTGGAAGAAGCAGACTAACTTTTTTCACTGATTTTCTACAAATGTTCTATGTTTCAAATGCTGACTGAATTTTTTGCTCTCTGCTAAATGCTAGTGTAGATGTCTGCCTTGGAAGATGAAAATCAACAGAACAGGTATCTCCACTGGGATCAAGCCTTAAAAAACTAACCCAACATGTCTGCTTTTCTTAAGTGTAGAACATGGTGTTCAGATATTTCTAGCCCACTAGAGCTCACTTTCTATTGTGCAGTTAGATGTACAGGCAAGTAACAGCTAAACCAAGAATCACCTCCACTAGCTGCACTGCCTTATCAAACAAAGAAACAAGACACAAGCAGAGGAGCTGGGGAGAGGCAGGAGAAAGTCTAGCTGAGGAACAAGTCACTGAGAAGACGACAGGAACTCACAACAGACTGCTGTGCTTTCCCCTGGAAGAAATACTGACCGAGAGTTAAAACCCAAAAGGTTTTTCCACCCACTCCCAAACACAAAAAAAAAGCCCCCACCAAATCAAAATACATCAGCAGTGTTTGAGGAATACTAGCCCCTGATCTACCTACAGGGATTTGTAAATAGCATAGTCCAATAAACCAGAACATAAAATGATTAGCAGCAGTGTTAGTTAATTTATTCACTGAAAAATAACTCAAGCTGTGTCTCAGGTCTCATAAATAAAGAAAATGTTTATAACTGAGTTAGAGGTGGGCTCTGTGGGCTGCACAGGATTGTGGGCAAAGCCCTGACTTCAAGGGTCAGAAATAGCATTTTTATAATACGGCTACAGATTTTTCTTCTGAAATTAAATTCTTCTGAGTCATTTTCTGTGGAGTCAGCAAAAGGTATTTTAAGTGCATCCACAAACCTGGCTGCTGTGCTGCTGCCCGTATGGGTGAACACAGGATACATGGAAGAAGAGGTGTAATACGGAATGGTTGAATGACTAAGGCAGAAACAAGCTCAGGCTCCACAGCTCTCTGTGTTGCTGGAAAAGATACTCCTGTTATTCATCTGCCTCCTCACCAGGGAAAAGGGGGTTTCTTTCCAGGATAAAAAGCAGAGAAGGATCAGGTACCCCAAAGAACACAACCACCTTTGCGTTCAAAGAGTGATATTTGGAAATTGGCATTGTCTGTCTGGGATCCCTATGATTTTAAGGACCTGTGTCAAAGGGCACACGCTTAATTCACAGATCCTGTACGAAAGTTTATGGCATCCTGGCCTATATCAAGAACAGTGTGGCCAGCAGGAGCAGGGAGGTCATTCTTCCCCTGTACTGGGCACTGGTGAGGCCACATCTTGAGTGCTGTGTCCAGTTCTGGCCCCTCAGTTTAGGAAGGACACTGAGTGCTGTGTCCAGCTCTGGGCCCTCAGTTTAGGAAGGACACTGAGTGCTGTGTCCAGCTCTGTCCCCTCAGTTTAGGAAGGACACTGAG
>WAAE01020018.1:10342-20373 GCA_013400495.1 Nicator chloris
CCCCTCAGTTTAGGAAGGACACTGAGTCTGTGTCCAGCTCTGTCCCCTCAGTTTAGGAAGGACGTTGAGACGCTTGAGCACGTCCAGAGGAGGCCACGAGGCTGGTGAGGGGCTTGGAACACAAACCCTGTGAGGAACGACTGAGGGAGCTGGGGTTGTTTAGCCTGGAGAAAAGGAGACTCAGAGGTGACCTTATCACTCTATACAGCTTCCTAAAAGGTGGCTGTAGTCAGGTGGGGGTCGGTCTCATTCTTCAGGCAACAACTGACAGAACGAGAGGACACAGTCTTAAGCTGCATTAAGGGAAATATAGGTTGTATATAACAAAAAAGTTTTTTATGGAAAGAGTGATAAAGTACTGGAATTGTCTGCCTGGGGAGGTGGTGGATCCACCATCTCTGGATGTGTTTAAAAAAAGACTGTATGTAGCACCCGGTGCCATGTTTTAGTTGAGGTGTTAGAGCATGGGTTGGACTTGATCTTGAAGGTCTCTTCCAACCTAGTGATTCTGTGATTTCAAGTGGGTGTTAATGGGAAACAACAGGGGAAAGTATGGCTTTGGTAAGTACAGAAATATCATAAAGCATTGCATAGGAACTTGCCTCTTGTCTTCGTCCTGCGTTCTCCACTAAAGAGAAAGATGAAGAATAAACAGCCACCTTTGTCACATATGCTCAGCTGCTTTAGTCACCAGTGGTGAAAATTAAACCATAAGGAATTGAGTTACTTCATTCATCCTTCTTGTCTGAGTTAAAGGGACTGTGGCTTGTCGGTCCGGACTACCCCACCAAGAGTTACGGCTGCTTTTGGAACTTGGAGACAAGGACTATCACAGTCACCATCCAAGGAATGGCCCCTCTGCTACTGTTAAGTGTTTTGCTTTGTTTTTCTGGTGCTATCTTTAAATGTTGGGGCTCTGTTACCCTCAGAACGCTGAGATAGTAAATCCCTGATATCCTCTGCAAATAGAAGCCTGGCAGCATATTCTTAGCAGATGTTACGAATTATAACAGGTTGTGCCGCTATTTTCTTTGGGTACTCGCCAAAGTAAGCTCAAGGCAGCCCAACCAATAAGCTGGCATTTAGAAAAGCACTCTAAAACACAGTCACAGCTGGATGATCTATTCACAAATATTCTTCCTTCCATTCCTGACTCAGCAGTGGGATTAGCTGCCAAAGTATTAACTGCCTTACCACTATTTGTGCTCAGGTTCCATTAGTAACCCAGGTGTTTCAGTACATCCCAGTCCTCCACAAGCTAAGCCCAGTTACTGCTTGCTGATACATCAGTCCAGCTAAACAAGCCTGGAAAATGCAACAGGTAACCAAACACTCTCAGAACAAATTAACCTCTACAAAAACCAGGCACATCAGGAATAAATCAGCCTTTACATAAACAGGTACTTCATGTCCTACCCCACCAGGGTTAACTACTGACAAATACAAGGAAAAGCTCAGGTCAGGCCACAGCTGTTTTGCACAAGTTGCTGAACAACAGGCCTTTACCTTGCTTGCTGACAGACACTGCAAATCCAAGCCTTCTCCTTCTTCTGGTAAGTGCTGCAGCTCTTGCAGATGTTGTACTTGCAGTCTTGGCACTGTCGCTTGCTGTTGATAAGAAATGTAAAAGGGGAACAGCAGCGAATGCAGCAGTGCTCATTGAACTTCTGCTGCTTGGAAAGGATGCTGCACTTGTTACCCTCTTCATCCAACTTCTGCTTCATTTCACTGGAATGAAAAGGAAAAGAACAAAAACATAAACAAAATTTCAATAGGAAATCTTTATCCTCTTTCCACATATTAATGATATACTCTTCAAATAACTGTTGCAGGTGTGAAATGAATATGAGAAATGCATATTCTAAATTTAGAATTGGAAAGCAAAAATTCCTATGTTCCCTTAAGCCACCCATGGCCAAGCCACTTAAACTCTCCCTGAGTCACAAACCAGAGCAAAATTTACTCAGTTCCAGAGAGACAACCCTAAGGAAAGCCAGGTTGCTGCTCCAGGCACTCCAGCTGTGCCAATCCATAGAAGCCACGTGAAAATTCAGGGCTGCTCTTAGAACCCTTCACAAATCAAAAATCAGTTTATGGAAGTCAAAAAGCTTGGTGCACAGTAATAAAAAAAATCCTTCCGACCAATGGTTTTGAAAACAAAAAGTTTGTTTTGTTCTGACCCATAGGGTCATATTATTCATAATAGATCCAATTTGTTAAGCAACATTAATGATATCCTTCATTTCAGACTGCTAACTATGAAAGTGTTTGCAGGCACTCTGCATAAAGTTTCCTGTATTCCAGCAGAAGAGCTAATTTAAAAAAAAATTTAAATAAATTGTGTATGCACGGTATTAAGTAAATTGCTATCTCCCACTTTACAGTGCTTTTGATGTTTACAAATTAGGCAATATATTTCATGATAGGAGTAATTAAAAAGCATGCAGAAGGAAGAGTTGTGAAGGCAGACAAGTCTGTAAACTCATCACACATTTTCTGACATGTACAACTAGGACATACCCTATGAGAAGAAAAAGGTAAACATCAATGAAAAACAAGTAAAATAAAAGCTTTTAACACAGCATACACATACTTACAGTCATTCTCTCAGAAGTAGTGGCGAGTACCTTACTATTTCCAATTGCTGATAAAAATCACGCATAAGACTAGAGTAAACAAAATTTAGAGGTATCACAAAATAGACTAAGCTGCAAGAATACTTAGTCATGACATGCTGACTTAAAGTAATGTTTAAATATCTTGCTACAGGAAAACAAAAATACACTTATTGCATACTTATTCAGGAACTCAACCAAGATCATCTGTGAACATTATTGTGAGCCAAGCCTGGAATTTTAAAAAGAATCCCATTACTGGGCTCTATATCACCGTATTTGCCACTTCTGCCTCAGATTCATAACTCAAAATACAACCAGCCTGTTTTATGAAAATCTGACAGGTCAATTCTAAACCTCAAATGTAAAAGACAACTAAAGCAGTGATCTAAACCATATAATTTTTGAACTTGCAAATACAACATATTTAAGCGTATTCCCCATATATGCCTTTTAATACATTTTAAATTTCAAAACAATGTGTGTTTCTGCTGCTCGCACCCTGTATAAGGGTTTGACTAAATTAGACTAGGTGCTCAAACAGATACTCCTTCAATGGGTTTTTTTTCCCGTCCAGATGGCAAAACATGCTTGTTCTGCCACATTTTTACAGAACATGCAAGATGCAAAAGGTAAGAGATTATCATGCCAGAGAGAAAATGTCTGAATTATGCAAGTCAAACTGGCTTCCTCAGGTAAACAGATGGAACTATTGCAGAGACTCAATGGGATGGCTAGACTAGTTTGTCTTAATCTCCATTACTGCCTCCTACCACGGTACCACACGGACAATCTTTCTAGTGGAACAAGAGAGAAAGTGAACTGTCTCCATGTTGCTCCTCCACCCACAGCAGGCATGCTGCTCTGCAGCAATGGGGCGAGCACTGTTTCTGCACAGGTCAGGCAGGAGCCCCAGGTCCCAAGACAAAAGCTGGTGAAGGCTGTATGATTCAAGGAGGATTTCTGGTATGGAAAAGTGTTCAGCAGCCCAAGATACTGCAATCCTTGCTTCAGGATGGAGACCCCAGGCAGCAGATGCTGGCCTTCCCATAGAACAAGAACAGCTAGGGAGTCAGGGTCAGGGGGAGTGATGAAAGAAGAGATTTTTGTCCTTATGGAGTTCTATTATCTCCCAGAATTAGTAACTCTGATGCTCGGCTGTATCAGCCCACACACTCAACATTGTCATGCTCAGCGGCATTTTGAACCCTCATTAGGGCTCTGATGCATGATAGCAAGATAAACCACAAAGGCAAAGCCACCAATTAAAACACTACAATAATGCTTACAATATAAAACCAGGCAGTTTTGTTCATAGCAGAGCTAATAAAGCCTGATACCTAGAAAAAGCTGAGCACACACTGAAATCTTTTCATCAGAACAGGCATTAATTACATCTCTCTCCTCTATCTGCCTGCCAGTATTCATTACAGTGGTAGAACTCAATACCATTAAGGCATCTGCCTCAGTGTTAAATAGGACTAAAATTGGCCGATGGATTAAAAAAGTAAATAGGATAGGGTTGGACAGCCTGTCAGAGAGAGCGAGCATGACAGAAAAAGCCTAATTTCCACAGGAAACCAGGCAGAACAGAAAAGAAAGCACAGCACATCTCTCTGACAGCTGTAACAAATTAAGGTTCTCATGCAGTGCCTGCTAATGGCTATTCTACAAGGAGTCAAATGGCAAAAGGGACTGTCAACTGGACTTGTCATTTGAAGCCAAAAGGCTCCTCTCCACACTCTTTCCTTGGAAGCCAAACATGGGTTTCATATGAAAGCAAAGTGCTGCAATTCAACCTGCCTGGTTTGAGGAAAATTAGCTGAAGACAAAAGTTGGCACTGGTTTACTCTCAGCAATACCAAGAAAACCTTTCTTGGACGTAACTCCAGCTGGATGATCACCCTGAGTGGATGATTAATGTGGTCATCAATGTTGATACACTGACAAGGTTTGTTGCACTGCAATTCAGGAGGTACAAGCTGAACCTCAAGGCATCCCAAATTTGAAAATCTCAGGCTTTACTTTCAGGACATTCAAATTGCTTGGTGCAAGAAGATTGTCAGAATGCTCTAAGGAAAGGGCAGCAACCAACAACAACAACTGATTGTCTCATGAAGCGAAACCTGCTTCCAAAAAAACGACAGCCACCTGTACAGGAGGTATTTCTAAGAAGAAGGTCGAACCACCCAGTCATTGCAAACATTGCCCCTTCCTCCCCATGCGACACTGTTTCCCCCAACAAAACACAGCTGAGGGAGATGGGACAGAGAACAGAGAGAGAATGCCTCTCCCTCTCTGAATGTGCACTCCTGTGTGCTGACTTCCCCAAGGAGGGAATGTAATATATTCTGAGATGTATACACAGAATATGTGTACAAATAAAACAAGCAACAAAATACAACCAAACAAAAAATGGGCCTGCTGGGGTAAGCACGGAACGGTGGGAACGACAAATGACCGAATTTATTCGGAAGTCACAACTGATGGGGCTCAGCTATTATGGTTATGCGTAACATAGTAATAAGCACCTGTGGAGAGGAGTACTGCTGTGTGAATGAATCTCAGATTGAGTTTCATTTTCTTTCTCGAGTGGTTGCATTTCACCAACTGCTTACAAGTACAAAAGAAGAAAAAAATACTCAATAGATATCCAACCTGTCTATCACCAAAACCAATTGTGTCAAAGAATGTTTTATGAGTTCCAAGTTCCAGATGAGTCCAAAAATATGCAGATGCATATTAGACTTTTCTAGAAGCTTTTATAAATGAATTTCCACAGTTTGCATAAAAAAAAAAAATTCAGTCAATGTTTTGGGTGATAGACTCCTGGCATGTAATTCCCACAAACAGTGTAGATTAGGAACACTTTCTATCACTCTGTTTTGGATGTAGGTTTTTCTATTATATTCTGAGGGTGAGTAGATGTCTTCCCCTCACCACCCACTATGTTTTTTGTGACTTTTTAAAACATAAAATAAAGAGCTTCCATTGGTATGGTTTATTTCTTCTTAGTGTCTGGCAGGTTTAAACATAATTCTTCAATGTTTGCCTGAACAATGCCTTCTTCTCTAATAAATTTCTTTAAAACAATTGGTATATTGCACCTCCTGAACACAGAAATACAAGCTTTTTTTGAGAACAGCATTTCTAAGTTACGTCTGTGGTTTTCTTTGGTATGCTTCCCACCAAGAGGCATTACTGTGATTAAATACTCGAGATGGGCCAGGTGGAGCTTTAACCTCAAATTGCAGTCAGTACTAATACACATGTTGACAACTTGCCAGAATATGACAATACTGTGAAGCTTAAAAAAAAATCAACTGGAAAGAAGCCTATGATGAGTTCAAGAAACAGGTTAAAAAACTCATTACTAAATGTGTGAGTTAGGGTGATTGAACTTTAAACGTCTTGGTGCAGTAATGGAAGGGAGTCCATAAAACAGGCAATTGTATTACAACACAAAGCTAAAAAAAGTCCCCCATTTTTCACATAACAAAGAGATCGGTTTCTGGTGAAAACCTGATAGCTGGCTTGAGCTCCAAGACAGAGTCTATATAAGCAAGTCTGTCTGTCAGGCTCCCCAAAATGCAACTCTCTACTCTTCTCTAAGGGCTTCTCTGAGCCCAGTTATTGGGCTGTACCATCTTGCTTGTCTCACACCAGTCTCCATTTCAGGACTTTAAACCTGTCAGTTTAAAGGCAAAATCCAGCTGGATTGGTTCCCATTTGCTCTACTGCTTTCTTATGTGATGGATAAATACAATCTTTCCTGCTGTTTAAACACCTTTTATCTTCCCCAGTAGAGTAGAGGCTAAATCTGTTCTAGATGCCTGCACAGGCAAAGAGGAAAATGGAAGGACGGTGTTCCTAGGTTCACCTCACTGCCACCTGATGAACAGAGGAGCAGTGCTTTTACAAGTTATAAAAGACAGGTAGAAACTTTCTCCTTCGGTACTATAGATGAGGATTTCTGCTTCTTCTGTTCCTGTCCTCTTAATTCAAATTACACCTATTTCATAGAATAAGCCACATTTTATCCATTGGCCTTAGAGCCTTTTTTCTTTCAAAGACGAATGACCACACATCACACACTGGAAAGTGCTTTTCTTAGGAGAACAGTGTTTGCTCAGCTGGGTAACTGGTTGTCTCTCTTCTCTGCACTTGTTTTCACTATCTCACTTCCCAGACTGGACCCAGAGCAGTGCATGAAGATCACTAATTTATCTTAAAACTGGTTTCAATCTTAGTTTGGCAACTGCTAGAACTATGATACTTTGAAACTGCTGTTTCCCTCTGCAGAAGAGAATGCCTTAAGACACTTTTCTGTTCAGGCATCCTTAATACTCTCACATATGCATAACAAGCTATTGAGGCCTTTTCCTTAGCACAAAATCTGGAATTCTGCATACTCTGGGGAGCAGATGAACAAGTTGTAATGTACCCATTTCCAGCCTTTCAGAGAGACCACTTTTACCACTGCACTTCATGTTTTTCCACTCCCACAGTCAATCCAAACTTGGTGTATTGGACTAGGAATTTCCTTGGGCTACAAAGATCAGCTAAAAATACAGGTTTTATCAATACCCTCTAAGCTACAATGCTGGAGGACAAAGGGCTTTTCATACTAAGTGACTAAAGCGTACACAGTGTTCCCATCTCCACTCTCCTGAAACCTGCCAGATGTGCACCAGATGCCAGAGCTGGGGTAAAGACCTTTTAACCTGTGGAGAACACGACGGTCTCTTACTCCTTGTTACTAGTACAATGAGTCACAGGCTGAATGTGACTGAAATTTCTCTCCCATTCACATGTTTTCAGTTTGTTGTTCAAGGTCCTAGATGGTGATAACTACAAGTAGTTCCACATCAGCCCTTACTTCCTCTCTTCTTCACCCAACCTCCCAAACCTTCAGAAATGGACCAACCAGGTTTGTAAAATGCTGCTAAATTTAGGAAAAACACCCACTGGAAGTTTTATAAGCCTGACTCCCGGGCAAGGATCTGAGACAACAAGTCAAAATTGCCAAGGAGAGCTGCTCAGTGTTTTATCCCTTCCATGCTTCTTATGTCTCAAACTGTGCCATGGTGCAAATAGGGGTGAAGCTCTATGCTGACAGGGTCATACACCTTTTCCACCTGCAGTGCACAGTAAGAATCAAATTCTGCCGGCAGGCATATGCCTCCATCACTATTTACTCTCTAAGGGTTCGGTGCTAATTTCTTTTTGCTGCCTCTTCTTCTAAAGTAGTTTATTCTTCTCCACCAAGACAGGCATCTAACACAACTTCCAGACAGTACCACCCCTTTTGTTTCCTTTATGTCTTTGCTAATTTTCCCCTAGTGAAACGCTAATTGCCCTATGAAAAAGTGCAACACAGGATATCAGTATAGCAAATGCCAAGTTCATTCATTATCTTATAATCAAGGCCTTTTTTCCTAAGTTCTCATCAACACTACCACAATCGTGCCTTGTGCTATATTTAACACTTAGCACAGGAAAGAGCGCTAAGTGTTAAATAACATTGCTGGTACTATCAAAAAGCCATGCTAGGCACACATGCAAACACAGCACTTGCATTTGAGGAGCCTTGGAGGAAGAGACATCATGTTAATCTGTCCAGAGGGATATCAGTCCAGCAGCAGTAGTTGACATTTTTCAGGAGGATTAGACAGCAGGGAATGTACTGTAAATGGGAGGGGAGGGGGGGTGGGGGCTGACAGCAGTAACGTCAAAAACATCCTAAAGCAAAAAAGCAAACCACAAAGTCTTCGGGGGGAGAGAGGGGGAGTCAAGTGCTAAGGAACTCATAAATAGTTGTAAGTCACTTGTACAAAAATCAGGAAGATTAATATTTCACAGTCCAATTACTCCAACTGTGGTTGTGTTCCTTTATTTAAGATCTTACCAGCATCTCTTGAGGTTTTTTCCCCTCTTCAGCTTTTAATTTCTATAAAATTAAAATTCTATAATATTTATGTGTATTCCTATCAAATGTCACTTTTTATATTTTTCTTTCATTCTCTCTTCAAAAGTAAGAGCAAACAGGGATGATGCTGTATATATGCTATGTTCTGATCTGGGGACAATCTCTTTCTAAAAATAAAGAAATCCCTCACAGTGGAAACACTGTTGATGGGTTTTACTTGGTTTTCTTTTAAGATTTGCAAACACTTCTTACACTGGGAAAAAAATTGCACTGACACCTTTGTATTTATTATTAAATACCATAAAATAAATATTGCGCAGAATAACTTGTGGAAGTTTTGTGCTAATCACAGTTGAACCAATTACACTGCTGATAGAATCAGAAAAATGTCAACATACTCAACACTTACCCTTGTCAAAAAACACAGATCAGGCACTGTGTTTGCTGGAGAGAAAGCCAGTCAGCACCAAGACAAACGGTGGTGCGCTTGCCCCAGACCAGTACGTAGTTTGTCATATCAGATTCTGTCCTAATCTGTTAACAATTTCGTGCTGAGGCGAAGCTGTTTCCCAAAATGAGTGACTGCTGCTGTATTACTTTATAGACACTCTGCTAATGGCTATTAGGGGAAGTTTCCTTTTGTTTTGCCAGCACAAGCACTGTCAGTCAGTGTCTATCATCAGCTGGAACTGACTGACACGTCAGACTGTAGATAAATGAAATAAATACTATACTGGTATTATTTTAAATTCCTTCTCACTTCATAAACCTAAAAACTGTCAAGGGACATTGCATTTAACCCCATTTTCTTTTGTCATGTTGGATATCACAGGAGCACAGACTGTGCACCACATTTAACTGATAGGCTTTCAGGTCTTCTGTGGGCAAGTGGAGCAGCAACGGTGAAGCAGGTTTTGAATCACAGAGGAGATATTCTGGAGTGCTCTGGGGACATGGGAAACCTTCACATGAAAGCTGAAATTATCTTTTTCAAGACAGTGGCATGAGTAGGGACTCCTTTGCCCTCCCATTCTTTTACTGCCACATGGGACATACAGAAAATAAAGCTGAGTTTTGACATACTTTTCCCTCCTCACTCTTCTTTCTCTTCTGCTCTCCTATCTCAGTTACAGCTTGGTCTGCAGTAAGGTAGGGTAGTCTGAAGTGAAATAACATGTCAGTATCAGGGACAAGCACTTTTGCTGCAGTTTAAATCCTACAGGACCTTCTGGTTAAATCCTGGGTTTGACTCAGAATGCAAGTGATGATAAGCTGGAAAGTTTTCCCCTTTTTTCCCTATTATGTCCATATTGAACCGCTAACCACTACAATCAGAGTCGTTTTTTAATAATTTCACCAGTATAAGCCACAGCCTTACAATTTGACTACAAAATGGTAAGCTTAAATTCTTATTTACAATAGCATTTGGGGGCACTTTCCTCTTAGATTACAACCACATAATACTTCATGTTGTACGACCCTATCGA
>WAAE01020019.1:0-59054 GCA_013400495.1 Nicator chloris
CCCGCGCCGGGACCGAGCCGGGAGCCGCGCGTTCTCCGCAGCCCAAGGGGACACCGCTTCTGCCAAACACGGTCACCGAACCCTCGCGGTGCCACCGCTGCTCCGCAGCGCAACGGAACCTGTGCTGCGAGGACAAACATGACGGGGAAAAACAACCCCAAAACCCCAAACCAAACACAACCCTCACGGTGTACTTGAGTCATTTTGCAAATAGTTTTCTTCAACTTTTCTTTATTTTAACTTTATCTAGTTTTTCTTTAGATTTCTAATTTTGCAGTTTTCTTCACTTAAAGTGAAGAGTGAAGCCTCGTGGGAACAGGAGGGAGGGTTTGTGGGTTCTAATGAGTTGCAAGGAGGAATGAAAAGTGCCTTGATTCCGGTCAGGAGCATTAGGACACATTAGAAATTTTTTTTTTTTTTTTTCCCCAAAAACTTGCCCTGCTTATCACATTATTCGAATCATCCAGGAGTTCTGCCAGCTTTGTAGATTTAAAGAAGTTACTTAACCCATTCTCAGAGAGATGACATCATGCTGTTAAAATCAGCCCAGGGACTGCATTCCCAGGGCATGAGCTGGGCTCTCTCACCCAGGACCTTCCTGCCATATTGAAGCTTTTAGCATCATCATCAGACCACACCACGATTTTCTCCTATTTTTCTCATATGATATTTTTTTAACTCTTATGTTCTTTGCAGCAGGATGTCCTCCAAAGCATCATATTTGGTTTTGTTGGGTATTTTTCTCAGCCTCAGCTATAGTGACAGATGATCTTTGCATACCAGAGCAGTGACTGGGAGAGTCTCTCACGTTGTAGTCACAGACACTGCAGGGACACCAGTGATCAGCTGCATTCACAGAGTCACAGAACGAGTCAAGCTGGAAGGGACCACTGTGGGTCATATGGTCCATCCTTCCTGCTCCAGCAGGATCATCCCAGAGCACATGGCACAGGATTGTGTCCAAATGGTTCTGGAATATCTCCAATGAGGGAGATTCCACAACCTCTCTGGGCAACCTGTTCCAGTGCACAGTCACCTGCACAGTGAAGAAGTTTTTCTTCATGCTCAGGCGGAACTTCCTGTGCATCAGTTTGTGCCTATTTCTTGCCCCTTGTCCTATTTCTCAGCACCACCAAGAAGACCCTGGTCCATCCTCTGACACCCACCCTTTAGATATTTATACACATTAATTAAGGTCTCTGTCAGCCATCTTTTCTCGAGGCTGAACAGGCCAAGCTTCCTCAGCCTTCCCTCAAAGTAGAGACACTCAGGTCCCTTAACCATCTGTGCTGCTCTCCACTGGACCCACTCCAGGAGCTCCATGTCTCTCTTGTCCTGAGGAGCCCAGAACTGGACAAGCACTCCAGATGCACCTCACGGGGGCTGAGCAGAGGGGCAGGATCACCTCCCTGACCTGCTAGCAATGCTCTTCCTAATGCTTCCCAGGATTCCACTGGCTTTCTAAGGCACACTGCTGGGTCAGGGACAGCTTGTTGTCCACGAGGAGCTCAAGTTCCATCTCCACAAAGCCGCTTTCCAGCCAGTCAGCCCCCAACCTGTACCGGTGCTCGGGGTTATTCCTTCCCCTTCTTTCTTCCTGCGTTCAAGCAGCTCAGCCGTGAAGAAAAAAACAAAGCGACAGAGAAAGGCTGCGCACGGCCTGAGAGCCACCAGTCCTGTCCTGGCCTGGCCTGGCCTGCGCGGGGCCGGCGGGGCCCCGGGGCCGCCCCAAGGCCGTGCCCCGCCGCGCATCACCGCGGCCGCCGGTCGCCATGGGAACGGCCGCAAGGCATGCCGGGCTGAAAGAAATTGCTGCGGCAAAACCCTGCAAGAGCGCCGGACCGGGGCCAATAAGATCGCGGGGTGATGGTGGCGGTGACCAATGACTAGCGGCCGGGGCTGAGGGGGCGGAGCTGGGGGCGCTCGGAGGCGCTGGCGGCGCGCGCGGGTCGGTTAAACAGCCGCGGTGGCGGAGCCGAGTGCGTGCCTCAGTCCGCGCCGTCCCCCACCTTCACCGGCTCTGCGTCCGCACCGTGCCGACATCGCGGCACCTGCTTGACGGTGAGGGCAAGGTGTTGCCGGCCTTGAACATTGGGCAGGGACAGAGGGGCCAGGTCCGACTCGGGAAGTCTGGGACTGGGCAGCCCCGGTGATTGGGCTGTTTCCCGGCCGCCACCTCCTATTTTTCCGCATCCCCGGCAGCTGCCGGCGGCACCCTGCAGCCAGGCGGGGCTCCGAGCCCTTGGCCACCCGTGCCGCGCTATCTTCGGCTCCCGCGGGGGAGGGAAGGGCCGTCGGGCCGGGCGGTGGAGCGGCCGCGCTGTCTCGCGGAGCTCCCGGGCGGCGTCGGGCTGGAGCGGGGCTGGGGAGGGCCGGGGGGGCGGCGGTGCTCGTGTGGCTCCCGGCACAGCGGAGAGCGGCTGCTGAACGCGAGCCGGCGTTTGAGCCGCCGCTGCTCGGGCTGTGCCCGGGGCCGTGCCCGTGCCCGGCACACCCGGCCAGGGCTGCCCGGCCACGGCGGGGGCACCGCGCGGCGCCCGAGAGCGCGCTGGGAATGGCGATACCTGTGGGGCTGCTTGGCAGCAGGTGGTTCCGGCAGGTGCTTCTGCAACTCTGAATTTCCTTCTTTTTTTCTCCAAGCAGGCAATCATGAGTGATCGAAAGGCAGTGATCAAAAATGCGGACATGTCAGAAGAGATGCAGCAAGATGCTGTGGAATGTGCAACTCAAGCCTTGGAGAAATATAACATTGAGAAAGACATTGCTGCTCACATAAAGAAGGTAGATGTTGACTTGTAATGTGCTTATTATATCTCTATGCACATGAAAAATCAATTGGGGAGAATGCTGCTAGGCAAGTAGTGCTAGAAAAACAAGTTTGAGAGATGCTAGATAATCAAGCTGGACTTTCTCTTTAGGCTGATGTCCATGTGTTCCTTTACCCACCCTTTACACGAACCTTTCTAGGTGCTGCTTTTTTATTGCAGTACTCTCTGCTTACGGCCTTTTTTGCCTCTGTCCCGTTGTCCGTGTGAGGATAGAGTAGCACCTGACTGTCCCTGTGACTGACGAGCTGGTACAAAACACAGGGGCTCTATTGAGCTCTCTTGTGGTTTTCCTCTGAGAGGAAGCTTGTTCTTCTTGGTTTCAATTGTATTTAATTTAATCTTAAGAATCTCTTTTGATCCAGCTGGCAAGAATTCTAAAATAGCAGAGTAAAAGTAGTTTTTTGGAATTCTCTGTAATCATACTTCTCCTTATGTAGTGGTGCAAGCACAAAGAAACAGAAAATCTGGTGGCACTGATTATCTGTTGTTTGCAACATCTGTCTCGTCCTTTATGTAGGATTAACAATACATGAGAAAGATCTAGTTCAGATTATATTTCCTGCTTCGTCAGCTTAGGAGAACGGAGAAATCAAAGTGCGTCAGTAGAAGTTAAAGTGATCTGAGTGGAAGAGCTGTTGAATTGTTAAGGCCAATTGGACTGAAGCTGTCTGGAGTTAACTGCTTGGCATGAGGAGCTAAATTTGATAAAGGTTTAGGCCACAAGCTGTGAATTTTCACACAGATATGTTAACTTTTACCTAACACTGAAAAAAGGCCTCAAGAGCTAGTTCAAGCTGGAAAATAAGGAAGTTCTAACTGTCAGCAGAAACCACAACATGGAAGATAAAAAAGATTGTCCAGAGACAATGAAAAAACCCAATAAAGAACAAGTCCCCAGACCCTAATGTTATAATTGGTCTGAACTGTGAAGGGTGGGGAACTGGGATTGGGAGGGTATAATTGCCTGGCAATTTCTTTGTTCGGGGTCCTTCTGAAGGCACCCAGCTGGAGCTGTTCTGCCGCTGTACCACTCAAAGCCTGAGGCTCTGCTCCGCCTGGAGTAGAGGTAACTTTAAAATATGGAATACCTGGGGTAGAGAACCTTCTCTAACATGAGAAGTAATTCATCCATACAGAATGATTGCTCCTGCTAAAGAGGTACTTGTTTGCTATGACCAGAGTACAGAAAGGCTTTTATTCTCCAGATGCAGGAAGTACCTATGAAAGTTGAAAAGAGTTTAGTACTTTTCAGACAACCTTTGTAGCAACTGCTGGGAATTTATAGAGGATGTGTTTGAAAATATGTAAAACACAACTGCTTAGATGTATTGATCATACTGTTTTTACAGAGCATGTGGCAGAGAATTTTCTGTTGAGCAGCTGTGCTGCTGATAAACAATGAAGTCTAAATTACGGCTTTGTCTCTGTGGGTACAAAGCTAATGGTGAATGTTTTACTTGAGAATTGTAGATGTAATCATGTTATGAATTATGGGGCAGTAGAAGACTACTTTCCTTCAACAGAAGTAATGTTTTAAACTTACTACTGCTCAGTTAGGAAGCACTGTGGGGTTTTTGTGCATCTGACTAAGCAGCAGGTGAACAATAAAATGTAAATAAAATAATCCTAATACTGATGAGCATCTGTTTTTCCTCTGAGTGCCTTGGTCAGAAAGTGAATACCTATTAGAAGAGTTCTTAATTTGTAGTGATCTGTTTTGCAGGAGTTTGACAAGAAATACAATCCCACTTGGCACTGTATCGTGGGAAGGAATTTTGGCAGCTACGTGACTCATGAGACCAAGCACTTCATCTACTTCTACCTCGGCCAAGTCGCTATTCTTCTTTTCAAGTCTGGTTAGAAGAATGGACTGTTACTGAAACTTGCATCCAGTTATAGGACTCTCTGGCTAGTTACTGCAGCCTTCCTGAGGACACAGGCCTTGATCTTCAAGGGCAATGGCAGGGATTATGTTGTAACAGATGACATTACATCGTGAATATAAAAAGGAAAAGTACCAAAAAAGTCTTCCTTGTATTTATTTTTTTTCCAGAAGGCTCCTCCTTTGCTACTAGAGCTGTTGGAGCAGTTTTGCTTTTTGCAAGTTTTATAGCCATCTACTGTATTTCCTGATTACTGCTAGTGCTATGCAAGTACTGACAGTGTTTAGCTCTTTATGTTCCAAAGTTATTCTTCTGATTTTACTTTTATAAAATAATTTTCCCCCCTCTTGTTTTGCTAGATGTGCTGTCCCAAAACCTGAGCTGTTTCTTTTTTCTGCTGTCTCTGGAGAAGTGTGCTGGAGAATAAAAGCAAAGTTCTATCCCAGCCAGGTTGTTATTTCTGGCTGATTTTTAATGTTGTGGTGACAGTGCATGACTCTCTGGGCAAGCCATGGGGAGTGCTGCCTGAGGGGGTGTGTGAGCCTCTGTGTGGGGCCCGCGGCGTTCCCATTGTGGCCGACAACTACGAGTCCTGTGGTGCCTCGGGTGGCCACGGCTGCGGGTGACTCATCGCCATTACCAGGCATCAGTCCTGATCCAGGGCATGGAGTGGAGCCACCCCTGCAGGCCCAGCAGCAAAGGGCAACAGCTGCACTCTGCCTGGGCTGGTGTGGGGACAGAGGGAGCTGTCAGAGCTCTGACAGCCTGCTCTGGGTGGCAGGGCTCGGTGGTGCTTGTGTCGCTTCCAGCCAGAGAGCACATGCTTAATGTGAGCCGGTGTGGGAGCTGCTGCTGCTCAAGCTGTGCACACCCGGCCAGTGGTGGCACCATGTGGCACTGAGGGGCAGGCTGGGAATGACAATACCTGTGGGGCTGCTTGGCAGGTGGGTCTGGCAGGGGGTTGCTCCTGCAACTAAACCCTCTTCACTGCTTGATAGAGACATCCATATATGATCAGGCAGCTGGGGTAGAGGATACAGGCTTGCCCAAAGAAATGCAGCAGCAGCAGCTTCTGCAGGGTCCATTTGGGCTGTGGAGAAGTGGGAAGTTGAAAGAGAAATCACAGTCATTATAAAGAGGATAAATGTTTGATTGTAATAGCCTTTCATGGAACACTATCCCCACCAGACCTCAAGGGTGAACAACACTTTGGAAAAGCAAAATACTGTGGTCGTGTGATACTTTGGACTTTTCCTGGGGCCTGGTGTCACCTCTCAAAGAAACCTCTTCTGAAATCCACTATATCTGAGTGCTGAGCTAAATACATGAGTCACCAAGGAGTGCTGTGGTTAGACGGGCCTATGCTCTGTCAGGGACAAGTGGGAGCTACAGTAGCCCTTGGCCTGCGTCGAAGGCCATCTGTCTGTCCCATGTCCTACTCCTGGTGACTTGTTGCAGGGAAGGAAAATAGATGGAGCCTTGAAGATAAGCCCAGTGTCCTCTGTGTTTTTTCAGTAACCACGGACTCTGCTGATAGCAGCTATCATACTGAGAAAAAAACTCTTCCCAGTGTGGGCTCAAAGCTCCTTGACCAACTAGAGGTAATGCCCAGCCAGGCAAATAGAACGACCCAGGCTCTTGCTCTTGAACAGGAAACAGTGCTTTCAGGAGCAGCGGGAGGCTTTTAGCCGAATCCCCTCTCTTGTTTACGGCGTTAACAGCATTACAATTGTTTCAGGCAGAGTTAGGCCGCAGCCGCTCTCCCTCGTGTCCCCGGTTTACCGGGGCCACAGCTACCGCGGAACCAACGGCGTTCCTGTCGCCGTGGAAACGGGAGCGGGCGCGCGGCACGCCGGGGTGGGGGAACGCCCCGCCCATCCTCCTGCGCCCGGCCAATGAGATCCTGGGGAGCCCCTGGCGGTGACCAATGGTTGGCGGCAGGCGTGCAGGGGGCGTGGCCGAGGCCCCCCGGAGCAATGGCGGAGTAGGCGGAGGGGCCGGGCCGCAGCCGCCGGACGGGGATGGCGGAGCGCGGCCGGGGCAAGGGGACCTGCGGGTCCCTCCGCAGCCCCCGCCCTTCCCCTGCCCGGCACACCTGGCCAACGCTGCCCTGCAACGGCTGTGGCACTGAGCGGCGCCCGAGAGCGGGGCGGGGTGGAAATGACGATACTTGTGGGGCTGCTTGGCGGGTGGTTCTGACAGGGAGCTCCTCCTGCAACTTCGAATGTTTTTTATTATTGGTGACCATGTGTGGTCTGACGGTTGTGATAAAGGATACGGACCTGTCTGAAGCGATGCTCTGCCGAGTGCCAGTCTGTCTTTGGAGGAATGCAGTGTTGAGTGTGGCACTGCAGCTCATGTAACGACGGCAAGTGTTTGCTACTATCTTGCAGTTGAACACTGTTTGAACTATATGGTTCTTTCTATTTGAGAGAAGACTTCCTTGTATTTGTTTTCTTTCCAGAGCCAGCTAATTTGCTAATAAAAATGTTGTGTTTTAAGTTTTGTGTCTCTACTCTCTTTCTAGTACTGCATGTGCTATTTCTTATTTCTTTTCAAATGTGGAGGAGCAACTTTGTGCGAAAATTGCAGGTTTTTTCTGCCTCAAATCCAGAAGACCTAAACACTCTGGTAACTACACTCACAGTTTGGTCAGTAATTCTGAGAATAAAAGACCTAAATAGGGAACATCAGGTGTTAAAATAAGGCCTTTATGAGGCTTTTCTTAAAATAATATTTATGGAGGATTTGTTTGAAATGCGTAAAACACAAATTCTTAGATTTCTTGATCATGCTGGGGTTACAGAGCACGTGGCCTGTGCCAACAAAACTAGTAGTGAAGCTTTTACTTGAGGGTAAAAGATGCAGATCATGGTATGAATTGTAAGTGTAAAGATGCGCTTACATGCTCCACCCATACATTTTTTAAGAAGCTGGGAATTGCTCTGCCGTAGAAATGGAAGCTCTCATCCCTAAAATAATGGAAAAGGCATCAGGGGATGCATTCAAGAATGCATTTTAAAGGTTAAAAGAAATGGCTTTAGGATCCAAGTTGCCTTGTGGGTTTTTCTCTCCTTTTGCTTTGAGGGAAAAGTTAAAAAATATCACTTCAAGTAGGCCTGATGAGGTTCTTTTTTTTTTTTTTTTTTTTTTTAAACGGTTATTTGCTACAAATCGATGGCAATGCATTTATACCGAATGGTTTTCTCTCCTGTCGCGCGCTGCTGAGGTGGGGAGCGAGGGGCGGGGCCCGGCCCGCAGCTCCCGGCGCGCCCCAGGACTACAAGTCCCGTCATGCCTCGCGGGCCCTCCCGGGCAGGCTGCATCCGGGTCCGGCCACTGCTGCGGGCGACTCGTCGCCATTACGGGGCAGCGGCGGCCGAGCCGGGGCCGGTGCGGCGCCGAGCAGCCGGTGGGTGCCGGGGTGGTGCCGACCCCTCGGGCGGCAGCAGCGCCGGGCCCCGCGGGGCTCCGTGAGCAGCTCTTTTCTCCCCCGCGCCCGGAGCCCCGCAGGCCCGGCCCGGCCTCCCGCGGCCTTCCCCGGTTAGAGCGGAGCAGCGAGAAGATGTCGCCATGAAGGAGGCCGAGTCCGCGCTGCGCCGCCCCCGCCGGTCGCCCCCGCGGGCCATGAGCCTGGGCCCCCGCCGGCTCCGCCAGCGCCCGTCGTGCCCCCTCGCCCAGGGTCGCCGCTCGCCCGGGGCGCCCGTTGATGCTGCAGAGCCCGCCCGGCGCGACCCCCGCAGCCCCCGCCATGGACAAGAGCAGCCCCTGCGGCTCCAGTGCGCCCGGATCCTCGGCCGGCAGCAAAGGGCAGCAGCCGCGGTCCGCCTCGGCCGGGCCCGCCGCGGGGGAGTCTAAGCCCAAAGGCGGTAAGAGCTGGGAGGGGGCTCCGCAGGGAGGGAGCGAGGGGATGAGCGTGGGGCTGCGGGGACAGAAGGCCTTGTGCCACCCGTGGGTTTGTGGTGAGGCTGAACTTCGCCTTGTCGCGTTGTGTCTCAGCTGGGTTTAATAGGCGGCGTTTCAGGTCACTGCCTGTTTTTGGTTTCTTTTTCCATCCTGTTCCGGCTTTGCTCGCTGTTGGTGAGCTGGGATTTCTGCTCTTCTCTTCCTTTAAGGATTAATGCTTTATCTTCATTAGTACTGGAGTAATCAGCTTCAGACCTAAAGCCCTGGTACTATAGTAAGAGCATACATTCGCTAGTGCCTGTGAATAGAGCCTTTAACTTTATCTTGTACCTGTGTTGTTACACCTCACCGAGGGGGTCTGATGTCCTTACACAGCATTCCCCTTGCCCCGGTGTTTCAGTGACCTGATGTGGGGGAGCTCGGGGTTAGTTGGCTGTTGTTTGCTCATCTGGCATTCAACCCAAAGTGTCACACCTGGAATTGCAAACAGCTGGTTCTGCTGACAGAGCAGTTTGTCAGAAGCCAGCGTGGCTCCTACTGTCATATCAAGTTAAGACCTAAGCCCACTTAGCTCTCTAAACGTATTTAGGAAGAGAGTGTTCTTGTCAACCTCTTTTTTTTTTTTTTTTCCTAAAACCTAGAAAGGGGCAGTAGTGATTAATATTGGTGATTTTAGTACTGGAATTATATGCACGAGTGTCAACAGGTTGCTACATCACCCTTGCTGTACTAATTTCCTTCTCCCTCAGTGGTTTGTTTCATTTGTTTTACTTGAGGCCTTTGAGAAAGCAGCAGTGCACTCCAGAGAGTTAACAAAATTAGTATCTTGGAGGTGTTTGTTGACTCCTTTTTGGACCTTCTAAGCATGGTCATGTCCTGGATGACCAAGTATTACCTGCTCTTCATCTGTATTAATTGACCTTCCACAGGATTGACGGAAATGGGACATGGGAGGTGATTCATCCACAGCTCCCCAGGTTGTGGTGTAACTGTGCAATTACAATGAAATTTTAACTTTGAATTCAAACACTTGGAAGTCTTTTTAAGAAGACCTTTTTCTGTCCCTGTCTTGCCAAGAGACACCTCCTCACTCCAGCTTCTTTTGTAGTGGTGTGTGATGCTCTGTGGAGGATTGTTCACAGAATACAAACATCCTTCAGGAAGGGGTTAAGGTGATTTGTGCTGTAGCTGGTATCCCTTCGTGTAGAAGACACAGTATCTGGACCGAGGAAGGCCATAAAAGGCCTGTTGTTACAGCCCAGAATAAAAATATTAAGTGATTTTTGTGGAATGTCACCTTTCACAGGCCTGAAATAATGGCACTGGTAGCACAGGAGCAGCGGGGAGAGGAATCCTGATGACCATAATCTTCTACTCCAAAATTTTTAATTAAATAAATGCCAGAACGTTTTAAGAGCTCATTTTAAAGTAAAACAGAGGAAAAATTTGTCATGGCATGATTCTGCTTTAGTGATACTTGTTTCTGAGCTACAGTGAAGGGCAGAGGAATGAGTTGCTTCCTTTACAGTGCATCAAAGAAACCCAGACAAATTAGAATCTCTTTTCATAGGAGTAGATGTTTATTTAGGAATATCTTAACTGGAGGGTACTGAAAACTAAAATGAAAAGATTCCCGTGGTGAAATTAGGGAAACAACTACACAGGATGCAGCTGGGTAAAACTGTGGCTATGTTTTCATAGCTGTTGCGTGTAGGACACTGGCATGTCACCATAGGGGATCTTTTTCTTGAGTTCTTTATCTCTGTGCTTGTAGCTGATGTGGTGCACCCCTTTAAGGATAGGTATAGGATGTAGTCTAGAAATCTTACATCTCTTCTGACATGGAAGGTAATCTTATGGACCATAGACCTTCCTCAGATGGTCACTGGGTTAAATCCAGTCAAGCACTTGCCATTTGATGCTTTCCAAAGTTACCTGCTGTAACTGTCCAGCTGAGAAAATGAAGAAATAGATATTCCTGAATCCTTATGGTAGCTTCTCTTTCACTGGAAATTGGCTAAATGGAATACTGTATTCCCTCATATTTGTGGCAGTTTGATTCCCCCTAGCTTTCAAATTTGGCCTCAGAGACTAAATTAAAGTTTCCAACAGAAAAGTTTCTTTATGTTCTATTAGTGTGCCAACAGGAATTACATCCAATTAGAGTAGAATAAAGTAGCTAAAGCAACACAGGCTTGTTGGGGTTCTCTGCAGCCCTCAAGAGCTGATGGACAGTGTTAGTTGTCACAAACGTTCCTGGGCCTTATCACACCCAGTGTGAGCCTGCTTGGCTGGGCTGTGAGAGCTCGGTCACCTCCTGCTCACTGGGACGTTTGCCTTGGCAGCAGTGGCCTCAGTGTGTTTTCATGAAACCACCGTGTGGCTTTAGTGTGATCCAGACCCCTTATGCAATGCTGCTGGCTTCAGCACAGCTCAGCAGAAAAGAGGGGAAGAAAGGTGGAAGGAAACAGCAATTCTCACCCCAATAGCAAACCAGTATTGCAGTTCCACTGCCCAAGTGGTCACCTACAGCTGCTTGTAATGCTGTGAACTTCATCTCCTCTTTCTGGATCTTTGGAGATGTATGTCCTCTAGCAGCAGGAGAAACCACAAATCTCAGGGCTTGCTCCAAAATGCCAGAACAGTTTTATTGCTAGTGTTTTTAAATTATACAAACAGTGTTTTTTATAAGCCTCTTGGAGTGTGAATGGGTAGATAAATCCACATAATCTGTATATATATAGGTTAAATGCCATGAAAACAGCAAAAGGACTAACTGAGGATCTGAGTGAAGAGTAAGTGTCTCACCAGCACTCTGGCTGTTGCTAACTCCTGATTTGCCAAGAAAAGAAGCGAAAAAGAAACTACCAAATCCAAACTTATGCCGATTAAAACTGGAATCTCACAAGAGAGGATGGCAGTGAGAATCTTCCACTTTTCTCTGTGCCTGAGGGCACCCTGTCCTGCCCTGCTCTTTGTGGGAGTGCTGGCATGGGTGATAGAAAGCAGAGAGCTCCCTGACGTGTGGCATGCTGGAAAGGTTGGAAGTATCAGCATTGCTTAGATTCAGGGTGGGGGAAAGCTGTTCCAATTTACAGATGCATTCTCCAAGCTCCTGGTTGTCTGCTGACCAATTTCATTACTGCTCTGATGGACCAAGCTTCTATTAGGTCAGTTATTCTTGGGGGGGAGGGGTGTGAAACTGCTGATCTGTAAAATCAGGTTTGAAGCATTGTTATATTGTTGTAGGGTCCTTTTAAAACAGGCACAAGTGGAGAGTTCTTTCCTCTAAAATGTGAGTCACTGAAGTGACTCCCAAAGGCTCTAGGAGGTGCCTTAAAAGGACCTATAGTATGACAAGAATGTGTGTAAACTATCTGACTGACAAAATTGGTGGTGAGTAACTCAATTGAAACTTTAAGTGGTAGGAAATTCTTCTGTCAGCTCCAGGGTTGAGCTGTTCCTTGTTCTGGGGCCTTGCAAGCACCCACTTTAGACTGACCTTTTTTTTTTGAGTTGTTTCTTTTCCCCATTTGAAGATGGCAGAGAAACTGCAAAGTGGTACAAACACAACAGGCATGTGCCCCTCTAGTGCATTTGCTGAAGTTACAGATTTAAGAGGGTGATTGAGCTCTAAACTGACAAGTTCCGCTCCTTAGTAACTTAAGGAATAGTTCAAACCTCTTCAAAACGACCTAATTTTTTACCAGAGACTCTGAGGTGTTGGTTCTTCTTTCTTCCCTACAAACATTCTCAAAAAAGGTTGGTCTAATCATTCAGCAAGACCTGGTCACGCCCTCGGTACTTGGCAGCTTCTGGTGTGGTTTTTCCTGATAACACTCTCAAGCCATGTCTTTTCAGCCTGATGTGCATTAAAGCACTGCCAGCTATGCAGGCATGTGTTTGAGTTACACATCTGTGGTTCTGACACAGTTGGTTTAATTCTGAATTAAAGGATCAGCCTTTTGAATAGCAGAGTAAATTACCAGTTTTGATGATGAAGTTTCTCTGCAATATGGGCCTGTCACATCGTGTGAAAGTAATGATAGTGTCCTGTTGTAGCTGTAGTTGCAGCCAAAGAAGTCTGACTAATGCAAGAAGCAGCAGACCAGCACAGAACCTGCTCCAGCCCCTTTTATTACTTAATTTATTCTTAAGAAGCTGGATCCTCAGTAATATACAATAACACACATACCATCCTGTTCTCAGCTCACCTTTTCTGGGGGATGCAGGTGGAAGAAAAAACTTAAAATAACAACAAAAACAAAAGATACTTTATGTGGATGATGCCATTCCAGCTGTTCGAAATGCTTGGGTAGATGGGAAGTGGTGCTGGGAAAGGGAAAAACTGGAAGCAGTGGCAATGAATCTTCCCATATGAGAAACGTGATCCTGAATCACAGTGATGTGTTTGCCTGATACATAAGATTTCTGTTAAGGGGTGGGGAGGAAGACTACAAAGTGGGAAAAGGGAAACGAATATGCCTCTATAAAATGCAACTGGATATTGTGTGAGGTCTTGCTGTTTGTGTAATGTTTACTGAGTATCCAGAGTGACTTTGGGGCTGGCTGGTGTGGATAGATGTCTTGTGGGGCCCGAGGAGTTTTGTTTCTGATCTTATCGCCATACCTGTGCTACAAATAAAACTTGGAGCAGGTGGTGGAAGTGCCAGGTTAAGCACCCAGTCCGCAGCCTGTTGTGTCCTTGGGCAACTCTGATCTTGTGTTAAGACTACTAGAAATACCTTCATAGTATTAACTGTGTTCTAGCAGTTTGATTTAGCAGCTGTTGAGGCACAGAAAACCCCTCTCAAGAGCTGGACTGATTTTTCTGCTCTTTATTCCTGCAGTATTTTGCTTTGTGCTTCACCACTGTGTCCTGTGTTAGGGTCAGTGGTGTTCTAAGTAGTTTTTGGCAAACTAAGTAGTTCTTGTTGCATAGGTTGGTGGACTTAGTACTTAGATCTTAGGTATGTGCCTTGCAAGGCCACAAAGAGTTTGGTTTGTGCTTCAAGATCAGTTAGCGTTTGTTGGCCTGATGACACAAAAGTATTTTTTAAACAGAATTAGAGCTGCTGGGATCTTTTAAGCATAGAGAGCAGAAGTGAGTGAAAACAGGTAATGGAAGCCTTCAAGAAAAACGCAGGCAGCAGTGTGTTTATAAAGTATATTTTGTATGATAAATGTGATAAATTGTGTGGTTTAGGCAAATAAGGTGAAAAAAGAACTAGTTGTTGTCAGTTCTTGTAATGGGGTATGAAGATGTGGTATGTGATATTAGTATTTATAACTCAGTGTACTAGGCAACACACTGATATCTGGTGGTGGCAATTCCAAATCTGGAAAAAAAAAAAATCAACTCTTTTGATAAAAGCTAGAGCACAGCAAATACATACTTTTAAACTCTTCGTGCAGCTCTTTGGGCAGTGATAGGAATGAAGTGATTTGGGTTGCTGAGGGGATTTAATGTCCTGATAAACACTACCCTTAAGATAGTGGCTGAGGTGAGCTCATCTCTGAGGTGAATTTGGGTGAGATACAGTTCATGGGGCCAACTCTGAGGTTGCTGATCTGATTCTTCTTTTATTTTCCTTTCAGATGGAAAGAATGCGAGTGGATCCAAACAGCGTTATAATCGTAAAAGAGAAACTTCATATTCAAAAAATGAGAACTTTTCCAGTCAGTCCCGTCGCTCCAATTCACAGAAAAGCAAAGCTTTTAACAAGATGCCCCCTCAGAGGGGAGGCAGCGGCGGAAGTGGCAAACCTTTTAGCTCTTCTAATGGTGGAAGACGAGATGAGGTGAGAAGTGTAATGCCATGACTCCAAGGCCTCCTGTCTTGGATGAGAGGATCACCCTGACCTGCCTAGACAGGTCTGCTGTGTTCAGTTCCTGGGTTGGGAAGGGAGAGAGTAAAAAGAGGTGCTAACATCATTGAGATGCCGGAGGGAGTGTGAGCAGAGCAACTTGGCAACTACAGAAGAGGAGTGCTCTTTGCTCTGCTCTTAGAAAAAATGCCATCTGAGGAATGAGTGCCAAGACAGGCCATGTACACATCTCATGACACGGGTCCTTTGTGAAAATATGTAGTGACACAATTTCACTGCCCTGTTCCTGCCTGCCACAATCTTTTTAGTACAGCCCAGGTGCCATTGGCTGCCTTGCCCATCTGGGCATACCTGCTTCACATTCAGCTGCTGTTGACCAACACCCCCAGGTCTTTTCCTGATGGGCAACTTTCCAGCTGCTCTTTCCCAGGCCTGGAGCATTCCAAGGGGCTGTTATGACCCAGGTGCAGGTCCTGGCACTTGGTGTTGTTGAACCTCACACCATTGGCCTTGGCCCATCAGTCCAGCCTGTCCAGATCCCTCTGCAGAGCCTTCCTGTCCTCCAGCTGATCTACACTCCCGCCCAACTTGGTGTCATCTGTGAACTTGCATAGGGTGCCCTCAATCCCCTTGTCCAGATCATTGATAGACATTAAACAGGACTGGCCCAAATACTGAGTTCTGGGGAACCCCACTAGTGAGGGCCCAGCTGGAAGTTACCCCATGTCCCTCCAGTCCTTGGGCTCAGCCATCCAGACAGGTTTTTTACTCGGAGTAGTGTGCTTATCCAAGCCACAGGCAGCCAGTCTCTTCAGGAGAAAAAACAGGCTTTTCTACAGGCTTTTCTAAGGTCCAGGTAGAAAACATCCACAGCTTTTCCCTCATGCACTGTGTCACCTTGTCATAGAGGAGATCAGGTTAGTCAGGCAGAACCTGCCTTTCATAAACCCACGTTGGCTGGGCCTGATCCCCTGGTTGTCATGTACACTCTGTGTCATGGCTTGGAGGATGATCTCCTCCATAACCTTGCCCATCGTGGAGGTCAGATTGACAGGCCTGTAATTTCCCACTTCCTCCTTCCAGCCCTTCTCGTAGGTGTGTGTCACATTTGCTGACTTCCAGTTAGCTGGGACCTCCCAGTTTGCCAGGACTGCTGGTAGATGATGGTCACTGCTGCCAGCTCCTCAGTTGCCATGGCTGGATCTCATCCAGCCCCATGGACTTGGGGGTATCTGAGTGGCACAGCAGGTCCCTGACTGTTTCTCTGGAGTATGGGGCTTCATTCTGCTCCATGTCCCAGTCTTCCAGCTCAGGGGCTGGGTACCCTGAGGACAACTGGTCTTACTATTAAAGGCTGAGGGAAAGAAGGCATTAAGCACCTCAGCCTTTTCCTTGCCCTTTGCCACTGTGTTTCCTTCTGCATCCAATAAAGCGTGGGGATTTTCTTTAGCTCTCTTTTTGTAGCTAGTTTATGAAAACATCTTTTTGTCTTTTACAGCAGTGGCAGATTAGGTTCTAGTCAGGCTTTGGCCCTTCACTTCTTTCACGGCATAACCTCATGACATTCCTGTAGTCCTGCTGAGTTCCTGTCCCTTCTTCCTCAGGTCATAAATTCCCTGTTTTCCTGAGTTCCATTTAAAACTGTCTGTTGAGCCTGACTGGTCTTCCCTCATTTTTTGGCACAAGGGGACAACACGTTCCTGTGCCTTTAAGATTTCTTGAAGAATGTCCAGTCTTTTGGACTCTTTTGCCCTTCAGCACTGCCTCCCAAGGGACTCTGCCAACCAGTCTTCTAAACAGGCCAAAGTTTGTCCTCTGAAGATTGTGTCCAACCACTTCAGGGGCACAAATTTACAGGTGATAGTGGTACTGTGCAAGCAATTGTATTGGCCTTGCTGATATCAAGGTAAAACCAGACTGAGGCTTTTATGCTGATGTGGATCTAAATGCTGTAGAGTGTGTGGGCTTTAAATGATACTCTGGTTTTTCAGTGTTGATGGATGAGCAGCACTTCTCACCTAGATCACTGGCTGAAAATTCTCCTGCTCCCTCTGTTAAATTCTGATTCATTGCTTCATTGTGTGAAAACTAACCAAAACAAGTACAGCCTGTGCAAATAGTAATCAGGCTTGTATTACTGTCTAAAAGAATATTGTCAGGATTTGAACAACTACTTCTTGACTATGTTTTGCCAGCTTTTACTTGTCTTTGTGGTTGTTTTAACTGTCTCCTCCTTTTGCTCAGTGTGGGGTAAGACCACTGAGTTCTGACTTTCAGGTTCTCATGCATTTCTAATGCTGCACTACTTGATTTGCAGAGCAGGGATGGCAGAAGGTGAGTGAGTAGATGATGCATATTCTGTGTGCTGTCACTGGTGGAGCCTGGATGTCCACCTGTACTGATACCTTTGCTGTAAACTCCAGCAGTTTCTCACAAATGCTGTTCTCTCTTAGGTAGCAGAGGCTCAACGGGCAGAGTTCAGCCCTGCCCAGTTCTCTGGTCCCAAGAAGATTAATCTGAACCACTTACTGAACTTCACCTTTGAACCCCGTGGCCAAGCAGGACATTTTGATGGGAATGGACATGGCAACTGGGGGAAAAGGAACAAGTGGGGACATAAACCATTCAACAAGGAGCTCTTCCTGCAGGCCAAGTGAGTGGGAGATCCACGGGGCTCTTTAGACTTCTGCAGAGACATGGAGCTGTAAGGGGTGACCTGCCAGGGAATTGTATTGGGCTCAACTAACTGTAGTAGTCTTTTCCAGGGTTAAATTATCTTTCTGTAGTGTTCTTAGTGATAATGACTACATTTTAAAGATATGTTGTCTTCACCCTTTTGCAAGGTAGCTGGTGGAGTGAGTCCTTTAGATACAAACAAAAATCTTCTGCTCAAATTTTCAAGCATGGCTTTGGGACATGACACTCCTATAAGGGAATATCTGTGTAGTTCCTTATAGAAGATGGTTGTTTTTTCCAAAAGTTGGTTTGTTGAGATGGAAGGGATAGCAGTTACTAGATGAAAGCTAATCTGAATTTTTAAGTCCCAAAGGCAATTACTTTTATGGATCTTAGTTCTTAAAATGCTGATTATTTTGCAGGCCCTAAAGTATGTAGTATAACCCAAATGATGATCAATATAGTAACCTAGCAGCAGAATTCCTTTTTGCCTGAAAATCTCCCCAGAACTTGAAGTGTGTTCAGGACATCCTTACTCTGAAATATTAAAGATAAAAAGTATTTTCAGCATTGATGCTTCTGATTTCTCCGTAATGTTTTGTGGCTTATTGTAGTCAAGTCTATTTGCAGGAACCCCAGTAGTTGTAGTTTTTGTGACAATGTTTTTCCCCGTGTAGATTCCCTGTTTTTTAATAGATCCCCATTGCAGCTGACTGTTTCTTACCCGTTCCTGGAAAACCAGTCTGCCTGGCTCATTCTGTACTTACTCTGTGATGTTGTGTCTAACTGAAATTAGACACACCTGTATCCTGAAAATCTGGTTGTGAACTGAACTCTTGATTTCTTGTTACTAGAAGTTACTGGCTGCATCCAGCAGTCTTCTGCTGGACAAAGAAGAAGCTCAGAGAATCCTATAGGATAGTTCTCAAAAAAGTTTTTAGAAGCAACTGAGTGGATCATCTGTCTCTTTGCCTTTCCCCAGCTGCCAGTTTGTTGTCTCTGAAGAACAGGACTACACAGTCCACTTTGCTGATCCAGATACCTTGGTCAACTGGGACTTTGTGGAGCAAGTGGTCAGTTGTGATGGGCTAGATTTTTTTTTTTCCTTCTTAAGAACCTCAACCTGTCTTTAACTACCTCTTTCCCTCTGTGATGTTACATAAAACTCAGCTGTTTTTGAGTTGAGGCCTTTTCTGTCACTCCCACAATACTGGGAAAGATCTGTCATGGAATATATTATGAAATACTTTCATGACAGGAAAAGAGAAGTGCTAAAATCTATTAGGAAAATTAGCAGCTTCTTCTTGCTTTCGCAGATGGGAGCTCATCAAAAATAGTATCTGACATTCTGTAGACAGAGTCCTTGTGATCGAGATATTAACAGAAAACTTGGGCATGAGTCCATGGAAGAGGACTAGAGTGTAGAATTTTGAAGAATTATTCTGTGCATAGGTGGACTATCTTGCCTAGCAACAAAATGGAAAATCTCTTGAGAATTGTGGTCAGAAGTTTTGGGTTGCCTCAAGCAGAAATTTATATCTGCCAAGACAGTCTGGTGCATGGTGTAGGTGGAGAGGACGTAGGCTTACTGTTACCTGTCACTACAAGAGAGCTGAAAAAGTCTAGGTGCTTGCTTGGCAGTTATGTCTCTGCCACACAGAGATGCTACCAAAGTGTCTGACTAGACATAGCATGTTCATGGAAGTGGGTAAGTTCAGTCTCACAGTTACACAGGGCTGCACAAGTCTGCTTGTGGGAGAGGCCACAGAGCTCGCTTGCCATCTTCTCACTGTCTGAATTCTCATGATGAAAATGCTGCTGACTCTTAGAGATGATGAATATGTGAGGGGAAATATGAGAAGACTCACTTTTTAATGTCATTAGAGTAGAAATAAAATAGAAGATGGCTTGCTTAGAAGGTTATTCCATGTGCAGTCTGAAGGTGTTAGTTCACAGTGCACTAATTTCTTGGTAAATAAACAGAGCCTAAAGAGCTGGAAAATAATATGTTAGAGTAGATCTTACAGTTGGCTTATTCTGGATCCCAGGAACTGAGTTGAGTCTAAAACTTGTACTGTTCTTCTCATGTGCCATTTCAGCGAATCTGTAGCCATGAGGTGCCCTCGTGCCCCATATGTCTGTACCCACCAACCGCCGCCAAGATCACCCGCTGCGGGCACATCTTCTGCTGGGCATGTATCCTTCACTATCTCTCCTTGAGTGAGAAGACCTGGAGTAAGTGTCCTATTTGTTATGGCTCTGTTCATAAGAAGGATCTCAAGAGGTGAGACAATATTAATTAAATCATGCATCATTTTGAAATGTTATTTTTGCACTGCTAACTTGTTCCGTACATTGCAGTGTTGTTGCTATGGAAACACGTCAATATGCAATTGGTGATACCATTACGATGCAGCTTATGAGAAGAGAGAAAGGTGTTCTGGTAGCACTGCCCAAATCCCAGTGGATGAATGTGGTTCAGCCTGTTTACATCAGAGGTGAGTGTATCTGAATACTGGTGGTTGGAATGCTGTTCCTGACTGTGACCAGGATTTCTGTAGAGACAGTTGACCCTGGCAATGCCATGCTGTTGTCTTAAAATACACCAGACTGCAAAGCATGGGGCTTAGCAGTGGAAAAGCTTAATGACCACATATTAACAGTAAACTTTCTACTCACACTGTGTGCTGTGTCCCCTCAAGTGACTGAACTGCAGACTCTTCCCTTCACAGTCACTGCTTATAGTTTGATGTGTCCTTTGTATCCTGCAGTCATTGGTGTGACTCTTTACTGCTCTTATTGGCTCTTCAGTGTCCTTAAATTTTTTCCTCCTGACTCGTTATACAGCTTCACAAAAATAACTGTCTCTGTGTCTAAACTATTTCAAGGCTGTAATCTTCAACAAGGTTTTCATCATCTTCACTTATCAACTGAAGTCAGTGAATGCTATGGGGAAATAATCAAAATTATTGCAAACCTATTCCAAACATCTGTTGCCTGACATCTTCAGTTTTCTCCAGTCAAGAGTGTGACTAACTCATCATCATCTTATCTGTTAGTATTGCAAAAATTTTGTGACTAAAGAA
Organism: Nicator chloris; assembly: GCA_013400495.1. Classification (NCBI taxonomy): domain Eukaryota; kingdom Metazoa; phylum Chordata; class Aves; order Passeriformes; family Pycnonotidae; genus Nicator; species Nicator chloris. Next base: position 20,208 of record WAAE01020019.1, read on the forward strand.
ATACTTTTACTGAACATTGCTGCTTTGTGGGCTGTCTTGGCTCACTTCATTTTGCAGTCACATTTAGGAAAGGCTGCATGCATTTAAACTCTCTGGAATAAGTCAAATCTTCTAACGTGATGGATATCCAGCATGCAGGCTATGGTCTTACATGTTTCTCAGTATTTGAAACTAGGGGACTTTAAGTCCTTTCATAAAACAAACAAAAGGACAAATAAAGGATTTTAGAACACTCTAAAGCCAGGAATTCACCATTAACTTGGTGTCTGTAGACAAGGTTGGACCCTTGGGGAGCAGTGAATACAGGGACTGTGTTAATATGGGATGCTGTGGTTGCTGTAAAGTAACAGCAATGGTCACCTTTTGCTAAGCTGCAATTCTTTAGCTTACTATTTCTGCTGTGCTTCTTGTAAAAACCTCATAATAATGTTTTGAATGGATTTTTAATACATATGGGCTTATGAACTAGTTTGAGGCAAACCAGGATGGGTGGCATTGCAGAAATTTCCAACAGCAAAGGGAAGAGGAAGAAGCTGCAGACTGCATTGTTTCAGGAAGCTTTGACACCCTCAAGGCTTCTCAAAGGTGATGCTCCTACAGTGTAGAGGCTTGATTCCTAGTGATGTGTAGCAACTCAGTGGTGAAGTGGCAGATGAACTGCTGTGTGGGGGAGATAGGTGTCAGAGCAGCTATGTGACACCAGCTTGTGATACAATGGTAATTTGTGGAGTCTGTATCAAACTCTTGCTGAGTGTTGTCTGCCCTGGGGGATTAACTCACAAGAGTGAGCAGTAACAAAAGCTCAGAAGAAGCAGCAGTCCAAACTGGTGGCTCTGTGTGCAGATATTAATGATTTGGTGCTCCTTCTGTGCAGATGACCAACACAGTCAGTATTCAAAGCTGCTTCTGGCATCCAGGGAGCAGGTCTTGCAGCTGGTGATCTTGGAGGAGAAAGCAGCATTACTGAAACAATATGAGGAAGAAAAACACACCCCAGAAGCCTGTTTCATTGAAGCAGCTATCCAGGAGCTGAAGGTAACCTCTTGGGAGGCTTTTAGTAGCTTTATTTTTACAAGTATGCTGAGTGCTGGGCATCCTTTTTCTGCTGCATGGAAGGTTGTGTGTGATTATTCTGGTCTCTAGCAAGTTACTGGTGTTTCCTGCTGGAGTAGCATTATATACCTTGGAGGAGACTGTAGCCTTGAGGCCACAAGTACCTGATGTGGTGTTCAGGATAACACAGCAGAATGGTTTTTATGGGATGGTATTCCAGTAAAGGAATGCCAGGGCAAGGCTAAAAATAACTGTGGGGGTGGTCTCTTGGCTCAAATGGCAAATTGAAACTTGATCCGTTTGGATGATCTGCAGGAGCGAGAAACAGCACTCTCTGCTGACCAGGATAAAAACAATGGCATTGCTGGAATCAGTGCAGCTATGGAAGAATTGGTCCTAGAAAGCTCCAAAGCTGTGGAGCCTGCTATTTCCCAAGAGAAAAAGGTGGGTGACAAATCTGCTCTGGCAGATCCTGTTAACACTTAATTCTGCCACTTCATACTGCAGTGTGCGGTGAACTCATGCCAAAGATTTTTGCAGAGATGATAATCCTTGAAGTAGGTGGCGTGGTAGTAACTCTATCCTCTCTGCTGTGGTAGTGTGATGTGGAATATCTCTCTGCATTCGATGAGGAGCTTGTGGAGCCTTGCTCTGACCTGGCAAGTTCCTTTTCACCTCCTGTGGAAGTAGAAGAGGCAGTGCTGGATGAGGAGGAAGTACCTGAGGTGGACACTGTAGGAGAACCTGTTATGAACACTGTAGAGGAACCAAATCCAGCTGAAACAGGCAGCCAAGAATCTAAAGATACAGCTAGCAGTGGACATCTTGGCCACTCTCCTTTTTACTATTTCTATCAAGGTCAGTGCAATGAAATCCTGGAATCATAGGGGCAGAGATGCCTCCTTTGGGATCCTCCTTGAGGAATGCGTTTATCTGTTCATTAGATGCAGCTAACCCCTGTGAAATAGAAGTCCCACAAGAGCTCAGAAAGGAGCTTTAATTTTATTAGTGGAGGATGCCCTGAGGTGGGGAGAAGGGTACTGAAAATGAACAGGCAAAGAAGGAGTGATGATGTCTTGCCTTTCAGCGGAGGATGGGCAGTGCATGTACCTTCACCCTGTGAACGTTCGATGCCTTGTGCGTGAGTATGGCAGCTTGGAGAAGAGTCCAGAGAAGATAACTGCAGCTGTAGTGGAGATAACTGGCTACTCCATGACAGAGGTAGTTATTTTATCTTCTTATTAATTAAGGGCCTTGTTCTAGCAGGTTGGTCTGACTCAGGGCATCCATCATGTGTTTGTAGTTTTTAAAGTAACTATTGTGTCACTGGTGCTGTTTTTTTCCATTTGATTTGATGAATGTTGTGCATTCTATTTCAATTCATCACCGTGGCTGCCTCTAGTCCTTGTGGTGACATACCACTCTCTGTTTCTCAGGATATAAGACAGCGTCATCGCTACCTCTGTCACTTGCCCCTCACCTGTGAGTTCAGCATCTGTGAACTGGCTCTGAAGCCACCTGTCATCTCTAAGGAGACTTTAGAGTTGTTTTCAGGTTTGTACTACCTTTCTAGTAGGTTCTTCCCCTATGAAGGGGAAGTTGTTCTTATCTCTTTAATGGTAGAAAAAAGAACATACATTAGAGCTTTACTCCTCTTGCACTGTCTGATGACTGCTAGACAGAGGAGCCCCAACTCACTATTTCATAGACAACAATTACAAAAAGAATAAAAAAATCCCAACTGCTTGGAAGAGCATACGTTGTTTGTAAGCATATTTTGCTACTAATGTGTTATAAGGTTGTTCTCAGAGCTGGAGGAGACCTTGCCAGAGTATTGGTGTGGGTTTTTGGATATCCACTGTTGTGCATTGCTCCTAGATGACCTTGAAAAGAGGAAACGTCTGCGGCAGAAGAAAGCTCGCGATGAACGACGGCGCGAACGCAGGATTGAGATCGAAGAGAACAAGAAACAGGGCAAATGTAAGTCATGATGGCACATAACTGGTGGATTTTCAGTCATACTTGATTGCTGAGCCGATTTCTTGAGCTATAGGATGAACTCTGAGGCCTGTAGTTTGCAATGTGTACTTAGAACAAGATTATGAAGTATTAAGAACAATGTCTGTATAATGAAAAACATAAGCTGTTTTAGTCAGGATGTTGAGGGATGTTATGCAATTGCTGCATACTTGTGCATTTTGGGAGAGATGGAGGGTATTCAAGGGCACAGCTATCTCCATGGTGTACATAGCTCTCTGTTTTTATAGTAATCACGATGTAAAGTGAAAAGTGAAGAAGGCAAAAAAAAGGCCTAGGAACTGCTTCCATCCAGCAGCAGGGCTTGTACTGGTCTCCAAATAGAGGGAGGAAAGAAATGAGTTGGCACCTCCTAGACTCCTGAAATGACTTGCATATTGACAGTCCTCCCCCACATTGTGTAGTGCTTTAATTTAAAATCTCTTTCTAGATCCAGAGGTCCATATTGCTCTAGAGAATCTGCAGCAGTTCCCTGCTTTTACCTCTTGCCCTGGAGAAACTGCCAGCACTGATCATCAGGGCTTCTGTCAGTCTCCTCTTGGCAGAAGCCCTGTGTTTCAGACAGGTGAGCATCTGGAAAAACACATCACATCTAGCTCTTGATCATTCTTTTGGGATCTATTGCTCAGGTCATCATGTTGAACTTTCTCAATACTGATCAAAGACAGCTTCTTTTCGGAGAAGCTCTGGCTGCCCTGTCCCTGAAAGTGTTGAAGGCAAAGTTGGATGGGGCTTGGAGCAACTTGGTGTAGCGAAAGGTGTGCCTGCCCACAGCAGGGGGATGGACTGAGATGGTCTTCAAGTCCTTTCCAACCCAAATCATTCTGTGATTCTGTGGTTCTTTCCTAGACTGCCTGTAAGATAATACACAAAAGGCAGACATGGTTAAGAAATGTTCTGTTCCTTTGTCTGCTTTTTACCGCCTCTACCTTGGCAATATGAGATCTGCACTGTAGTTACCCCATCTTTTGCATGAGGCAGAAGAAAGGAAACAATTGCCCCAAAAAGGGAAGAAAATTGTGCTTGCCAGGAAAACACTACTGGCATTTTTTCTTTCTATCATCTCCATCTTCTCCAACACATTATTCTAAAATAAACCCAACAAAAAGCCCCCCCCAAATAAGTAAACAAAATCCCTCAAACAAACAAACAAAAAACCCAAAAGAAAACCACAAGCAAACTTAAATTTCCCTTAAATAAAAAGATTGGGGAAATTGGAGGGATCCTACTGTGTGGCTGATGGATAGAACCAATGAGATCAAAATGATTAATTACATAGAATAATAAAACTTTATTTCTGTTACATCCTGATAAGCAGCATAATGACTGCCTTGGCCAAGTGCAACTGGCTTTAATTCTCAGTTCCTTTCTCTGTAGAATCTATTCCAACTCCGCTGTCACCTGCTGCCAGCCAGGTCAGCCCATTGCTGTGTGGAAGCTTGGAAGAAGAGTCTCCTTTCCCTTCCTTTGCCCAGGTAAACCATGTGGCAGAGTGAATCTTGTCAGAATTACCTGTGTCTTAGTTGGGGATTAGGATGAGACTACAATTGCTGCCCGTAGAAAAACAATGTGGGATAAATCTTAGAGAGACATCATAAGGTTTGAGTGCTTGAAGGGGTTTCTAGATTTTCTTGCCACTTAGGGGGTCTGCAGGATTGTTCAAGTATGTGGAATTTAAATCATATTTTACAACTTTTTTGGTAGATGTTGAGAGTTGGAAAGGCAAAACCAGAAACGTGGCCTAAACCTGCTCCAAAGACAAGAGGTAAGAAAACTTGGTATTAGTACTTCAGGTTCTTTACCATGCATCTAAATGTGAGAAATCTTGTAACTTCAAAAGAAGGATCTGGAGTGCGGAGAGGCATTTGTGGGGTGGAAGTTTTAGACAGCCTTCTGCACATCCTTCCCTCTTTCAGATGAGAACACTCTGGCACTCCCTGTGCCCGGAGATAGTGATGGAGAAAGTGACAGCTCTGACCGGATACCTGTGCCCAGCTTCCAGAATTCCTTCAGCCAAGCTATTGAGGCAGCCCTCCTGAAACTGGACAAACCGTCCACAGCTGATCATTTATCAGGTAAAAGGCAGGGGGAGAAGCAGGAAAACTTTCTGAAGTGAAAAATTGAATATTTCCCCATCTTCCTCTGGGAGAAGTGAAAGCAGCAATTTTGGGGACCAAAAGTTGGCCAGAGAACAGTTCTGAAAATTGTCGGGTTGTGGTTTCTGAACAGCTTGTCTAGGGCTTCTGTCAGCTTAAAGCAGCCTCGTAGTAGGAGCTGAGATCTCCAACTAGCAAAGAATCCTGTTAGGACAAAGATGGCTTTTGACAATCGTGTTGGCCATGTCTCTACTGGAACCTAAATTAAGCTTTATCTTAAGGAAGTCCAGGTTATACATTTCTAAACTAAAAATACCTGAGCTGCTGAACTAAGCTGCTTCAGTTTGACCAAAACGTTAAGGTAACTGCTAGCTGTATTTCCTGTTAGGGTATGTTACACAAACTGAGGTGGACTTAAACCTGGTGCTGGCTGGTAAAACTTACTTTTAATGCTCAGTTCCGATGTTTAGCTTTGGTTTCTCTTTGGAGACTGCACTGGATGATGGAGAGAGTTGGATGGGAGGGCCTGGGAGTTTCAGTGGAGTGTCTGCTCCATTTGTCGTCCTTTTGGACATGTATGAAATTGATACTTGTTGGAAAGGCAAGCTGCTGGATGCTGCAGTCCTAGGATCTGCTGTTGCAACAGGAGCTTCACAATCATTTAGGCATGTTTATAATTGTGTTTTAGGTGTGATGGAGTCTCCCTTAGTTCATCTGCAGTGATTTTTTTGTTAAACTACCTGGTGTTCAGTTAATTGGTAGGAGGTGCTGTGGATCTGTAGAAGCCACTTAAAAAGGAAAGACTGTTTATCATTTGTGTGTGATGTTCCTGTTCCATGACAAGAATGACAGTATCATTTTAATTCTTCACAGAGGAAAAGGGAGGCAAGAAAAGAAAGAAACAGAAGCAGAAGCTATTGTTCAGCACCTCTGTTGTTCACACAAAGTGATTCTGCTATTCAAGAGAAGTTTCCTCTCCTGGTTTTCTTTTAATTTTGCTTTGTTTTGCTGCTATAGTTTAAGTATTTAAATTTGAACAGCCTAAACTTGTGTTTCCAGGATTTCTAGGGGCTTCAGGAGGAAACCATGACATTAGATGTTGAAGTAACATGTTTTGACTCCAACTGCTTAATGAATTTATACTGAAACAGAGTTTTGGAAGTAACAACCCAGAGACAAATCTGCAAAGGCTTCTAGTTGCTGAGTCAGTCCTTTGGGCCTGATAAGCAGTGTGAAAGTCCTTACAGCTGTGTGGCACTGCCAAAGTACTGCAATATTACCCAAGAGAAAAGGCAGAGTGCCTTTATTTTCCTGTAATTATTCATGAGCAGAAGTCCATCTGACTGACAGTAGTGCTGTTGCAGTAAAGCTGTCAAACTGCTCTCTTGAAACTGGTTTTGGCTGCACTGGAAACAGGCAAAAGAGCTTACTGGCTTTAGAGTGTTAGCTGCTATACCTGTTCTTTTTCTAAGAGCAAGAATTCCTCCTGTTCTCCTGGCTTGGAAAGATACAAAGCTGAGGTGAGTGTAAAGCAGAACTTGGCTACTTGGTTTTAAAGTGGCTTGATGATTTGTGTATTTCAAAATGGCACTAGTGGTAGAAGGAACCTCCTGACTTCTCTCAGTTGTTCAGGTCTGTTTTAATGTGGGTGAGTGAGGCTGCTACTTTTTGTTTGGTTTTTTGCCAACCACGGGCTACACATTCTTTTTTAACCTGATCATCTAGAATAAACACTCCCCTCTAGGGCTCCTGGTAACCATCTGAATGATGGTTTGACACTGGCTGCTCTTGAGTTGGAAGAACAATTGGTAGCTGAAGTCTGTAGATAACTTTTATACCTCAGAAAGAAACTGGGGTTCTCTTGTACTGGGTAAGGGCCTGTATCTGCTTGGTTCTGGGATTTAAGTTGATCTGTGCTATGAACATGTCTCTTCTGGACCCCTCCCTGCTCTTTCTTTGGGTGGTCACATTCTGCACTGCTTGTGGTTTGATTTGAGCTAATGAGTTAAGTGGTGTGGATTTTGTTGAATAAAATGAATTTTAGGTGTAATGTACCAGTCAAGGCCAACAGTTGCAATAAATCATACACACATGCACTTACAGTACTGCACCCTTCCGCAGCTGTAGCTGAACTCTCATAGCAGTGTGGAGCCCAGGAACATTGCACAGATTCAAATTTTAGCTTCCTGCTGGCAGAATTAATTGCAGGGTGCTGGTACAAAGCACCACTGAACTTAAGGAGGGAGACTGACAGTGTCTTCTGTTGTCTTCAGCCCCAGTGGCACAGGCTTCAGTGTGCTCTGTCCCTCTGACACTGATCTGAGCAAGGAAGTGTGTCTGAGGCACCTGGAGTTAGGTATTCCATCACCACTGGCAGTCAGTGGTTATGTCCCTGTTTCAAAAGCTGATGTTAGTAAATGGGTGCTTGATTTCAGAGCAACAGGCTCCATGTGTGTGCCTCATGGGAAGCTGGTACCAAAGAGCTGGTCACATGTGGCTTGTAAACCAGAAAGAACAGTTGAGGGGGGAGGTAAAGAATACTTCCAACTGCTACAGGAGGATAGAGCAAACACCTGCAAAACATTCTTGGAAAGCAGCTTGACTTCACGCTTGGTCACAACCAACCCCACAAAACGGAAAGACAGTACAGCTTGTCAGGGGACTGCAAAGAAACTAAGACAAGATGCCTGAAAGTGGCAACACTCTTGTCAATATTTTAAATGCATATGGGAAAACAATTGGTGTGGGCAGAGAAAGCAGCTAAGAGAGATCCAAATATGCAGTGAACTGTGTTTTAAGTAATTTTAAGCTATGGAACAGGAGTAACAACTTAAGTGTCTAACAATTATCTGTTGTGTTCTATTATCTCTGCACATTTATAGTCAACTTTTCTTTGCATTGGGAAGAGAGAATAGTTGGAGCTGGTGTAACTCACCTCCACATGTCACAGGCACTAGGATAAGGGAAGTGATGTGGGCAAGGCAGGCTGTCCCTGCTGCAGGGACAGTCCCCACAGGGACAGCATCTTCAATTGTATCTTGTTTTCCTATGGATTCGAGATAATACCAGCAACGCTACTTTCCTGTAACTGATTGGTGTAAACTTAATAAATATCTAAGCAGTACTTGTACCTATGAGTTTTATAATGGGGGGGATGGAGGTGAGCAATGCAGCTCTGCCATACATTCCATGTGCTCTCTGCTCCTTGAGAAAACACAACTTGTGCTTTTCTCCCTCAAAACAGGCGATAGCCCTGTGGCCAACAGTGCACTTAAGATAAAAAGCAGATGTTAATGCTTTTTGTATGCTGAAGGAGAAAAACTACATTCCTTCTCTGTGCCAGCTGCCTAAAGCTCCCTTCTACCTCAGCATGAAGAGCACATTGAGCTGCTACACTCTTCAGGAGTGCAAGTGACTGACTCCTGGAGTGAAATAGGCAAGTAGCCTACTTAAATGAAATTGTTTTATTTTTTTTTTTAATTAAGAACATTTGGAATGGGGAATGAAGTCTAAATATGAACAAATGCTTTTCTTGTCCCCTGCACTGCTTAACACTGAAGATAACCAGTCACATCTTGATTAAACAAGTACAGAATGGAGGTGAACAGTAACAAGTGACATTCAGTCTGTCTCTGTGCCATCATCCTCCTCCTCATCTCCACTTTGAGACTGCTCTTCTGTAAGGGAACAGCTCAACAAGGACTTCTGTATACATTGTCTTTCCTCTGCAATAAAGAAAGCAACAGAGGGTTATTACTTGATCTCATCACATACACTGGACTATCCTCTACTTCTAAAGACAGAAACATTTCTCAGGCCAAGAATTCAGAAGTAGCCCAGCATATCCTACAAAAACCTCAGGAATTGAGGCTACATTTTAGGAAAGTGGCTGGAGAAACTCACCTTCATTTGTACAGTTGTGCAACAACCTCAGCAGCTGTGTTCTGTTATACTGAATCAGAAATTTCTGACATGTTCTTATGGTACCTGTGGAAGTCACAAGAACAGCGTGTAACAATTTACACAACCAAACGTTTCAGAGGTGTTCCTGTATTTCCCAAAGGGCATTATCTCCAGTGACAAATGCCCCAGGAAACCAGGTTGTTAACGCAAATGCTATAATGGGGCTGCAGACTTCTTTTCTGCACTGCTGAGGTTAAGTGGTGGAGTAATTTCTAACATACAGTCCCTGTTAGTTCCCCTGACGGTCAATTTTCACAATACAGAAGATAATATATTTTGAAAATATATTTTAAAATAATGTAACATTGTATTTGCTGCTCTGGTTTTGTGATAAATGTAATGAAGCTTCAAGCAAAATTAACGAGGGTTTCAAAAAAGAACTGCTGGTGCCTCTTTCTTATTTGAATCTGCTGCAAGCAGTTGCTGTTAGTTACACAGGAGGAATGAATGTCTGTCGCACCCAGAGCAGAACCCCGGGGTCGTGGCAGGTATGCTTAAAGCTCCGTCCTCCCCCCAGGCCCGGGGGGCTCCTGACCTCCGACGTGCAGGGTGTTGAGGAAGCAGGGGTAGCGCTGGGCGCGGCTCTCCAGGTAGCGCACGAAGGGAAGCGCGGAGCACAGCAGCCGGTACGAGTCCTTGCGGCACCGCAGCAGCACCGTCCCTGTGTAGGCGTTCAGGTACTTCACTGCGGGGGACACACGCACGGGTGAGCGCACCCGGAGGGACCCCGCACCCCCGGGGCTGCCCGCCTCGCCCGCACCTGTGAAGGAGATGGAGCAGCACGCCAGGCCGTAGTCCCCGTGCACCCGTGCGATGGCGTCTCTGACGGCGAGGCCCAGCGCGCGGTCCTCGATGCACTGCCGGCACCGCGGGTCCTCCGAGACCACCTCGCAGAGCACGTACCTGCGGGACAGCGCGGCGTGAGCAGCGCGAGACCGGCCCGGACACCGTAGCGGCGCCTCCCGCCCTCCTCACCTGTTCTTGAACCGCACCATGGCGGCGGTGGCGCGCGGCACGGACTGTCGGCGCGCCCGGCCAATGGGTGAGGCGTCTCCGCCATTGTAGCCAATGGCTGGCGTGCAGGGGCGGGGACAAGGGGAGGACAGCGCGGCCCCGCCTCCCTCCATGGGCCGCGCGTGCGCGGTGCTACGGCGAGCGGCCCGCGGGTCGGGGAGTCAGCATCGCTTAGGTTGGAAAAGACCTGAGGTCACCGTGCCCATCCTGTGGCCAGTCACCGCCATGTTAACCAGACCACGTCCGGTTTTTCCTTGAACACCTCCAGGGACGATAACTCCATCACCCTGGGTAGCCCATTCCAATGTTTGGTCACCCTTTCTGTGAAGAAATTCCTCCTCGTGACCAACCTAAACTTCCCTTGGCGCAGCTTAACACTGTGTCCTCTTGTTCTGTCGCTGGTTGCCTGAGAGAAGAGCCCGATCCCCACCTGACTCCAGTTCCCTTTCAGGTACTGGTAGAGAGCGATAAGGTCCTTCCTGAGCCTCCTCCAGGCTAAACACGCCAACCCCTCTCAGCCGCTCTTCACAAGGACATACGCTCCAGACCCTTTCCCAGCGCCGCTGCCCTCCTCTGCACCCACTGCACTGTTAGTGGAGGATATGCTGGTACGTTCTGGCTCGGGTAAATTACACCTCAATATCCTTCCTGAATTAGGGGGCCCAGAACTGGACACAGTACTTGAGGCGCAGCCTCAGCAATGACGAGTCCAGTGGGACGATGGCTCCCTGGTCCCGCTTCCCGCACCATTCCCGGCACACGCTGGGAATGTCCCATTGTCCCTCTTGCCGCCCGCTCCCCTCCGGGTCCCTCGGGGCGGCCGCGCGCCGCCCCCGCCGCCTGCTCCCGCCCTCCGCTAGGGGGCGCGCGCGGCGCGCGGGCCGGCGTGAAGGGGGCGGATGAGGGGGCGGTGGGAGCGCGGGGCCTGCCGAAGGTCGGATGCTTCGCCTTTAGTTCCTTTCGCTGCGTTGCACCGACCCACCCTGGCCAAGCCTGCCTTGTCTTGTGCCTAAAAAGTGTAAATGAGGGACACGGGACGTCTCCGTGTGATGGGAGCTGCGGGTGGTCCGGAGGAGGCGGGCGAGTACCTGCCTCTCGAAGGCTTCAGCAAAGCGTCCAGAGCCTCCCCGGTGCTCCTAGAAGGGCTCTGTCTTTGCTACCTCAGAAAACTGTTCCAGTGTTTGTAGCTCCTCAGGCTCCAGGTATCGGGATATGTGCTAATTAATGACAACAGCTAAGGAAATTGTGGAACAGAGCTACTTCGTATAATAATTTCTGTAGTGGTATCCCAAACTGTGATGTGTGACAAGGTCGAGGAAGCAGGGAGGGCTCTTCGAAAAGATCTGGTAAGAGTATAAACTGAGGAGAGGGGAATGGGGGGAATAAGGGAAAAGATGTGAGGTAGATATCTGAATGTGAGATGGGAGAAGGAGCTTCACCGAGGTTCTTGGAGCCAAGTCACATAAGAGTGCTGAGACACTATAGATTAAGTGTGAACTCATTGCTAATTCAGAGTGGAAACATCTTTAATGATCTTCATTCTATACACAGAAAACAATGATAAACCCAGTGGAAATCCTGTCCTGGGCGATAAACTTCTGCCCTCTGAAATAGATGCCTGTTCTGCTGCTCTCTCCCTTTGACTATTAACTCCTCTCCTTCACCTGTGATCATGTTTTTGAGTAGTTTTTTTTTCTAAGAACTGCAAAATATGAGTTGCCTGGGGAGAAAAAAGCACGAAGCCCAGTATGGACTTCTACGAGACCTTTTCTCTTGGGCCGTGATCAAAGGGACTGGGGGCAGTTTTGAAGCTAATGCAGATAGAAGCATTTTCTCAATGAGAGGACTGCATTGCATTGATCTTTGCCGTATTGCTCTGTGTTTTAGTATCCAAATGGGGATCTGACTGTCATCTGTTCCACTTGTCAATACAATGAGCTCCTAGGTGATAAGCTAGTTGCACATTTTTGAACAATATTAAAGTCCATGAAGTTTCCCATTGATTTTCTTTGTGGAGTGAGATTCCAGCTTAGACTTACAGTATGCCTGCCAGGTATGTTTCCCTGCTGCTCCTGTGTTTGTGGTGGCATCCCCTGTCCTGCCTTCTGACAGGGCTCAGGTTGCCTTGTGCTGCTCAGGTTGCTTTTATCCATCCCCTCCTTTATTTCCTTCTTGCAGAGGCACACTGGGCTCTGACAAGCAGAGCATGTGAGTGCACTCTGCCCTGTAATCCAATAGGACATGTGCACTGTGCATGCTACAGGCTGGGGCCTGTGTACAGCACAGGCCTCTGTTTTCGGTCCAGAAGGCTGATTAGGAGAGACACGGTGCAGAGAGCAGTGTTGTGAGATAGCCCTGTGCTGCTTCATTTCATGTAGCGTATTGCCTTAGCACCCTGTTGTTGATTTGGAGGATGCACAGAGCAGACCTGAGTCACCACAGCTCCCTGCACAGTCACTGTCTGTGTTAGTACAAGGTGTGCGAGTCCAGTCAGGCATCCTGGTGTGCTGAGCTGACAGCACAGGACTAAAAGGTTACAACATCTTCACATTTGTTTTCCCACCTCCTCACTCTCATCCTCTGCCAACTCTGCTGTATTGATTCCAGTGTCAGGGATTCAAGAAACTATTGCAAGTGATGATGAGTTATACACTCAAGGTGGGAAAGAACTGTCTCCTAAGAAAAGATCTGAGAGAGAAAAAAAAAAAGAAAATGCTATTTAAATGGAAGAATGGGTCAAGAGACCTGCCAAGAGAGGATGGATGTCTCTCCTGCAGACTGGGAGAGACAATGTAGCCTTGGGATATCTTATCAAATAGAGGTTATGGACAGAGCATGCAAGGACAGGGAGAAATAACATGCACTGTCTATACACATTAGAGACAATTTGTAAAGCAGTTTGAGAACCTTTGATAGAAGATTCTCCATCAGTGTAAATGTTCATCAGTGATTGTCCAATAAAGTGGTGGTGCTAGGGAGGTGCAGGAGGAATACTGAGGTTTCATTTTCCCAACTGCTGTTTGTTATTTGTGGTAGTGTGCCTGCACAGGGGCTAGTACCAATCAGTCTGGATTGGTTTTGCTACCACTTTAGTTCATTATTTGACATTTTACTACAGGCTTGAAAGTCTAGATCCTCACTTTGGATTTATATGCTATCTGTATCTTCAGGTTGCAGATCAGATTGCATTTGTTTTGTATGGAATTAATTGTGCTAATAATCTGCAATAGACTGTGATGAATGCATGTTTTCTTGTGTGCAGCCAGCTCCTAGAGTTTGTATGTATTTGCTAATTTGTAATTACCAGTAATTAAAAATACTAAAATGTATTGAATACATTTACCAGTAATTTTAATTACTAAAATTAAAATTAGTAGTAAATGTATTCAATAAAGCATACACATATTTTAGTGAATCCTTGCACTCTTTTTAAGTAGAATGCTTCCATTTTATAGATGAGGAAACTAACGTACAGGGGGATAAACAGGTTCTTCATGGTAAATAGCTGTCAGTCTGAAGATAGAGAGCAAGGACATAAAGTGAGTAGAAAGAACTGGAATATCAGCACATACTGTGTTAGAATATAGGTCTAGTATGTTGCTCGTGCATGAAGTAGCCGAGTAATTACGTTCTGGAGTAAAATTAGGATGCATTGGCACTCCATCCTTGTGATACCACAATTGTATCTTCTCTGTGTGGCCAAAATAATGATTTTTGCTTCTCCCTGGAGGCACAGAACTGAATTTGCCATCAGGTGTGCTAGGAGAGTTGGGGGAGACAACTACATTTTGTTCCACTGTGTGCACATTGCATCCCCAGATAACCTCAGAGCTGAAAATACAAAACAATCTGGCTAAAATTAAAACTGCTTCTTAAATCCTGTCTGATGTTGCCTGAAGCTTTTTGTTCAGTTTATCTTCACAAGGTCACTGAGACAGAAGAGTGCATTCTCTGAGCATGCTGGCCTGGAGCTTTTCATGCAGATGCTTTCATTTAACATTTGGGACATTCTCCTTCTCCCTTTGGTCTCTTCCTTTCTGCTCTCCCTCAATTTCTGTATCTCTCTACTCCTCCCTTTTGAGTTCAGGTTCCCTCTGATCAATACACATAAGACTAAAAGCTATCCATTTTTTTATCACCCTAACATGTAATCATTAATCATAAGCTTTCTGTACACCCAAGCTGTCATGGGTCAGAGACTGCTGGTCTGTCAGAGCTGCCACATGAGCTGCCTGTGTGCTGCCTGCAGCACTGCCCTCATCTTTGCTGTCATCCTGCCACGTGGAGTAATTGTCTTGCAAAACCATGCGTTTGGAGCAAATTCTATGCAGCCTGTTTCAGTGCTGGCAGTGTGATCTTGGACTACTTGCTTAAGTTCAAAATAGTAAATTCACATTTCTTTGATTTTTTTTTTTAATAGTCAAGAACAGAATGTGCTCTGAGAGACGTCCCATGTGTTTGTAAGGTGAGCTTCCATTAAGATATTGGAAATTGGAAGCCACATTGGAAGATTGAAGCCAAATATTAAGATCTGATAAAGGGCATTAAGTGTCTGTGAGTTCGGCACGTGCTGTCTAGGATGAACACAGAATCAGGAGTCTCCCTGTGCAGCAAAAACCGGTGTGAGAGAAGAGCAGTACAGAAAGATGATGTGCCAAGTGAGAAGCTGGACCTAGAATTCTGGATTTCATTTTTTCCAGCTCTGCAATGAGGATACTTGCAAATACCTTATTCATAGCTGTGTTAAAAATTAGTAAACTGTCCACTTGAATGCTACTATTTATCAAATATGGTAAAACTGCTGCTCTACATGAGAGATCTGTAGGCAGCACACTTCATTTGCAGCAAGCTGCTGCAAGAAGCTAACAGCTGCTTCCAAACTAGTTAATTAAATTAAGGCAAGAGCTAGAATATTAGTTCAGATAGTTCAGGATTCTTTTCTCTTTCCTTTCTGTATTAGGGAACATAGACTCAGCTGTAAACCACATAACTTACTATATAATCTTTTGTGTAAAACCCCCATATTTAATACCTCCTTAATGGGGATGTTAAGATGGATTAATTATTCTTTGTTCTGGTCTCTGAGGGTAATTACTATTAATTATGTGTAACTGAAAAATTTCTCCTTCACAAAGAATCCAGTAGCATTAGCAGGATTTTAACTTATTGCTGGCTATAGGGAGTCTTACAACATTGCATAATGTTATGGCAAAGACTGCCATAAACTTAAGAATGGTCTGGATGAGTCTTACTCACTTTCCAGCCCACACCTGAGACCAGGATTTTCAGACATAGCAGATCTCAGAGCAGCCTGCAAGACAGGATTCGTGTTTTGTTCTGTGCTGAATGCACTGAAACAGGAGGTGCAATTTGAAGGGCTGGTTTTTATTGAGGATATATGCTGTAAGACTTTTCCTCAGTAAATTTCCAGAAATCTGTGGAATAACCACCAAAGGGAAAGTATTAGAAAACAACAAACCACAACAAAGCGAGAGATTGCCTATCTGGGGAGGAAGCTTATAAAAAAAAGAAAAAAAACCACCCATGACTCTTTAATAGCCAGTACATCTTTTGTGGGCAAGCACAGGCAGCAGAGGTGTCTGACAGAGTGGAGACTGTGTTGAGATATTTGAATTTAACTGAAAAAGAAAAAAAAAATTAAAACTTTTACAAGAGCAAAGCATTTTCAATTATATAAAATGAGTGGATAGGTTTGCCTGCAACCTGAAATTCTTAACAGCCCCACTGATTTCTGTTGTCAAAATATGTAGGTACATAACTTCCTTTAATTACAGTAGGAGCTGGGCACCTCCTCATGCATAAAAATCTGGCCTTTAAGCTCTCCAGGCCTGAGTTTCACATCGGCAAAGTGAGGATAACGACATTTATCTACTTCAAGGAATGCTACAAATAAATTATTGAATCATTGTGCACTTAGGTAATATAATAAATGAGATAACAGAAACTTGTATGGCATAAACATAGCCTACCCTGAGTAACCTTCTTCACATATGAGTTGGTGTAGGGGCCACTCTGAAACAAAAATCGTGTGCTGTCGTGCAGATCCTTGCTCTCCGCTTCTCCTTTCTCCTGAATTCTCATGAGCAGATTAAGCCAAGGCCCTATTTTACAGTAAGATGTATCTGCTTATGTTGCTGCATATTGAATAATCCTTTCTTTCCATGGCTTTATGTTTAACTCCAGCAGCCTAGGAGCAGCATAGGATCAGAGTCTTCCGCAGAGCACTGGTCTCCCTGATGAGGGAGGCAATGAAAAACGTTTTCCAGTGCATCCATCGCTCAGTGCTGAGGCGAGAGGACAGGCATCCTGGAGCAGCCTTATATAATGCGTGCCTGCTGCCTGGCTCTGGCTGGGCAGCAGCAGCACATGCAGAGGAGAAGGGGGGCTGTGCTGGAGCTGCTCAGTAGGGTACAGCCAGGGCACCCCTTGGCAGCTGCAGGGTCTCGGCTTGTACTAGTGTCAGCTTGGAGCAGAGAGTGTGTCAGTCACTGCCTAGCTGGGGCATGCCGGGTCTCAACTCTTTGCCTGACCCACTCTGACAGAGACCTCCCCACCCGTCTGTTCTTGCCTAGATCCAATTTTAGCTGCAGCATCTCACAGCCCAGCACAGCAAGTGAAAGCCCCTCAAAAGCAGAGTAGGGTGTAGTGTGTGGTGTGATTTGGGTGGGGAGAATCAAGAGTGACTTTGTTTCTGCTGTGCTGACTGAAGGTGCTCACAAAGACCAGTAAATGCAAACAGATTTCCAGAGGCAACGGCTGTTACAGATCAGAGAAGACAAAAAGCACCGGCAGCATCTGTCCTATTTTGGGAAGCTTGCTAGGGCTTTTTATTTTGTTCAATTTATCTGTCTAAAGATGTGCTTGCACCTGAGTCAGAGTGTCAATATTTGCCACTTTTTTAGCTATGTGCACCATGAGGGCCGAAGCAACCAAAAAAAATCTTGCTGGATTTTCAAAGCTGTCACCACCAGTTGCCTTGAGGGCACAGGGGTTTGAGCTACACTTGAGATGCCTTCTGCCTGCTGCTGGTTGCTTCCAAGCTAAAGCTCCTGGTGATGCATGTAAGAACCTTTTTACAGTGCTTGATGGCATCTGCCACAGTGAGATGACTGGGGGGAATTGACCCAGGGCATATCCCTTAGGCCTCCTCAGTAAAATTCCACAGTGTTCATGCTGGAACTCAAGGAGTTGTTTCTATGTGACCTTCTGTGTTCCTGTTTCATGCCTGTGATGCTTAAAAGATCATGTTTATCCCCCTGTAACCAGTAGTGACTTAATTAGAGCTGGATTTGGTCCGACTGTCTCTGAACACGAGCGGCTTCCATCAAGTCATCTAAAGGATCAGATCTGGTTTCTTCTCTCTCTCAGTATTGGTGGCATCTGGTTTCATTTTCCATCTTTCCTAAGGGAGCTCACTTTTCCCCACATTTCAGCATATGCTTGTTGTATGTCAGCACCCTGGGCTGCCCACGTGTCCATGCCAAGCCAAGTACCACTCTTCCAGCCAGAAAGGCACAAGATGGTGTAAAGTCAGAATGTGAGACACGTCAGGAATTGTGGACTGTGTGTAGCTTAAAACCAGAACCTGCTTACAGGTCGAGAAACTAAGCTGGCACTAGTTAAGTGTGGGTTTTTTTTCCTCTGTGTAGGATGTGTAGGGGTAGCAAGATTTTCATCCTGTAGAAGCCAGTAGTTTTGCAGTGTGGCTTCTCTTTGTCAATACCAAAACAGGCACTGAAGGGACACACACCATTTCCAGGGTAAGTGCCAAGGCAAGACCCTTCTCGTGCAATAGCACCACACTCTCAGCATTGCAATTTAATGTCCAGCACTGTCTGCAGGACATCCCCATTTATTTCTGAAGATGCTGGCATGGGAAATTTTCTAGATGTGACAGTTTGTCTCCAGAAGATGGACTGGTTCTTTTAACTCCTGTCTCTTCTACTTCCCTGTCCCCACCCCGACCACTTGGCCAAACCAAAAATTTTCTTAGCTTTGTTTATGGCACACAGAGGGACAGCTATTCAATCGATAAATAATAAGTTCTTGTTTTATAAGATGTAGGATTTTTAAAAAGCATAAAATGATGAATTTGAGTATTTGTTAGATTCCTCTAAAATATATGTTCAACTTCAGCTCTCAACAATTTTATGTATATTGCTACATTAATGAACGTATTGCTTGAAGAAGAATATATACTCTCTGTTGTTTCTCTATTATTATAATGTTACCCAGAATTGTAAGATCAGCACCTGTGAGTCAGATCACAGACAGTAACAAAATCATTTTAGAATTATTTTATTAATTAATTTACTTAAATTATACATACTAAGCTCTTTTATTTTTGGGACTTGCAGGGTGTAGGTCTTTCTCTGTAAGTGTGGGGGCAAGCAACTTCATTAGTATTTTAATAGTCTCTTAGTATCGGAGATGGATGGTGGCAGCTTATATTGAAGCTCATTTTTAAATAAAATTGCAGCAATTTATCACATGGATACAGAGCTCCTGCTCGCGTTAATGTTGCCTCCTACTCCACCCCATATTCTACAACAGAAAGCTACCACAGTGACAAAGACAGGAAATTGAAGGACAGGTACTAAATCTCAAGTTCAGTTCTTTAGTGCCTTTCACACATTATAGCTTTATAGAGGAGGTGATGTTTTGAAGACAGGGTATAAGTACCTTTAGATTAAGTAATGGACTTAAGAACTTCATATGCAAGCAGACCGTCTCTGTGGCTGTCAGTGCCAGTAACCGTGTCACCGATGCAGTCTGCTGTTCTCTGTATCACTATTCATAAGCTCCCATGCCGAACAGCAATCACACTCCTCAGGCTGTGCCGACTTGGGGATTATCACACTCACAGGGCGGTTAAAGTCACTTTGCCTCAAGTCTTCTGCCTTTGAAAAGTGCCCAAGGCTAATCACTGTGAAATGTGATGCCTGTCATGTCTTCTTCTTCAAGTATGTGCAGCAGGTCTGTCATTCACTAAAAGCCTTAACATCTGTTATTACATGGTAATCCTCATGCATCAGGCTTCCAAATAAGAAACTGGTGGAGTCCAACAAGGTATAGCTCAGCCTTGGTTTGCATAATTCCCAGAATGCAAGGCAACTTGCTCTCCCTTCTGAAATCATTAATAAGCAATAAGAATATTATATAAGCTGGCATCTTTTTTTAAACCATGATAATTTCAAATGCTATTATAATTAGGATGAAGATGAGAGTTTGAGCTGGGGGTGGGAACAGAGAAAGGATTAAGCTGATCTCCACCATGACGTTAGAAGGTGGCTTTGTCTGCT
This sequence comes from Nicator chloris, assembly GCA_013400495.1. Taxonomy (NCBI): domain Eukaryota; kingdom Metazoa; phylum Chordata; class Aves; order Passeriformes; family Pycnonotidae; genus Nicator; species Nicator chloris. The sequence continues at coordinate 39,694 of WAAE01020019.1, forward strand.
GTATCCTAGTTTGGACAATAATGGATACACTTTAGAAACATGAAGAGGCAAATAGACAATTTATTTAAAAGTATTAATCCTTTTCATCCAGAAATGTTATCTCTTACCATAAATAGGATCACAGCTCTCCAGTCCACTTATATTCTGACTAATTGACCCTGTAGAAAAGCCTGCAGAGCAATATGTGTTTGTGTTGTACTCTGGTGACTATCAGCTCCATAGTGGATCTCATGAAGTGTACAAAAATATTCTGTGGCAGAGAATATCTTTGCTTAAGCCAGGTGATTGAGACTGCAGTGCTCTCATATCACGAGACGTGGCATCTTGGGTGGCAAGTCCCAAGCCTGACTGATCAGATGTGATATTTTAATTAAAAAAAGTTTAGTGTCTTGTTTGAGGAGGTGGGACTTGCTGGAGGAGGAAAACCAGGTGCAAATATGGTTCATAGATGTAACTAATGGGGCCGCTTCCTTTGGAATAGGGAAGATTTAAATAGGCACTTGTCAAAATAATTTCCCTCTAATGCCGCAGCAGCCCTTGGATCTGAGCATGTTCCTGATGTTCCCCCTCACTCACATGCACGAACACGGGGAGGCAGGCGGGAGGAGGCAGCTGCACTGACACACTATGGGGTTTGCAAGAACACGATGGCAATTTAGAAGAGCGATTAAAAGATTGCAAACATTTATTAATAGCTTTGCTGCTGCAGCAGCTCTGCTAGAGAAGCCTTGCTTCCTCTGGGATGCTCTTACCTCCTGCCTGTTCCCTTCCAGAGCTTTAGAAATTGTAAAGTCAGGTTTGGATTGGGTTTCAGTTTAAAGCCATCATACTGCAGACCAGATTAACCCATTACCGAGGTGAGGGGACAATGGGCATGGTCGAGTGTGGGAAAGAAACAAGAGAAGGTACGCAGAGCAAAATGAAAGATTTCTTTTTCCCCAACTATTTCTTGGTCTTTCTTTTCTTCCGTGTGCTGCTTTTGCTTTCTCACATTGTTCCTCTTTACCCATTCCTTCTCTTCTCCCCTGGGACAGAATGACTTTTTGTTCTGTGCATTGGCACTGGATTCAGATGGGGGCCTACAGTGCCCTTTTGATACTGTACAACAAAATCAATGAAAGATAGGCATAAAAGCAGCATTGGAGGGCATCTACTGAAAATTCTGCAGAGCGATCTCATTTCCTAACCCTAGCATAATCAGTTCCTTTGTGAATCTCATGACTCTGTTGATGTCTCTTCAGAGTTTTAACATTGGGGATAGGGAGGAGGTAAACATTCAATTAAAAACAAAAAAAAGAAGAAGAAGAAAAAGAAAATAAAGGAAAGGGCAATTGGCAAAAGAGCAAGAAATCACCTTAATCTTCATGGCTGATCCTGCTGAACAGCAGTAAGCATTGTAAGTTAGATGGGCAATTCTGATGTTTGAGTGCAGTGTCTGAAGCATTTTTATCCCACAGAGCAGATGATACTGACTGACTGATACAAGTTTGCAATAGAAGGATATTTATCCTGCACAAATGGTGACCTCCTCCATATTCCTATCCACAGTGGAATAATCAGTATCTTTCACTTTTTTTAAGTCTTGAACTGCATCCTAAGAGAATCCAAAATGTCCAGACTGGCTAAAAGGAATATATTTTCCTGTTAAACAACAATGACAGCAAATATAAATGCTATGTCCTGGTCATTATCTGAAGTCTTGCTGTAGCTGAGTTGGATGACAGTGCACTTCAACTGTGGTGTTTCCTGTACAGTATGGCCAAGCAACTGGATGTACATTGGGCATCAGCACCCTTCTACCTGCGTGTAGCTTTTTAATTCCATCAGGAGTATTTTTCTTCTGTTCATACACACAATTTAATCATTCCACCTTGCATTTTACGAAAAATCTTGTTGCATAATTACTACATCTCTGCTTAATGCAATAGAATAGGCAGAGGGGAAATCAAAGTGGATTCAGTGGATCAGAAAGGAGAAAAAAATATGGTGGTGAAAGAATGCAGGAATGAAATTAGAGTTGAATTATGGCTCCTGCATTACTCTTACCTGAACCTGACATGGGTTGAGTTGGCATTTTTTAACTACTTCCCCCGTTCCTTGAAGTTTTCAGTTTAAATATTCCCTTGGTCAGTTTTCAAGTGTAGTGTTGAATTTAGAACTTGATGAACATTCATTTTTGTCTATTGCAAGGGCATGTTGCTTATGAAAAACTCCTGGTTATCTCTGTTCACCTTGTGTACCATGCTCTTTATGGGAAACTGCACAAGCTTGAGACATAACCGAAAACATCCTCCCATGGGATGTTTAAGGAAAGTCTGTATAAATTCTGGAGGTTTTGGCAGACAGCCTCTAGGACTTTAAAAGGCTTGCATTTCTAGGAAATGTGTGTAATACTTTGAATAATCCTAGTCTAAAAGACAGAGAACCCACCAATATATTTGAGCTAATTGCTTTATTGTTCACTTTTTGTCTTTAGGAGCTGGAATTCTCCTTGTTCAGAGTAGCGAAAGAATAACATCAATGAGGATGAAACAGACCTGGAGGTTAAAGAGGCACCTGGTCTCAGGTAAAAAAGAATATAGATGGGATCCTACAAGCACCAGTTCAACCGAAGGAACTACGTTTCTTGCTTGACGGTTGCAAGTGGCAGCCCCTTGCAGGCAGTAGCAGCAATATTGCTTCAGCTGCTCTATCAAAATCCTCACCCTTCTCTAGCAGTAGCTATTTCATTCTCATTGGTTTCAGTACCTTTAATTTCCAAGTTTGCTGTGTGTGACAAGAGGATGGCTCACAGTCCTGGCTCAATTATGACATATATTGGTGGAATTGTTTTGTTGGGATTTTTTTCATGTCCTACAGGGTATTTTGGGATGTGTTGGCCTTTTAAGCAATGTAAAGCAAGAAACTGTATTTCATTAGCATTTCCCTCTTCTATCAGGATCTTGGCCCTTACCAAGGCTCTTGCCTCCCATATTCCTAGTTTTCTTTTTATTAACTGTTTTTTTGCTCATTAATAAAACTATATATTGTGCTTCTTAAGTATCAGAATTACCATTCTCTTAGCCATAAAACTGTCACTCTAGCCTTTGCCATTGGCATTCCCAGGTATTGTTAGGACAGATGCTCCCTCTGGGTACACTGGTCATATCTCTGGAAGTAATTGGAATTATACTTTGCAAATGAGCAAAGAACTTGCTCTCTAATGTATTGAGATACATCCTGCATCTGGTCCTCGCTGCTATCTCTGCATCCAAGTGGCAAGTAACAGGACTAGAGCTATGGATAAAATACCTTGCTCTGAAATTCAAATACAGCAAAGGACCAAAGCATGAAGTTTCTGAAAAGTAGGGATGTGAGGCTCTTGTGTTATTGCTCCCTGCTATGGGAACATTGCAAAAGAAAACAGGTGTCATTCTCTGTGTTGTTGTTTGGAGATAGGGAAAAGCTAATAATGAGGAAAGGGAAGACAGGTTAGAGGTAGTAGCAGAAAGGAGAATTGTCCTTTTATGAGAGCCAAAAAGTACCAAAAAGGTATGAGGTACCAAAAAGTAACTTTTAAGTGCTAAGAAGGTGGTAGAAGGCAGGACTGGGATCTTTTCAAGGTTTAGATTCTTCCTTGGAGTAAATAACTTCTGTTTAGGAAAAAAAAATCACCAAAGATTAAATATTCCCTGACATGAATATAAAAATGATGACGCTGCACATGATGAACCTATAAAATTCTGGAACAGGTCTGTTTTTAAGCTCTATTAGAACAAAGTCATTAACTTTTAACAGAATGTACCTTGTTGGTTTGATGATGAATTACAAACTGGAGGGAAAATGAAGAGGCCGCTCATGTAAAGCTGCATCATCCTCTGCCTCTGTTGAGACAACACTGTATCGCTCAGCTGGTAGCAAAAAGTCTGCCAGGCTCTGTCATTGTTTGCATCACAGCATGACCTGAAAGCAGACTTACCTTCTGCCACCACACAGTGCAGTGCTGGGGACCACTGGCAGGGGCCACAGGGCTGGGGAATATTGCTCTTGTCAGCACCACTGAACGCTGGCAAAAGGAGAGAGCTGAAATACATGGCTCTGTTTATTCTGTTTGTGTGGATTTTCATCACCCTTACTTAATTTGAGTTCAAATAACAGCTATTTGTGATTTTTTTTTTTTTTAAGATCTGCTTGCAAAGGTTTGACTTTAACTGAACTGTTCAATTATGTTGATTGTGTGTGCTGTTGTCCAGAGCTTGCTTTCTCACAGAACGCTTGAGTGAGCAACAGGATACAGCCATTAAACTTAGTTTATGGAAAACATACCAGAATCATTTTGATCACATTGTCTTAAACTCTGCACATGAAAGAAATGTAGCAGATTCCCTCATGTTCTGTCTACAAATCTTGGTTTCTGTTTGGTTGGTTGGTTGGTTTTGTTAGATTTTGTTTGTTTTTCGGGTTTTGTGGGTTTTGTTTGGTTTTTTTTAAGAAGAGTAATACTGGCTTCGGGACCCTTCTTGTGTTCTTCTTTAGCATTGACTTTGTATTTTCCTTCCTTCCTGATATTCTTTTCCTTCCTTTTAAGCCAGTATTGGTTTAAATTTTTCCCCCCTGTTAAGTATTCATGCCCAACCCCTTCAGTCTCTGCTAAGCACAGCAAAATAGTGTGATTTTCTTGGCTAGGACTTGTGCTTTACTTACTTACATAGGTGTTTATCCTAAAATTCATGAAACATCTATCTTTATTGTCTTAGGTTTGAAAAAGGACATGGTTCAGGAAAGCTCCATCTGTCTCTGAATAAAATCAACATGAACAAACAAACAATCATTAGAATTTCTTTACTCTGGGCACCTGGTGTCCTATGCAAGGTCTGGAAATCACACCAATCACATTCTGTTTTCCTGCAACAGAACTAAAAGAGATACAGCTGTCTATCAGCTGGGTTAATTTCTCTCACAATGGGATAAACAAATCTGACTTTTCTTGTTAAAATTCTCATGTTATTTTATCATAGGAAATACTGACATGTGCCTAGTAGCACACCTTGCCTAGAGGTGAGGTTTGTCAGCTCGCTTGCTTGTTGCTGAGCCCAGTTGCTGAACAATACCACCAAATCTTGGTCAGAAAAAAGTTCTCTGTAAGCAGAATGAGAGCTTCACTCTCAGAGATCTGCTCAATCATTTCCATAACAAACCAATTAATGAGTTAGAAGCTCCAGTTGAAAACCAGAGTGGTGTTGATAATGGTGTGGGGTTGAAGTGCCAGTGGTTTCTAAGCCCTCTTGATGGATGTTACGTTATTCACAAAGGATATGGCTTTTGGGTGCTTATGAGTAATGAGTAGATCTGGATTGTTTAGTGTCCCTGTCCCCCAAGGCCACTGCCCTTTGAGAGGGAACAGTGTGTACCACTGTGTTTGGCAGCCATGCTCCCAACCTGACGCAGTCATTTTGGGGGGGCCATGGAGCTGGCAGAGATGACTCATTCCGCCTCAGTGGCTCATTGAGGAGCTGCAGGGAGAAGCTATTTATAGCCAGACCTTTCAGGTTCAGTGCAGCAGCATCTTCAGCAGGAAGGGGACAAGAATGGGTTTGGCACATAAGACTTCTCAGATACAGTTCAACCCTCACCAGAATACTGTCCCTAGAGCCACACAGCCACTAGCTGACTTCAGCCAGCATCTTTTCCAAGTCTTTTGCTAAGCTGTCTGGGTGCTGTGGTCCTGGTACAAGATTCTGGTGATAACTCATCAGCTTCTAAAAGAAGAGGGAGACAACTGTGAATGTCATCAGTGTGAACAAAACACAAACTCTTTCTACTGTAGCTTTGAAGCTGACACTTGTTGATTCTTTCTGACCCACGGCCATAGCATTACCACCTCTATCTTTTCTTTGTCCATGTTTATCCCTGGCTCACCATTAAGACGAACTCTTGTCATGGGTGTTTTCAAACAGGCTTTATGCTGCCAGCAAATCACATTTAAACTTCCTGAGGTTTCTCTTCTATACAAGCTAACACTATAAAACTGCAGTTGGTTTCCTGATCTTGCTGTAGACTGCTTTCATCTTTAGGTGCTTCCATGACTCCACATGTGAAACAGAGATAATGATACCTCCTGGGTTAAGCACAGTGGGATCTATAGTAATGAAACACTACCTAAGTGGTGGTGTTATTATCAGTGCCACAGTACAATAGGAGAGGACAGCATGTGTTAAAGAAAATATTTACTACAAACACATATGTCTTTGTATCTAGGTAAACGTGGACTTTATCTTGAAGTATATTAGCACACATAAAAATTTTATGTCAAATTAAACTTCTTCGAGTTGTCTGTTCTCTTAACTGGCTTTTGAATTCAAAGCCACAAAGCACCAGGGATCCTGTTGTATAAATGCTTACCTTGTTCTTTTTCTACCTCTGTCCTATTCTTAAACCAATTTGCATGCGTGTCTGGAACTGGGCTGGGGTTAGATGGCTCCTCATCTCCAGTCTGTTGCTTCTTCTTATAGTTTAAATGCTGCATATCTGGCCCTTCATCTTCTCTTTTTTTCCTCTTCATTTCTTTCTTCCTCTCTGTTCTTCATTCAGTAGACAATTGGCTCAGCAGTATGCAGCTGTTGCACAGTTTGGTCAGTGTAAACACTCTGTGTTAAGGCCATTTGGTAGATCCATATGGGTTTCCTTGGTGGTCTCTCTTTTGGCTGCCCTACATCCCTGTGCTATGGACTCAATGCTGTAGTAGCCTTTTTACAGTGGGTTGTGTTGGTTATCTTCATATAGAAGCTTTGCTATAAATAGTTCTTGCCTTCAGCTTTGGCAATCAGCAAAAGGGGAAGTATACCTTGCATAAACCAAACAGTGCTGCAATGATAGTTTATTTGTCAAAGTCCAGCTATAAGACTGCAGAGATATTTGAATGTGACATGCACCTCATGACCTGGACTGGAGGTTGCCTCTGCATGGTGGTCCAAACTCTTCCTAGCTGCCACATTATTTTCTGTAATGTCTGTTCCATTTTGGGAAAAGTAGACATTTGGCTTTTACAATTGCAAATAAACCTGCGAAACATCAACAAAATGTAACTGGTGCAGCGATATTTGTACCAGTGTTGAGAAAAAGAGACCATATTTCAGTGACATGAGGTGCAGTGGGTTTTGGGGTTTTTTTTGAGGGGTAAACAAAGGTGCTTATAACTCATAAGTGATTATAACTATAATCAACTTTGCTCCTCATCTTCAGCAAATTTTACACAGTAGATAAAATGGTTCTTAGGGCCATTGGTTTACCTTTTTAGTAGCTGCCCTGTCTTCCCTTTGGCACTTTAGGTAGGCATGAGTACATGAGTATGGAAGTGCAGCTGGCTCCCCTGGGTGTCTCATCACTCCACTTGGCCTGAGGCTTGCAGCATTCTTGAGCAGACCCTCGTAAGGGGATCCCAAGAATGGTCAATCAGACCAGAGGGTGCACAGGGAGATGTGTCCAGGTTTGACTTCATGAACCAAGAACCAAGAGGGCTGCGAGGGGAAACCAAGTGTGTGCATACATGTCAGAGCCTGAAAGGATTTACTTCCCTGCATTTCCAATTGCTTGTTTTCTATCTGGGGAAAATCCCTTTTGACAGCCCAGGCGGTGAGCTTCTAATTCCTGTCTCCGGCTCATTTTTCACTTCAATCCCTCAGCGAACGGATTTTAATGCTTGATGGATTCAAACAAAATTATTTCCGTTCCTGTGGCTTTGCAAAAGCCTCTAGGGTGTGTGTATGTGCGCACAGGGGAGGAGGGATGGGGCTTGTTTTTGTTACACTCCAGTAAGCCTCCTCTCCAAGGGAGACCTATTTCATTTCTTCATTAAGGGCTTTCTTGCTGATGGTTCCTCCCATGCTGTCCTCCTGGCTCCTGGGTCACAGGAGGACCTGTAAAACATTTGCTGTTCTGAGTGGTACAGGATGCAGTGTTCCAGATCAGTGTTTCTGCAGAAAGTGGGGATTCAGATAATATGACCATACTGTGCTTCCAGGAATAGCACTGGATTGGGGGGAATAACAGAGGGAAAACTTTCATACTCCCCAGCTCTCACTGGGAGTGAGACAACACCACAGGCTGAGGGATGGGGTTAGTGACTGAAGTGTTATCTGGGTAATCAGTAGTGTTTAGCATTGACATCTTGTTTGAATATGTGTACAATTCACCCTACTGCCATTGTAGTGGACAAGTCTTGCTTTTTATTACAATTTCCAGGCTCTCTTGCAGCAGAAATCACTGCAGGGAGCTGTACAGGGGCTCTGCTTGCTTAACATTCAGTAATCAGTCAGAATTTCAGCTGCTCAACCACCATGTGTTTCTGCTGGGCTTCTTCCACAGAGTTCCTGTCTCTGGGAGGCTAAACTATTTAAATGCTTAGTATCTTACCCTTCTATTCAAACCAGATGATGATCATCATCATCAAAATTTACAAAACAATCACCCTATGATACATAGCTCTAATAAGGATTTATAACTAATAAAAGCTAAATATCCTCATTATTCTCGGAGGAATTTAGTGTGGTGTGAAGTTGATGATGTCTGCCAATGTATAAAACTACTGTTGTTAGGGTGTGCTAAGCCCACTCGGTGATACCATATCTAGATTAAATTGTTTCAACTTATTATAACTGCTCCCAAGCTGTCACTTTGTCAGTCAAGGCAAAAATCTTGTTCCTGGAGCTGGAAATCTATTCTGTGTTTCTCTACAGCATATGCCTATCTTCTAGGACAACATCCTCTGTTCACAGCCTCCTGTGAGTATTTGTTTAGAGTAACTGATCATCATAAATGATGACACATGTTGTGTCATGTTTGTAAAGCTGGTGGATCTGGGGACTAAAAGGTGTAACGTGAGTTTGTTCCTTTTTATCTACCTCTTTATATTATTTCAAACTCCCAGTTCCTCTAACTTCAGTTTTTTTCAGTGTAAGTGTTCTAATTCTCATTTTTTTACTTTGTTAAATACATTGTATACAGGTGAGAAGCCCTATTTTATTAGTATAGTTTTCTAATATGTTAGAAACATATTTGTTCTAATACGCATCAGAGACTATTATTTTGCATTATAAATACTCAAAATTATACATAAAGTACACATTGAAGTTTTAGTTGTAAATACAGTATTTCAAGAATTATTTATCTAGTTAATATAGTCTTGCCTGTAATTGTATTTTTATTTCAACTTTGTCGATAGTCCTCAAGTCTTCGAGCCAGGGATAATAAATTGAAGTAGTAATGAACTTTGGAACTTCATTAATAAAATGATACAAAGTCTGTTAGGTAGAAGAAGACACTAATTTATGAACCAATAGATACTACTGGCCTGAAAGCTTCAGCTAATTGTCACAGCAGTGGTACAGGCAAGTCTCATTTTGCTTATCTTTAGATTGCAAAAAAGAAATAAATCTAACTGACAGTTTCCTAAGGATCAATTAGAATTTTATTTCATTGTGAGTAATTTGGATTTACTTGCCTGACATCAAATTATCTGATATTAAATACGTATTAGCACCTGACTGCAACAGTTTTATCAACAGGACTTGCCAATAAACAATAACTTATTTTAATACTGATTTCCACCATATCATTGAAGTGAAGATAATGGAGACTGGAAGTTATCCACAGTGACTGAATACTGTGTCAGTACCACTGAGAAAGCAGCATGTTGGGTTTTCTCTGTCACTTGTCTTTTTTACTTGATTAGTAACTGAGACCCATAAACCTTTCCACCAGTGGAAAGTCTGAGAGATACGACTGGTGTCTTTCAGCCAGAAAATCAGTATCAAGCTTTTCTTTGCATTCCATGTTGTACCAGCTTTCCTACCTGTGCTGCTGTTGGCTCAAGCCTAGGGTTTGCTGTGCCTGTGGCACACTGAACAATACTCTTGCCACTACTCTCAAATGTTTTTCAGTCTCCTATTTATTCGTATCTCTAGTCTCTGTAACCCTTTAATAGTGACAGGCTTATCAGGGTCATCTCTGAATTTTACCTGGATATCCCTTGCTCTATTTGTTGTTTTATTTTTTATTTGCATGTAAGACTGCATCTAGCATGGTACTTGTGTGCCGTTGCACAGTGTAATAAATGTTTTATTTCCTTTAAAGCTGATAGCATATTCATTTCCTATTCCAACACTGAGCTTCCCCTATGAACAGGTCATTGGAGGTGGCACTGCAGAGATCTTGTCCGTGTTGTGCAAGCTCTGTTGCTGCTGGAAAAACGTGCAAAGCTGATCCATGGCATTTCTGCATTCTTCTTCTTCTGCATGCCAAATATTTTCTCAGTCCATCCTGGTTATTATAGACCACGTGTGGTTCTCCATGATTTGTTCCTTGAGCTTACATCTCTCAGATCTCTTGTATGGCATATTTTGTGTTTTCATGGAGTTTAGATCTGACTTGCACTTAATTCTGGACTGGATGACTGCCAGAGGCTAGTTCTTTGGCCTTCTATCAGCTTTGAAAATTTTGAGGGTGAATCAATTCCCTATTAAGAGGACAAACCTTAATTTGAATTTTTTGAACAATTCTCAGGAGAGATACCCCTTAGTAATCTTTGAAAAGGTAAGAATCAGCCACACATGCATTTCATCAGCTTCACTTTCTTTTTTTTTAATATTTGCCTAAAGAAATCTTAACATTTCATTTTTATGTGAAATGCACTATCTCGTTGCGTATATGGATTTCTGAGGAGTTGTCACTGCCAGAATTGTCTGGAACCTCTTAAACATTTCAAATGCATCAAAATTGAGTATTAAGAAAAAGAAAACTTCTGATTGTCTTCCTTTTTACTGGCATACAGGGCTTTTAAATAAACATGGATTCATAGCACATACACATGCAGTTTATGTTTTCCCAGTTACCTTCTGTATTTCCAGACTTTCAGCTCTACTGGACATCTCGGTAGCTTCTTCTTTTCCATTTAAGTTACACTGCCTGGCATCTTTTTATTCCTGATACCATATGGCATTCCTTAATCCCTCTGCACCCAAACTGCTTTCAAAGTTATTCCTTATTAGTGACGCATTTCCAGCTGTCTCTGCTTAACCCAGTGAAGGCTTTTGCCGTGTCCCTGCTCCTGAGCCTGGGCAACTGAACCCTTTACAGTTACAGTGGCCAAGGTGGGAGGGAACATGCTTCAGGCAGTCCCTGCAGTAGAAGTCATGGTGTGGGAATGACACACTGGCAGAGGGGGTCAGTCTCCAGGTTCTTCCAAGAGGAGGACACCTTGTAAGTAAGAAATATATTCAAAATGCAGCCGATACTATTTGCCTGATTACAGTGTATTACAGCCTGATATTTCAGGAGAACACATTGAAACTATCAGAGCAATTGTTCCCATAAGATTCACAGACAAATGGCCCAGGCTCTCAAAATAAATCCCCTTTAGGGGACTTTCTTGAGATATTGGTTTTGGAAAATATTATCAATCTCCAGAAAATAAATCTAATAAACCTCAGTTTGTGTATGTAGCTTTGAGCCTTGTAAACATCCACGCTCATTTCTCTTGGCTGCTGCTCTGGTGTGAGGAGCTGACATCACCAGAGTGACAAAAGTACTGAGTGGGAATTCTGTTCTCACATGCTCTTCCCAGGACAGCCAGTACAGCCACAGGGGTGTAAATGAGCAGATGCTTTTCCATTCTTGTGCAGATACCTTTTGTCAGAGGGCACATTGCTGAGCAGGAGTCTCTAGGCTCCACTCCTGAGTTTTGTCTTTTTTCTTCTGCACAAGTAGTTGCTGCTGCTGCTGCTATCATTGTTATTATTAATCATCAGTACTGTTACGAGATGCTGCAGCTCTATTCCCCTTCCTCTAAGATGTTGTTTCTGCCACAGCTTTTTCTGCCTTTGATCACAACCAAGAAAATGGCTTTGACATTGTATGTATTCCCCTAGCCCACTGCAAAGTCCTAATCCTTCTAATAGCTGGAGGTTTTCAGTTTAAGTCTTTTATTAATATTCAATCTTAATTGTAAAGCACTTCAGTGATATCCAAAAGCCTGTCTTACATAACAGTCTTATCCACATTCGAGTTCTTCAGAGCTGGAGTGTCAGGAAAAACCTCTGTTTGATCTGCCTCGTCTGTCATTAGTCCTCACACCTTTAATGCACAAACCCATTAACAATACGCTTCAACTGTCTAAGCTCAGACAATGTATATTTTTAAATATTTGGTATTATTGGAAAGAGTATGACTTGCTGTCATGTACATATTTAAGTGATGTCGAGAGCAGAGTCTCTATAAAGTCTTCTGGGAGCCTTGTTTGCAGCTCTAAATCATCTGGAAAGTGAAAGAAGCTATAGGAAATTGAGGTAATTAAAACATTTCATAAAGTGCCAGTGTTGATAAGATCCTACTATGCCTTAGGTTTTCCTCAGCTGGGTAAACAGACAATAGCACCTGGAAACTGGGAACTACGTGTTTCCTGACAGTGAATATCCCAGAAGGTCACTGAAAAGTAAGAAAAGAGAGATGTTTTTCCCTAATCAATAATAATTTTTTGAATTATGTTTTTTAATATTTTAATTAATTGTAAATGATCATTCCCTTTCCTCTTACACTGATTCAGCTATTTTAGGCAATTGCCAGCTCTTCCCAATGTTTATATATTTTAGTAAAGACTAGGAGTGAGCCTTCACACTAAAACTGGCACATTTAGAATATGAATCCTTCATGTTCATTAAGGAGGTGTTTTTCAGAGGATTGATTCAGCTCAGATATATATTGTTCAGACTGAACAAAGCCCAAAGTGTAAAGATAGCCCAAAGTGAAAGCCTTTCCATTAAACTAATGCAGGAAACACGGTTCTAAAACAGTTGGTGTTATTAATGAACAAATAAAAGAGAGATGTAAACTTGGGCTTTAGACAGCAAATATTAACATCTCCTTAAAACCCACCTCAGAGGACATAACAGGACATGTCCACAGTTTTCATTTAGCAGTCATATCCAGAGTCTGCTCCAGCTTCTGTACATGCTGTGTTGAAAGATATTTAGAAGCCTGCAACACTTTCTCCTTTGCATCTGAACAGAGAATCTTAAATCCAAAAGCCTGAGGACCCCTTTGGAAAGCAGATGTTACTGTCTGTGCTTCACGTGGAAAGGAACTAAGCCATAGTGCAGTAAAGCTGAAATCCTATAGGAACTCTTCACTGGGGGAGAAATACCAGAATTTGTCATTTGTGATTCAAGCAAAATCATGGGCGGTCAGGGTGGTCATTAACTCATCTTTTGACAGCAGTTCCCTGCTTACACACTGGTGTATGTTGACTGCCTGAACACTGCAAAGCTGATTTTTGCTACTGCACAGATAAAACTACTTATTCTGCATGAGTTAATTTGATCCTTTAATGATTATGAAATAGAAGTGCTTCTCTAGATGTTTAAAGGAATTGTTGGAAATTACTAAAAATTTATATTATTCAATATACCTTGATAATTATACTAATGAGATGTTGTTAGATCCACTACCAAAACATAGCACCCCGCTGAAATGAGGAATACAAAGCATTTTGCAACAAACCTATTTGTACAGTTGACAAAATCCTTTATCTGAAATTAAAAGGTAATTTAGGCAGGGTGATACTACCTAAGCTGTAATTTTGTTCAGGACATCTATTTAATTCTTGAGAAAAAACTTAGATCCTTGGAGATAAGGAATTCTCAGTGCCTTTGTCTAGTTTACTGTGCCAGTGACATTGGTAGCAGCATCTTGTCCCTCTCCCTCCAAGAGAGGGAGGTGGCTGCTGGCTCAGCAGGGAGGTGGGCATACTGCACAGGAGCTGTTTCAGCTGATGCTCAAACAAGGTGTCCTTCCTCCACTGTCATCCTAGGGCTATTAATCACCTGAAAGGGACTACTGGCTGCTAACAAACCTGACCACATTTTGTAACTTAGCTTCCTTTGTAACAGCTTTTCTTTCTGGTTATGAACCAGATGTGCCAAACCCTGTCTCTCCCTGGAGCTGTATTCTACTTATAACTGTGCTGGTTATTTACCAGTATCAATGTTCATTAAATAAAAAAACTGAGAGAGAGCAGCTCTATGGAGAGAGAGCAGCTGCCCTGGAGATAATGAGTGATTCACTCCAGTTGATCTCAAATGAATTTCAACTCACTATAGTTATTTCATACTCTTGCCTGTTTGTTGTATAACTGAGTTTATGTTGTATAACGGAGTTGTTCCATGACATATTGAGTTGTTCAGCTGATGTTTTAGTTTTTTCATATTTTAGTTGTTGGTGTTGAAAGAGTCAAAGGATGAAAACAGTGCCTACTTTTATTCTGATTTCCCAGGTGCATCAAAAGGGGCAGAATAAACTATGAGGACTGGTGTATTATAATCTTGATACACCTTAATACTCTTCCCACTGGAAAATATCCCTCTCCCAAAATAAATACAAGAGGTCATCTTTGCCAGGAGACTGGCCTGAGATCGGGCTGCCAGGCAGTGAGCAAGCAGTAGCAATTTATTCAGCTTTGTCCCTAAACTACTTCCAACCCAAATTGCAAGTGTCTGGTCTTCAGAGCTGCTCTCTTTCTATTCCCTGAATTAATTCTTTAGGCACTTGATAAATAACCTTTTTTCTTTTTTTTTTTTTTTTTTAACTGGCAAAGATTAAATGTTCCTAGTTGGAAAAAATGCAGCTGAACAGTCCACCTGTCTCTCTGAGAAGCAGCCATAATCCTGTAGTCCAGATCACGTTTCAGAAAGAGATGACTCCATCCCATATGTAGTATATTGTGCTTGTAAAACATCTGCGTGAGCTTTGCTCTTACCAAAGACTTTTGCTCAGCTCTTCTGAAACGTGAAAAATTAAGTGATTTAATTTTCTGCCTCCTAAATTAATTGTTGCTCTCAGTGTAAACGAGAGACAAGCTGACCAATTGAGCATCCCTTTGTTATTTATTTTTTGTCACATTATAATTTTATGCCTCGAGACTGTGTCAAATGCAGAGGGAGACCCGTGCCACGGTTAAAACCACATCAGTTTTGCCTCAGTGATTTTCAGAGGTTTGGGGTTTTTTTCCTGGAACTCAGACCTGTCCTTTAATGCACTTCCTGCCTGCCTTGTGGTTCACCTCCGTTTGCACAGCAGTGCTTTCTACAGAGATGTGACTGTGAAGTTGACTGTAGTTTGGCAACAGAGATGTCTGATATGAAAGAGGTGACATTTGCCAGCCGTGGGCTCTACAACTGCAAAGCTGAGCCAGCTATATCAGCTTAATTAATTGCGTTCCTAGCTGTATGAACTGAGACTGCGACTCAAAAAGGGTGTGTAGGAAGGAGGTAGGGTGAGGAGTAATTCCAGGAAAATTATTTACTTTAGTTACATTCCTGGAGTAAGGAAGGTTGGATCCCTTCATAGGAGTCTGGCTAAAGTTAGGCCACACATGATAGCTCAGGGAGCCCAGTTGTATCTGTCCCATTGAAAAGCAAATAACTTTCATGTTATTTGTTTTTACAAGCTAAGAAAGGGTTGGGGCATCATCTCTGTGTGAAATGTGGTCTCCGCCTCTGACTGGCTGCTTATGTGCCAACATCATGGAGCTGTAGAGGCAAGCCCAGATTTGTGCCCTCACAAAGCATCACAGTGAAAAGATTTGTTGCTGCTCTTTGGAAACAGTTCCCCTCTTCCACACTGGTGATTGCACTTACCCACTGCAAGTTTTGTGGGCTGCACAGCCTGTATATTTACATTATAATGTATAGGGAGTTTCACCTTTGTCCCTACCCACTTCTGCCCCTTATCTCTCTGTCATCTGGTTCATCCATTTCTCATGTGGACTGTTATTTTTGTTCCATTGCCCTTCATCCTTCTTTCCCATTCCTGGAGGCTTATTACAGGATCACACTGCAGCCTTTCCACCTTCAATGCTATTTGACCATAGAAAACAGTGACATTCCGTCTATCTGCCACTGTCCTGACAAATACTAAGGGAAGTTCTCTCTTTGCAATCAGGATGCAAGTAACCTGAAGGATGGATTTGAGCACAGGGATTACAGTCGGAACAATAATGCCTTTGTAATACTGTCAGGATTGTTCCCCTCCTGTGGAGAAAAACTTGAAGAGCAATAGCAAGTCTTCAAGCAAACAGAATCTCCAGCTGTCAGTGCTTTTGCTTTCTCTGGAGGAGGAGACACATGCCTGTCCAAATACAATATGCTGAAGACCAACACTTGGCATCTGTATGACTGTTGAAACATTATGTGTTTCTTAAATCCTCTAAAAGCAATGGAGGGGAAAGGGAAAGGCCGTAAAAGAAGGCTAGGCAGTTCATCTTCTGTTACAGGACAGATTCCTGATTAGTATCCTAATTCTCAGCCCAGACCAGCTTAGAATTTAGTTTGCTTTAGCAAATTGTTTGTATGATGTCACACTTGCCCTAGATGATTATGTTCTTGAAAATGCAGGTGAGAGATATAATAAAGACTAAAAAACTGGAACCAAGAGAACTGTTGCAAAACGCCATGCACATTTTGTGCCTTTCCATCAACAGCTTGCTGGAGACTTTTTTGTTAATGGGCAGTGCTCACACATTTTACTCTTAAACTCCTTTTCTAGGCCTTTAACTGAAATGGAATTCAGGACAGGCAATGCAGCCCTTGTTTGTTTAAAAAGTATTCCCATTTTTGTCAAAAATTTTCTCTATGCACAAGTGAA
The DNA here is from genome assembly GCA_013400495.1 of Nicator chloris. Lineage (NCBI taxonomy): Eukaryota > Metazoa > Chordata > Aves > Passeriformes > Pycnonotidae > Nicator > Nicator chloris. The sequence goes on from WAAE01020019.1 coordinate 56,365, forward strand.
GCAAAAAAGAATTGACCAAACCCCTCCCCCAAAAATGCTCATGCATTTGCTCACGGGCATGCTTTTTGATAAGCAGTCTTACAGAAAGCCACGATTTTACACTTGCAGGCAGTGCTGTTTGTCATTGCACGCTGGAATTGGATCTACCTTCCCCCGCCAGCCTCAGGCTAGTCATTTGCTCCAGAACCCCCCAGGTTCGGGAGGGAAGCGCAGCTCCTCTCTGGCTTGGCCTTGGACTGAATCACACGGATAGTTTAACTTAGCTCTGTCTCGGGAAGCAGCGAGCGTGCATGTTACATAATATAATCTTCATGTCTTGAGGATTCAGGCCTGTCCTCTTTTGTGCTGCCAGATGGAAGAGGAGCCACGCTCTCTCTGGAGAGATGTCCCTGCACATCTCGCTGCTCAGCTGTGCTGGAATTAATGTGCTTCTCTCTGCAGCGGGGCACTGTTGTTCCCTGGCATTTGGCTCCAGAATAACTAGCTCTTTAGTATGCAGTGGATGCTATGCAGCCACTGGGATCCCAAGATTAATTTGTCTAGAAAAAGAGATACACGAAGAACCTCCAAGAGGAATTTGTGGGAGGATGTACTCCAGATTCTCTCAACAGCTGGGGTTTGTTCCCAGCTGAAACCCAGATACAGGTGTTGTGGACAGCCAGGTTTCTGCTTTGTGCTCTCACTCTGTCCCATTACACAGTTTTTCCAGCTGCTGCTACTGTTTTGTTACTGTAACATGGCCCCTGCCTGCGTTGTTGTTGCCTCTGTTAGTCAAGCCGTTTCATGCCCTGATCCCTGACTGCTCTCCAAAGTGATGAATCACACCTGCACTAGTGAGTCCCTTCTCACTAATGAGGCATATGCTCCAAATTCTACAGTGCTCAGTTGATTGAGGCAAGGAGCTACAACCCACCTGTAGACAGAAATGGCACTACAGTCTTCAAGAATAGCTCAAAAGACCCCAAGGAGGGTGAGGGCAGTGTTAGTCAGACTAGTGAGGAATCTTATCTGTGGGACTTCCTCACAATAATGCCTCATCAGCACCAGCTGTAACTCCAAAAACGGCAGCTTCTCTAGAAGCAATGTCACATCCTGATGCAATTAATTTCCCAAGACATGGAGCTATTGAGAAATATTCATTTCAGCCTCCTGCTACCTCTGAGATTCCTGGCAGAAGAACCCCTGTAGCAGCCATGGCTCCAGCAATGCAGGTACAGTTGGGACAGCCAGGAGTCATGTCCATCCAGCCATGATGCAGTGATTTTGCACTGCTAACAACAAACAGGAGCAGCCTGTTCTGAAATAAAAACCAACGCACAACAAAACCCCAAAAGGTACCTTGGCTATAATTAGGAGCTGAAATGACACTGCAGGTTTGAGTGGAAAGTTGGTGCTTGACGAATGTCCCTGCCATGAACCCCTTCAGCAGCCCATTTAGCCACCACAACAGCTGCTTCCAAGCATCCTAAGTGGGAACTGGGCAGAGAGGCCAGCCTGTTCAGCTCTCTGCCATCCACAGGATGGATGGAGGGCACCTTGGGCAGGAATTGCACATGGCTGCTGCACATCTGGTGATAGCACAACTAAGGAGATGAAGCAACACTGAGCCAGGGCAGCAGCATCTTCCTCTTTCCATGGCAGCTTTGCCCTGACCAGCACAGGTATCTATAGTGGTGGGGGCACAGCAGCACAGGCTGCAGTGGGACCCCAGGCTGCAGAGAAGTTGCACTTGGATTGTTGCAAAGAAGACTGTCATCACATAGTAACTGCTGTGCATGTGCCAGCAAGAGCAGAGTGAGCATGAGTAAGCTTATTATGCAATAATCACACCTTCATCTTTCTGGGTAGATAAACTGCTGAGGTATCCAAGTCTCGCAGCGAGGCACAATCACTGTCTGAGGATGAACAAGAAGCAACTGGGACCTTTCCCCATTGGAAACATATGTCTCATTTGATGCCATTATCTCTTTCTGTTTTTAAACAGAACATCATTATTGAACCACCTGTTGCCACTGAACTATTACCTGTGTTTGATTACAAAGATGTTAAGTAATCGCCTTTTTAGGTACAAACTCTTTCATTTTCATATCATTGCATGATATCCTCTAGCAAAGCTTTTATGTCCATTTCAAAGGCTGCATCAAAACTCCTGTGAGCTATGTCAGGGACCCAGTAGCCCAGCCTCCTCTCCTGAACTTTGTAAATCTGGATCAAGACTTTGAATCCTCTCTGTTATAGTGATCAGACCTATAGGTGCCGACCTGTGGGGCAGTGTCCACCGCGGCCCTGTGGCGGTAGGCTGAGCACACAGGTGGAGCACTCAGATGGGCCACGGCCCCCAAACCGTGCTGGGTCCTGGTTGCGGCACGGAGGAACTGTCCGAGGGGCACACGTGTGGGCAGGTGGGTCACCCCGCGGGGCAGGGGTGCTCGCCTTCCCGGCTCTATGCTCGGAGGCACTCAGCTCCTTCCCTGGGAGCCTCGGGAGTCAGGCCTCCCCCACCGTCGCCCCCGGGACGCAGCCAACCTCGCTTCTCGCGTCGCCGGGGGCGATGGTCCCACGGCTCCCTCCCTCCGCCGCGCTGGGGGTCTGCGGCCCGGCAACCCCCACCGCCGTGCCCGGGGCTGCCGGGCCCTGCCCGCCCGCCGCGCTGCGGGAGCGCCGCCCGCCGCCTTCCGCACCCCTCGGCG
>WAAE01020019.1:66064-106081 GCA_013400495.1 Nicator chloris
GGCCCGGGCTCCGGCGGTCCCGGCGCGCCCCCGCGCGGCCCGGCCGCCTCGGCCCGGGGCCCTTTCCCGCCCGACGGAGCCACCTTGACACGGACCCGCCGCTCTTTGGGCTGCCGGGGCATGCCCTGTCCCTGGACTGCCCGGTGGGTGTGTCAGACCCGGGGAGAGCCCCGCTGTTGCCGTGAAGTAGGTGAGAGCCGCTCCCAACTGCGTATTCACAGGGGTCCGGATACCTGCGGGGGGTCCGTACAGCTTCCATGCTTCCATCCCTGCATGAGTTGCCACAGCCCGTGTCCATGCATGTAGATTGACATAAAAAGCCTTCATATACATGTCTTGTCTATGTACACACAGCCTGCTCGTGCAGCCTCTGCTAAATCTTCTGTGTGGCTACACAACCACCTCTGTACACGCTTATGCATTCCTGTGCTTAAAGCATCGCTCGGCGTTTGTGTGCACACCTGCCTGCTGACAGCTGCCACACCTTCCAAGGTACGTCTGGTGTTTTCATATGTAACAAACTCAGACACAGAGAAACATTGTTCCACTTGAGTACATCCAATCAGTTCCCCCCTTGCTCAGCTTGGAGAAAAGTTCATCACATTTATTGCTTGTAAAGAGCTTGAGGGATGTGAGCCAGACATACAGAATCACTAAGGGGCAACGGATAAGCCTCCTGCCTGTGGTGGGTCTGCCAGCAAACATTAATCTTTGTCAGTGATTTACTTTTTAAACAAATCTGTTTTAAAAGGCTATAGAAAGACATCAAAATAAAACCAAGCTAAAAGAACATTCATTAAATATTCTGTTCATGAAATATACAGCAGTATGATCTAATGCACTGAAATACACAAACCTTCTGGTTAGATTCAGCTTATCTTTGGAGAGGAAAAAAAAGCAGTGATAAATTAATCATCATTTTTATAAATCCACTGTCCATTTTGTTAAGCTTTACAACCTTGATTTTTGTTTCATGCAATCCTGAGTTTCAACACAATGTCAGGGAAGTTTAGCTTTAGATGTAGTGGCTGGGCTGCAGGTTGTCAGCTGAATTAGCTGTGATTCTTCGTAGCATTCCAGCTTCAGTAACTGTTTTTCCCTGATGAGTCCATGAGTGGTATTGCTTTCCAATAACAAGCAGCTATATGGTGTGCATTCAGTAAAAGAAGCCCAGCTAACTTTGGGCTCCCTTTCAATAATCCTCTGACATTCCTGTGACCTTAAGAGAGCAGCAGCAGTGCTCATGAACCTAAGTAATCCTCAAATTTCAATCAAATGCCCCACTTAAAAGTTAAGAAAAAGAACTATCCTAGCTATGGTCATATTTAGATTTTAGTAGCTTTCTGCAGCAGCTTAAGACCATGAACTCAATGCTATCCATGAATGAAAACATTAGCAATATTCTAATATTTCTTCCACCCATTCCTCCCCTAGAGTACTTTGAATCTTGCAACCATCTTTGGAAGGAATACACAGCATTGTTTCATCCCACTCAGAGAAAATACATTCTCTGCTCTTGGAAGGAAACAGGCAACCGTGTAACGTTGTGAAGCATCATGTCACAACAGCTGAAGGCAGGAAGTAGAAAACCATCAGCAATGCCAATGTGTTCTGCTGAAATAAGACACAAAGGGTTTAGATACTTTGGGACCAGCTGTTCTGAGATGTAGCCAGAGACCTGGGATACACAGTTTGGCCCCTTTGAAGGTGCTGTCAGATCCTTACTCAAATTGGAAGTGAAGCAGATCTCTGTTTTAGTGTGGCAAATCTCACGTAATGCTGCAGGGTTGGTTCGGAGTATTTGGTTGATATTGGTTTCCAGCCTTCGGCTCACCTGATGATCAGCCACATTTTCAGTAGCACCTCAGTGTGCCAGCTAAACAGTGACCCCCTGTCTCTCTTATTTCCAAAGAGGTGAGAGAGCCAGGCAGAATTAGTTGCTTTTACAGTAGTCACAGTTGGACAGAGTGACACAAAATTCCCATATTCTGGAGCAAAGAGAAGAAAACACGTAAGGTTTATTTTAAACAACCTCTGTGCTCCATATACATGACAAATCCTCAAGCAGTTGCTGAGCTGTCAAGTTTGTACTTGTCTTTTTGTAGCCCGTTGATGATGTTTAGGATCATCATCAGCAAATATCCACAGTACATTGTGCTCTGGCCAACACATCTCCTGCTGGATATGTGGAACTTGGAATTTGGGCTAATGCAAAATACTTGGATCAGATCTATAGGGAAGGTGTCAGGAGAAGGCACGTTCCCATCTATTTTCATCTAATGCAAAAGGAAGCCAGCTATTTACAGACAGAGCTGTTCTAAACAGAATTTGACAGGCAGTCCAGGCTTTGTTACCTTGAGAGGGATAGAAAATATCCTTGGTCTTTTTAATAAACGTTCTGTTGTTTGTGATTGATTATGATCCAATTGCTCTGATGGAGGAGAATATTATGCACAGCATGAGTCAGCAACACTTTCCTCCTGGAACAGCTGACAGCGAAGAAAGTTTCCAAACTCTCTGCAGAATTCCTCTCCCTAGATGAGAATCTGGACTGTATCCACCAATACCTACTGGTGCCTCCCCTTGAGATGGACCTGTACTTGTCTGACTGGCATATGAAGCCATCCAAGGTTCATTTGAGGGTAGAAGACACAACTCAATGTGCAGCAAAAGCACTTGGGAGCTGATGCAGAAGAAGAAAGGGAAATCAGTCGCAGAAGTTCAGTGTGCCAGTGCAGAAAATGAGGTCCTTGACAGAACTGGCTACAGGAGGATGTTACCTAATCCAAACGCTTAGGCTCATCTGAGATCATTTAGTAAACAAGATAGTTTCTGTAAAACTATGTTTCCTGTAAAATATATATCTACAGCCACCAGGTAAAGGGTTATTGGAAGCAGATTTGAAAACTACTAATCCATATGTGCACTCTCCACTCTGGGATAGGAAAAAGTACAATGAAAATTCCTGCCCTGTTAGGGTAAATTAAGTAACAGGATGTATTTTAATATACCAAATGTTTGAAGCATTTAATGGGCTGTTGGTAGAACTATGGACTTCAGTAAAAAGAAACTAGGAAAGAGTTTTCCCTGCTTTACTATACAATATCCACTACCTACTGACATTGCCCTGTAGCAGTATTTATGTTGCGTTGAGAACAATGCTGTAATGTTCCAGCACGTGAAGGACTGTGCACTGAAACAGGCCTAGCATCTGAACAGTCCCCACACAAATCCATACTTCCACTGAAATTTTTTACCAAGCAAAGCTACAGTTTGATAAGCAATCACATGTTTTGGATTGATTTTGTTCTTTCTGTTGTGTCTGTTGGATATTTGCTGCCACTGGATAAAGTTTCTGGCAGCTGCCAAACGATTAGGTATGAGGAGTTCCGACGTTTTCCTATGAAATGAGCATTTCTGCCAAAGGTGCCAGCCCAAAGCATAGCACTGCTGCTTTTTAAAGTATCTAGACATATTAAACCACCTAAATCATTCCTTGTTCAATGCCAAGTCAGCCAGCCTTCTCCCTCCCCTGTGCTCAGGTCAGTGTGGCAAATGCTTCTTTCCCTTGAGCTGAGACCTTGCTCTCTGCCAAGCTGCATCCCCTGAGGTCTCTGCTCTGCCGCTTGAACCTCAGGAGAAAGGGAGGGATGCATGAACAGCAGCAAACTTGCATTTTACAACTTACAGATTTTTAGAAAGTTTACAACAGAGACACAGACCTTAAAAGAACAGTGTGATTGCCACAAAGAACAGTGTGGGAAAACCAGTATACATGCATGTGCAGCACTCCCACATGCATACTGACTACCCCAGATATAGGCATACCCACAGATCAGCACCTACACAGAAATGTTTCTGACACACTTATTCTCAGCATCCTGTTCTCTTACAGCAGCCTCAGTTGGAGGAAGGGAGAAAATATGTTCCTTCTAATCTAATCTTCTAATGACCTTTCTTCCAACTCCACTTTCTTGCCTATCTCTAAGCTACCTGTAGTGGTGATGAAAACAAGATCCCACTGTAGAGAGATTTTCCTTCTCAGAGCTCTAGCTGTCTGCTAGATTGTGGTGTCCTGCCCAGTTACTCTTAAGAGAATCAGGGTAAATAAGGAGATTAAAAAATTGTTTATGATTGCATCTCTTGGGCCTCTTGCAGCTCCACTAGAGTTCCTAAAGAGTCGAAGGACTGTGACTGCTGCAAACCTGGTGCACGTGGGCTCCCATTCCCTCTTCCCTTCCTGGATTGCGAACTCGCTGCCAAGCCTGGCAGCAGGTCTCAGCCCTCTCACTCTGCCCTGCACATTTCCTACAACTACCTGGAACTGCAGGGAAGAAAAGCTGGAGAGTAGGCAAGCATGGCGATGTACCACAGTGGCTGGCTCTGAATGCTCTGGTACAAGCCAGTATCTAAAGGGTGACCATCTCATTGAGAGGCTTTTCCAGTTCAGTAAGACGCACTCTGCAGCAGTATTCCAAAGCTGTCCCGCAATAGTCTGGGAACTGTGATGGATTTTTCTGGCAGGAGATGTCTGACTCCCTTTTTTCCCTCCCTCTCTCTGGGACAATGTGGGAGATGGGCACTTCTCAGTTGCAGGGTGTTCCTGGCCTCCAATGCTTCCTGTCAGGGAGAGATTCATTAGCAGCAGAAAGGCAATTCTCTCTCCTCTCTGCTCTGGAATTGAAGTCATTTGTCTCGGGAAGGAGCCCAGGCGCCTCACTCGCCTTACTTGCTGTGTGGCAGCTTCTGCTCAAGGGAGACAAGCACTTTGTCAATAAACAAGGAGCCTGGGGAATGACTCCAGCTGACAGAGAACATTATTAATGACTGGCACTTTGTCAGAGGGTAGATCAGCCTCCCATTATCTGCTTTAAGAGGGGAAAGAGAAATAGGGCTAAAGATGGAAGCCTGAGAGCAGTTGGGAGTTTCAGCATCCTCCTGCTAAGTCCCCCACTGCAAGGCCCAGGACTGGCACCGCCCCCAGGGACTGTATTTTTCCTCAGCATCTCCTGTGACAGGGGAAGACAGGCCCAGCTCAGGAAGAATTTTGCTTCCTAGCCTAGCATGGGTGCGCTCTGCTATGGAGGTCTTCCCCTCTGTCCCCCTATCAGTCAGCCCTGGGTGCAAGGGGCAGACAAGAAGTATCTTCCAGCATCTCCTGCTGCAGCTTCTTGTTTTGGAAAGCCTGCGGACCTTTGTGCAGCTCCTACCCACGTCGTTCAATGAAGAAGGCATTGAGGGAATCTGAGAGGAGGCTGTCTCTGCCTTCACTCTTGGGAAGCCATTAGTACAAGGAAGAGCAAGAAACACCGTTCCCTATGGCCATGCACTTCTTTCTGTGACTGTAACTGGAGAAGCCGTGGACTTTTGTCATACTTGGACTCCTAAACTCATCTCCTTAGGTAGAAGAAGCCTCTAAGCTCTAAAGCAACTGTTGAGTCACCTTAGAATCATATTTGATTTGCCATAGCACCATCAGGGTGGAAGGAGAAATCCCTTTGTTGTGACATTGACAGTTCATCCTTCTCTGTCCTACAGCCCTAGAGCTGCCAGGAGAGTGCGTCCTTGGCTCCTTCACAAAAAGTATGCGGTGCAAGTGCTCAGCCCATGGAACAGGTCTTTGTAGAAGCTTTTGTTTGGAACCACACTTGCAAACAATGATGTGAAATTTTCAGCTCAACACCTGAGTGTCCAACCAGCCTGCTGCATAACAGGGTGTAAGATCAGTGTCATCCCAGCCTCCAAGGCATTTGAAGGAGGTAGCTCTTCATACTTCTTATAATAGTGGAGCTGCATAGCTAAAGGTGCATTCACTAGCCTGCTCAGGTCCTGTTGCCTTAGTGTGATGATGTGGCTTTTATGCAATTTAAATCTCTTTTCAGACTGAATACTCTTATGCTCAGCCTGAGATCAGGAGAAAATATATTGGAGACTCATCCCTTTTCTTTCAGAGATTATTCTATGCTACAAGCATGAAGTCCAAAGTTTAGAGACAGCTCTAGGTTCAGGTGTCCCTTATTTATTCCAGAACTTGGGCTCTTGCAAATGGAATGGATGGATCTGACATCAAAGTTCTTTGATTCACATTATCTAACCTGGGGTTGTTTAGATTTAAGATTCAGGTGTGAGCCCATCTTTGGCAGACTTGTACTGGTTAAACTGCCAGTTGATTTTTACTTGAAGAAAGCTGGAGAAACTTTACTGCAAGACTGGCTCAAGGTCTCTGCCTTGTGGTTAAATATTACTGCCCTGGGGCTAAGAGTGTTGTAGGGTCCCAGGACTGCTGTCTCCAGGCTTGCTTCCACCATGACAGGAAAAAAATCAGACACTTCTAGGTCTGCTGGTATTTGTAAGCTGAAACAGATCCCACCCAGGTAAATGGTCCATTTCTGCTCTGAAACAAGCTGTGGTTGCTCCAAGCCCATAAGTGGATTGCCTTCTGGCCAGCCTAGCTCTGTGGTGATTGAAAAGCCAAGAGGAGTTAGAAGGGGGCTGGGTAGGCATGCAGTGTTCAGAGGTTGTGTGGACCCAAACTAGCTAGATTCACAGAACTCATCACTGAAATCACTTCTTGCATTGCCTCTCTGTTTTAATTCTCCCTGGAACAGCCCTCTCCTATGAGTGAAACGATCTTGCCTGCAGATTGAGGGGGGTGGGAGGGATTTGAACATTAATCTGATGTAGATTATACATCCGCCTCCCTCTCTCCCCCCTTCTCACTCTCTCTCTCTCCCTCTCTCTCCCTCTCTTTCTGTCTGTTTCTCTCCCCTCCCTCTCCTTCCTGCTTCATCTCTTCAAGAAAGTGAACATAAAGTAAAATACGGAGAGAGAGAGGCAGAGAGAGAAAAAGCTCCCTGAAGAGGGAAAGCCCCAGCAGCCAGTAGCTGTTTGGATTTGCCTGGTGCTGCCTTTCTTGCTTTGCTCCCAAGGAATACCTTTAATGGGATCAATTGCTTCAGTTCCTTTATAACCAAGTTCACCGGAAAGGCAGCCTCAACATATTATGGGCAACTGTGTGAAGTCTCCTCTGAGAAACCTCTCTAAAAAGGTATGTTCCCTGAATCAGAGTGCGCTGTGCATTTCCAGCCCTGCTTCTTGGGATGGGTGACATTGTGGGCAGATGAGAATGGGAGGTGGGAGAAATACAGAGATGAGTGTGAAGGGTTCAGCTTCTTCACCAGACTTTTTCTGTAAGAGCTGCTCATGCAAGTGCAACCAGTAGAGCCCAGGATGCTGAGAGCCATAATATGTATAAATAAATGTGGGTGTAGGCTCGTGTCCTGCTCACTGTGTGTGTACAGCTCTTCTCTGGGTACGTGCAAGCATGTGCTTTTCAATGTGCACAGTGTGCTGGCACACTCCTATCAGGGCATCTTGATGTGCGGGTGTATGTGTGAGCTTGTGTGTGTGCACGTGCTTCGGTTGAGAGTTACCTGCCTGAGTAATCACGTGTGTCATGGGTGTAGGGACATAAATGCATGTATACCTGAAGGGTCACGTGTCTGTACGTGTTGCCTATGCTGTGTAAGAGTATGCACACCTATGGGCCCATCTGAGGTACATGTGTGTCCTTAGCTCTTTATGTCTCTGCACAGGCATCCCAAGTGCCTGAGCAGGTTTGCTGTGAGTGCAGAAGGAGGGAATTTCTGTGTATCACACACATGCCCTTGCTTGTATGGTGCTGTGTGTGCTCACCTGCTGGTGCATGTCCTCACAGAACTCTGTGCGTAGACATGCGCATGTTTTTATGGCTATCCGTCCTTGGATATGAACACAATTAATTTTGTTGGTATGTGTTTGGGTACAGAAGCATGTTTTTCTCTCTGTTCTGCTTGTCCATGCATCTGTTTGTGAGTGGTTACACTGGGCCCTGGCTATGTGTTTGTGCATCATGTTACATGTCACTTGGGCCCAGCTGGACTTCATCTGTGAGCTGCCACGTGTATCTGTTAGGCTTTAGCCCACAGTCTAGTCTGTCCTGAGGTTTTGCACTGGTCCTGGGACAAATTAGATTCAGGAATAATTCTGCTATTATGGACTGGGTTGAAATGGGAATAACATGCCCCAGAAACATTTCTTGTTTGACTGAGGAAGATCTTACAGCACTGTGTACCTGTCAGTCACAATGTTCTCACTTGGCATTGCTGCAAATCTAATAGCTCAGCACAAAGCTATGAAGTTCATTCTCCCTAAAGGATAAAGTTATGCTGATCATCCAAAGAATTGCAATGAGATGCTGCCTCTGTGGAGACCCTGATGACAGTGAAATGCCACTGCCATCGAAGTGCTCCATCCAGGAGACTTTACCACCTGGGAAAGCTTCTGTGGGAGGGAGCTGTCTGGGAGAGGACCTCCATCGTAGAGTGTTTCTTTTGGCTGCATGTTGGCCTCTTCTGTATAGAAACACAATTTGCTTGTTATCTTGACTGCTGTAAACAGAGCCAGTAATGGCACTGTGCTTCTGTGGGGGAGCTGGGATACTTGATGAGGGTATTCATCACCAAGCAGTTAGGCAGTGCCGAGACCAATCCCTAGGTCAGGGTGACCTGCAGAGAGATGTAGAAGTAGCTGAGGTTCACCCAAATGTTGCACATATGAAAAAACAACTTGGTTGCTAGTAGGTTGCCTCCAACTTGGAATAAAAGGAGTTGGCTGCAGCTGTGCAAGGCGATTGCAATTAAAGTCTGACATATAGCCAGGCTGCTTGAATCAAAATAGATTCAAGAACCTGTAAATTGTGTTGTCAGTCTTTGAGGTAATTCATGCTTTCTTTCCAAAAAGCTGCTTCGAATAACTCACTTTGTGCCTAGTTACAAGACCTGAGATGTCAGAAGTGAAAAGGAAAAGTTGCAAAGCTGAATTAGAGAATTCTCGGACATCATTCTAGTGAGCTATGAAATAAGGCACTCATCCTGACACGTACTGGTACTCTGCCATTCTTTTGATCGCAACACACATGATTATAGTAGAGACTTTGCAGATCAGTCTTAACATTGCCCAACTTCATTTGGCTGCTATATGATCCCAGTCGTTTTTCTCAGATTTTACTTTGAGCAAACTCATTTTACTGAAATGTTAAAGAAGAGGGACTGCAGACAACATGTGTGGTAGCTGCTCTTGGGTGACAGTCTCAACTCTTGAACGCATGATTTCAACCCAAAATTTGGGATTCACTCCCAGGCACCAGCTGGCTTGGTCTGGATCTGAATGACACCAGAGTACCTTGCTTGTTCAGGCTTTGACTCCATGTGTGTTGTTCGAAGCTTCAGTTTCCTGTCGTCACGGTGTCCTCCCCAGTGATCGTGGAAACCATCCTGGCTGCTTTTTGCTCCAAGAGATACTGCAGCTGGGATCAAGGCCCCTCTCGGCTTGTTGTTCTGCAAAGTCCCTCTGACACTCAGGCAGGAAAATGAAGTGAATCCTGGTGTGCCTCTGCTGTGCAGAAATTAAAAGCCTTGGCATCCAGGTCCCTCACTTTACCACACCTCTTCACCACTTTGGCCGCCTCTAGATCAACCAGGTCTCTTCCTACTCCATAATCTGCTGGTCTGACACAACCGGACTTGGCCAGGAAGGTTAGTGGTCCTTTTCTCAGGGAAGGGACTGGGAAAGCCTGATCTCCCAGTCCTATCCTTGCATTTTCTTTGTCATGCACTCTGCTGTTTTCCCTGTAATAGATGGCTGATGCCCCATACCAATATCACAGCTCCCTTGCTCTCTCTTCAGGGATGTAGAAGGAACATGGTGAAGGGAACTTGAATGGATATTTGCAGGAGAACCTGTGAGACTGCTGGCAGAGGGAACACTGAATGCCATAAATCCTGCCTGCAGTGGCAGGGCAGGGCAGGGAGCCTCGCTGTGCTGTTCACCTTGGTATTCTGGCGCTGCAGCAGTTTGTCTGGTCACAGTCCTCAGTGGCTCTTGGCAACTGTTTTTTGTCAAACTGGCAACCTCTATCGAGACAGAAGAATAACGGGATGACTATTATGAGGTACTGCTGTATAGCATGGTAACAAACTATTGACTGGAAGTGTCAGCAAACAAACATTTGCGGCTGCGGGGCTTTGGGTCTTTCACACGGCTTCACTGGAATTAAACACAGAACTGATGTGGGGTATTTAAGTGATTCATATTATTTGGTATATTAAACTGAAAAATGTGCCAGGATATAAAGCTGATAATTTTGAAAATACATTGCACTGATGTCACAAAGCTGTGTAGCTCAACACAGATGTCTTGACATTTAGCTGAGCTAGTAATATGCCATTCGTGGATGGATGTTCATCTTTCAGTTTTTTAAGGACAAGTGTCCTATGTGTCAAAATTAATCAGAGACAGATTCCATTCTCATCCATGTCTGCTTCATCATTTTCTTTCTCCATGGCTTGCTTTTTGAGTTATTTTTGTTTTGATGCTTGATATTCACATGACATTATACATGAGCAGATTGGTGTAAGACTGTGTACAAAAACGCAAATTACAAACCATGCATGCAATGTAATAACACATGGCAGACACAACGAGTAGATACAATAGTCTCAGACAAGTGTGAATGAGGGGTGTTTGTGTCTGGTCTTTTAGCCTGAAAAAATACCTCAGGCTTTAGGGAAAGGGTTAATAGAGACAATGACAAGTGACAGAGCTTCTCTGATTACCCCTGGGAACACTGGCTGTAAAAGTAGAATCATTCCTGAAGAGGAATCTGATGTATGATTAATGTTTATTCTGTAAAACCAAGGGTCCTGTGGGTTGTGTTGGCTTTTTATAGCTGCATGGGAATATCAGGATAAGAGGTTTTTTGCAGAGCCAGGGAAATGCATTTCTATAAAAGGAAAGCAGTGCCTCCTTATAAAATCCAGTGCTGGATTCTGTTCTGGAGCCTTAGCTTAGCAGTACGTGTGCACTTAGAAAAATGTACAAATGCAAACACTCAAATATGTTGTGCCCGTGCCTGATCTCCACTTTGGGACTGTCAGTGATTAAAAGAGGCCAGGGCAGTAAGTCCCTCAAACCCTGAGGATGTAACTAATTAGTAGCTGCATAAGGCAGCATGAGCCTGCAGTTGACAGGGCCACCTGATGCTGTAAACGGTCTTCTGATAACGTGATAAAGCGTGTGATGCTGTGCTGGTGAAAAGTAAAGTGCAGCCTGTGCAGTGGCTTTGTGCAAGCTCTGCCCGGTCTCCTGGGGATGGCCTGGCCAAGGCGGCTCTGCCGGCAGGTTGCCTGGGGCACGGGCTGGCTGCTGGCACACGTACTGTTAAGTTGGGATGTGCTTGTCCTTTGCAGCTCATTCAAGGTAGTGTTAACTCTGGGGCTGATTGTGGGAGTGTGGCACTTTGGGCTGTGTCTGGGTAGATGTGAGCAGTGCTGAGAGTTTGATGTAATTTCAAAGTGAAATTCTCGTGGTTGGTTGTTCTTCTTTCAGCTTTTGAAAGTGAACTCCTGGACTTACTGCTTCTGTACAAATCCTAATAGGCTGGTGGGGGGGACGCAGTGTGCACCAGATGAAAGAAATTTAGCAATTATGTCTCTGCGAGGCGGTTCAGTAAAACTTCAGAGGAACGAGATGGGGAGGTAACATCCTCTGTTGTGTTGTTTGCTTGCTGCTGGTTGGCTGGGAAGATCCGCCATGACGAGAAGACGAGCTATAAAGCTGTCCAGACGAGTGAAGAGGGGTCGTCGGCTGGCGAGTACCAGGGTCCGCTAATGGTGCTGGCCCAGAACTGCGCCGTCATGCACAACCTGCTGGGGCCAGCATGCATCTTCCTGAGGAAGGGCTTCGCAGAAAACAGGCAGCCTGTACGTAAGTTACACCCAGCGGGGCGAGACACGCACAAAGCCACGTGGACGCGAGTCGGGGATGCGGAGCCGCCCCCGTGCTCCGTCTGCGTGGAGCTCTGTAACTCCCAGCCCTGGATCTCGAGCATCCCGGCTCCAGCTCCAAGTGCAAATACAGTCACAGGCAAATGTCTAACCTGAAGGATGTGCAGATACCATTGTGCCTAAACACCAAGAAAGGAGGATTCTAAACTTGCAGCTATGGAAGATAGATCCAGGCCTACACTCAAGTAGCCATAATCATATGAATTCAGGAAAAGGTTTTAGGACTCCAGGACTTGCATAATCATATGAACTCAGGAAGAGTCCAGTGCTCAAAGCTGTTATTCCAGCAAGACACCCACCTCTCATTCCCAGATTAGCATTTAAAGCCTAAATAGCCAGTTAAATGCAAATCAGGGCATCTGTATTGGGAACAAGCTGTCCATATTTGATACTGTTCCTATCAGTTCACAGTGAGCACACTATTACCAGCAGATATAAGCAGACAGCTGCCTCCTCACAGATACCCTAACATCATCTCTTGTGCACTGGCATACCCAGCCTGACACTGCAGCAATCCCAGCTCGTTAAACTGAGGAACATCAGGCTGTTCGTATATTTGCAAATAGTGCCAGGCTACCAAATGCTATTACCCTCCCACACAGAGACAGAGAAATAGCAAAACCACATCTATTCATTCAGTCACACCTATTGTAACTAGGTGTTCATATGCATCCAATGTATGCATTTATATATAAACAATAAAAATATGGGCTTGTATGTATGCACCCCAATATTGTCTCTTTACAAGAACTAAAACATATTTTTGCCCCAAACATTCTACTCCTGCAATAACATGACTTTAAAGACAAACAGAAACACATGAGTAACACACCTTTTATAGATATGTATGAGTGAATATATGCATTGTCCAA
The DNA here is from genome assembly GCA_013400495.1 of Nicator chloris. Taxonomy (NCBI): domain Eukaryota; kingdom Metazoa; phylum Chordata; class Aves; order Passeriformes; family Pycnonotidae; genus Nicator; species Nicator chloris. The sequence continues at coordinate 78,822 of WAAE01020019.1, forward strand.
TATTCACCCAGTGCCTTCCATGTTCTTGTGGTGAAACAAAGCTCACCCCAATTGCCTCAGGACCAGATGTTTATTGCCTCTGTAAGAAACCTGTGCTTTACTTGTGTGTTGATATGGTCATCTACAGCTGTAGGAGGCATGTAGGTCTTTATTTCTGAAACCTCTGCTTCAACCAACAACTCAAAAAAGAGTAATTATGTGTCATTTTGATCAAAGAGCTGTTGTTCTTCCTAACCTTCAGCCACTAAATAATCACATAGTCTGTGTCCCAGGTCACTAAAACATGAAACGCTTACTGACCTGCACAGAGCCACCTGTCACAGGAGATAGGTCCACCTCCCTAGAGGACAGCTGGACAAGTGTCCATCCTGCTTAGCCCATGGAATATCACTGTACCCTAAGAGGTCTCCAAAATAGGATTAGTGATGTCTCTAAGTACCCTGATGTAGAATAACTGCATCTAATACACAGCTTTACTTTTACTGACTCTCTGGACCGACAGGATTTATTGTGCATAGAACAGAAATAAATGAGGGTAAGACCATTAAGTATAATGGACTCTTTGGAGGTCACCTCTGCTCATATCTAGGATCTAAACTCTTGCAATAGTTTATTCCTCTTCCCATATGTTCTCCAAAAGCTTTAGAGTGATTCAGCCCATTTTATCCCAAACAATTTTACTCCTTAATCATTTCAGGGAATCTTTCAAATTTACTACAGAAAACTTCTTCATGATGTTAGTTATCACCTGAGTTAGATTTTTGGAGAGACATAAACCCTCCCCCTCCTTCTGCATTTGCAGTCTGTGGCAAACACAAATTCTTTGGTGTGCAAAATTAGAGCCAATGCTGAAGCCCCCAATTCTGACAAGTGTCACTGATGTCAGTTGCAATGTGGTCTTCAGTGAGGGAGGAGGAGGAGGATGGTCTTGTGACGACTGTGCTGGAGGATGGCCCAGGTCCTACCCTGGCCACTGTCACAAGACAGCGGCTACCGTGGGTGAGTCACAGCACCCTTTGCACTGCGGCTCTGGCGCTCACAGCCCTGCACCTGCTGTGCACCCAGCCACTATCTCCAGGGATCAGTGTTTGCAGTCACTGGAATAAAGTGCACAAGGTGCCGGAACTGATCAGGGCTGGTTTTCTTCTGTTGTTTTATCTAAGGCAGGAGAGCAATTATGCCTCCTGCATCCGGTCTAAGGAGTTTGAATTGTTTTATTACTTGGTGTTGATGAAAGCAGAACAAATGGGATGACATGTTTGAAAATACCAGGTCTGTGAAGGATGAAACGGCAGAGCCAGCACGCTCCGACAGTTCCATCCAACACAGAGATGCCTCTGGGAAGGTTACGAGTGGCAAGCTGGTCATTTCTCTGGCACAGCCTACTTCTGCACAGACGTAAACCAGTGTGTGTCCTAGTTTGCTATGCACTCTGAACAGCTGCCATTAGAGTTTCCAGAGGAGCCGGTGGTTAAACAGCAAAGGATCATCCTTCTCAAACTGATCAAAGGCACCGTCTCCAGGCACATGTGGTGAGGCTGGAGGACACCTGGAAGGCAAGGAGAAACTCCCCACAGTAGAGGGGGAAAGCCGAGTGAGACAACAAAAGAGATCGCGTTTCTGTGTTTCCAAATTCTCAGATGTTTTGGATTTGCCTGGGAGCCATGAGACGAATTAGAAAGGGCATTTAAACCAGAAAGCAGTGCATTTCCATGCTCATCTCTTCTTCCTGGTGCAGTGTTGGAACTTTCCTATACTCTTATATCCTCCCCCTTCTTCCAAGAAATTCAAACTGGATGTTTGAAGTTGCAGTGTTTTCTGAACATGGTGAATCCTTGTCCTGTTTCATTTGTAGATGATCTTGATGATGTATATGTTGTGTGTCTGCCTTCATGACTGGTTTCAAAATGCTTGTATATGGAGTTGAGGCTGGGGGGAAGGGGGAAGTTCCTACCTTTTTGTGGGGACAGATTATAGGAGATGTCACTGAGACATTGACTGTGAGAGACCTCATGGCTGTTGCTGTCCTGCCAGAAGGACAGAGATCAAGCAGTGATCTGAGCAGATGATGGTCTAGACCTGCTGGTTACAAGGACTGCTTCCAGCTGCTTTGATCTGTGTGTGTCAGCGGGAGTGGCAGTAGAAATACAATCAGAGCTCCAGAGGAGATCATAACGGCTGCAGGGACAGTCTCTGCTCCAGAACTTGGTGCTGGGGAATGATGAAGCAGCTTCATGAAGGTGCCAATAGTACCATCAGTGGGGAGGCCAGAAATGCTGTGTTGGTCCGGGTCTGCTCTGTTCAGGGACCACCCGTCATCCCCCTGTCCACCAGATGAGAGGGAGAGGGGCTTCCAGAGAAATGTGTGCAGGTTAACCACCCCCTCTTTGGGAAGGAAAGCTGGGAAGCCTTCCTAGATACATGGTATTAAACATGTCATCACCTTCTTGTTTCTTCTCTCACTTTCTGGCTTGTTCCAGAACCCTTTGTACCAACAAGTGCTATTTTGAAACTGTGTTTGTGACCAACAAATGTCTTTAACATAATATATTCTCTTTTTGCAGGATAGAGAGCTGCGTCCAGAAGAAATTGAAGGTAAAATTTGTTGCTCCTTCTTTGTCCTCTTTCTCCCTGCACAATGAAAACCTATTGGCTGGCCCTTTCATGTTGGCCCCCATGGGTTAAAATAATTTAGCGTATATCAAGGGAGATGATTACTGGAAGAATTCCTGGAAACCCCAGCAAAAGAAATAATGTGTAAAACTGAAAGAGTTCTGACTGTGAAACAATTTGCATCCATTCCATATTCTTCAGGGTGAGAGGATAAGTAAGTGATGGGATATTGGCTGTGAGGGAACTGCTGTTCCTCCAGCTCCCACAGAAAATGTTGTGGTGCATGATACTTTAATATGTCTCCAAGGAAGCTGTTTTACCTGCTAATCCGTACAGGGGCAGGATATATAATAGAGCAGAGGTAAAAGTTAGGAAAACTCATTAATTGCAGGTTTTTTAGGGAGCATAGTTTAGCAATGAAGCGTTTGTGACACTCATAGTCCAAGCAAGCTTTCCTGTAAGGAATGGGTCAGCAGCACTGCTGACAGAAGAGCTGAACTTTGCTGCAGTCATTATCTCATGTAGGGATATCTGGTGGGAAAATACTGAGTATCTTAGAGAGTCTGGCTTCATAAAGTGCTGTTGATTCTGGGGAGTTTACTTGGAAAAGGTATTTCAGGCTGTCACTGACAATGTTGTTCTTCCATTCCCGCAGAATTAAGAGAAGCCTTTAAGGAGTTTGATAAAGACAAGGATGGGTTTATTAACTGCAGGGACCTGGGGAACTGCATGCGGACCATGGGCTACATGCCTACTGAGATGGAGCTAATAGAGCTCTCCCAGCAGATCAACATGAACTGTAAGTAATACACACCCAGCTGTACCTGCCTGTTGCTGCTGTGCCCTGCATCATTGCCTCAGGCTCTCTTGGTCTCTGGCTGCCTCTTTTCCTTTGGATTTTTCCCCTCTCTTCTTTGGTTGTGATTTTCACTCCTTATCATCTCTCCTGTTTGTTTGTGGTCCCTAGAAGTCGATGCCTTTTGTTTTTGCTTATCAAAGGGACTGTGTGGACTGTAGTGTATGTGGGAACAGTGAGTGGAAGGGTTGTCCTTCATGCTTATGTTGCCAGGTATAAAACTACCCTTAATGTGGGCAGTCAGGCACTGGTGCACAGGTTCTGTGTGTTGTCACATTGAAGCTGTTGTCAGATGGTGTCAGACTGAAGAGTGAGCCTGGGAAGATGGGGATGCTTTGATCAGATGGGTGATGGATGGGCTGTTGCTCTGTGGTGTTTTTTTGTGTATCTGCTGTGTGCCTGGGGATGGGCTGTGAGTGAGCTATGCTGGCAGCATCGGATGGGAGCATCTGCTGCAGTCATGGAAAGATGTGACAAATACATCTGATTCACTGTAACTGTGTTTGTGGTCCTTGTCTTTCAACATCGTTTTTGTCACCTCTCATCTGTGGCAGTGCAGGGTATCACCCTCAGCCAGGTGGGGAGAAGCATATTTAGTGCATGTTATTTCTGACATGGGATTATGTTAAAAGGACAAATTACTTGGTCAAGGGAAGGAAAACAGCTGTGACGTGCAACCAGTCACACACAAAAACAGGTGATAACCCTTGCGCACAAGTGCTTGGGAATTTGAGAGTGTTGCTGACAGCTCTCAGGGCACTAACAAGTAGAAGAACTAATACAATGAATAAACAGTTGGACACACATTAGCTGCTGTAATGGAGCAGGACTGCACCACTGCTGCAGGGCACTGCCCAGGCTTTGCGGGAACATCACGCTGTGCCCTTGCCGTGCCCTTTGGCACAGGCGCAGCAGAGAGTTGCTATAAGCGCTAGAACGATCAAGCCTCTGATACGTACTATGTGATGCAATAAGGGTGTGACAGTCCATGGCAGCCTGGGATGGAATAGCTTGGGCTCATTCTGCCCTACCCATAATCCAGAAAATACAGGGTAAAACTACCTCTCCTTTTCCTTCCACTGTCCCACACCTTCTGTGCTTGTGCTTCCTTGGAGGGCCAAGCACTCTGGGGCGCGCAGAAATGCAAAGTGAGTGCTGGTCTTGGCTAACTTATGGAGTTCTTACACATAATCTTTCATCTTGTCCCAAGTGGGTGGCCATGTGGATTTTGAAGATTTTGTTGAGCTGATGGGACCAAAACTTCTAGCAGAGACTGCAGACATGATTGGTGTAAAAGAACTTCGTGATGCCTTCAGAGAGGTGAGTGATCCCTTCTGCGTGCCCCCAGAGAGGTGAGCAACACAAGACAGGATAGAGAGAAGACCCACTGGAGAAGAGAAAAGGAGGAGGAGGGAGCAGCACAGTGGAAGACCTAGAAAGAGCCCAGGCAGGCATGGAATAAAGGAGGAGCAGAGAACATTGCTAAGATAAGGGAACTCTTGAGGCAAGGAAGAGAAAAGGTGGTGCAGACACAGCATTTGCAAGGGTTTTCTGAGGAGAAAAGACAGACTGGATCCAAAAGACACCCAAAAGAGGAAAAGGAAGGACATGGAGAAAATGGAGAAAATAGCCTCTACTCAAGAGCAGGACAATACAAAAACCAACCCAGAGCAAGATCTGTTCCCATTAACTGTATTTCCCCTGCTGGTATTTTTCATGTGCTTGCAGTTTGACACCAATGGTGATGGGGAGATCAGCACCAGTGAGCTGCGAGAAGCCATGAAGAAACTTCTAGGGCAGCAGGTGGGTCACCGGGATATTGAAGAGATCATCCGGGACGTGGATCTGAATGGAGATGGGCGTGTTGATTTTGAAGGTGAGAAGAGATCAATGCTCACTATCCAGCTGCTCTGGTGTGAGTCAGAATTTCAGATCAGAAGCTGAAGTGGAAGATTTGTATGCTCAGGGCCCAGGGTTCTGAAGTATGGAGAAAAAAAATCATTTTTTCAGCCAGATGCATTGTTCATTTGTATATCATCTCTTGCTGCATCTGAGTTTCGATTAGGTCTCCATAATTCTAGCATGGTAAGAGATAGAACCTGTCATACAGCGGCAGATCTTGGTGCACACATGCTGTGCCTGCTGTTGTTTTATGGGGCATTTTCCTTTCTTTAAATCTACTGCAAGAGCTGTGAGGTGGCTGGATTGCTTTGGGGAATGCATTGCACCTTCCATTTCCTCTGGCTCACCTTTTATACGTTGGTTTATAGAGAATTTGTTTCTGTGCCTTTATGCCAGAAGATGGTCACGCGCCAGCTGTGGTCACTAAGACTGCAGATATCTGATCTATAGATGTCATGTTAAATCCTAGAGATAATTAATTTCTTCTCACACTTTTCATGCCAGAAGGACTTTGAAAAATAAGAGTGGTTAGGCTACTATCCTAGCCTATATCTGTGGCAGGAGCAATATTAATAGGGTTTCTTGCAATGAAGCAGTTGATATCAGACAGCCAAGATACACAATCTGGAAGGTGTGAGAGTGTGGCAGGCTGCTTTTTTTCCCTGGTGGAAATCCAGATGTCCCTTTGCAGTAAGGGTGAAGTACAGGAACTATAAAATTAAAGTAAAATTGACATAATTTTTTTGTCTCAGCAGCATTCCTGGGTCTCCTGCATGACAAGGCATCTCAGTCCTCAGGATTACTGAAGGCTCTGAGGGCTTTGAAAATATTAGAATACCACCAGTATCTTCCTAGAAAGTATCTGGTAGCTGCAGTTGTTCTAATGCACTGGCTGATTACATGACAGTAGCTCTCCTTGTTTCGCACAGCTAAATTATGTTAGACAGCTAAAATACATGAAATGCTTTCCCAGTATCAATTTCTCTGTGAGTTTCCACTTTAGTTGTCAAAGGACACCTCCATCAATGGAAAAGGAGAAGTCAAGGGGGTAATTTCCACTGCCCTCGTCTTTGCAGAGTCATTAGTTCCTCAGCAGTTCAAGTACAGAATGAAAACACATTTATATTTGATGGCATTTACGCTCAGTTTGAACAATTGCAATTGACTTCACAAACTACAGGGTAGTCAAGAAATAGATACAGGGTATCCTTACAGTTAACATGTATCTTTAAAAAAAAGAAGTCCCTTAAAGTAAACTTTTCTCTACAAGACTGCCAGTATCCAGCAAAATTCTCGTACTTTCCCACACTGGTATCTCTGTGAAGTGGCAAGTTTACTAAGAAATCATACCGTGTTCCCAAAACTGTAAATCAAGGTTCCTTGAAGTTACAGTGAAGGGAGACAATGCTTGCTGTAGTGTTGCACAAAGGGCTGCTTGTGCAAACAAGACCGTAGGTGGCTGGGAAGGAGTCCAAGGCAATGAATTGAGCTGCTAGAGGGATCTTATCACCATATCTAATGCAAGGATTAAAGCCCATGTTGTGTGAACTCTCAGGGCCAGTCTCAGAGCACACAGACTTTGCTGGCAGCCTGTGGACTCCCAATCTCACCCTGGCTGCTTGCTGTCTCCAGTGAATGAGACCAGGGTTGGGGACCATGGATGCCTTCTGGTTCAGCGCTGTCCTGTGTTGTTGGTTGCAGAGTTTGTTCGCATGATGTCCCGTTGAAGATTATTCTCAGCTAAAGAAGAATCAGCACCTTAGAGAGGGCAGAAGAGGACCCAGATGGAGCATCTAGCCCCGATGTTCCTACATGAAGGTTTATCGGCTGGCTGCAATTAGGACATTGCAAGATGACCTGCTGCTCCTCCCTCATGGTGGTCCCCATGCCCCTCCACCCTTTCACACTGTGAAAGACTTGCAACTTCCTACAACTGGAACCATTCCTTGAAGATGATTGCAGGAAACTGCAGAGCCAGGACTTGCCATGATGCTTTCATGGGATATTTGCAACTTTAGACTTCTCCTCCCCAGCTTTATTCTCCCACCAGCTGCTGCAAAGCAAAAGCAGGAGAAATCCTCTTGGCTTGGTGGATGAGAGCAAAGCCATTGGGACTGGTGGCAGCCTCAGGGCGTGCTCTGCACTTCTTGGTTTCCCTTGGTGAACCTTGTCTGTGTTTGCTGTCTCAGTGTGTGTCTATCTGTGTGAAGTTATTTATGCTTCCCCAACATTTATTTGCATCTCCTGTGGTTATGTTTACCAAGAGTAAATTCAAATATATGTCTTGCGGGGGAAAAGTGATAAATATGCACGTTGAAATCATGTGGAGCCTGGATGTCCCTGTGAGAGGTGGTGGCCGGGCTGGGGGAGAAGGGCTTGGGCAGATGCACGCCCCAGTGTCTGCACCAGGATCCAGAGGCAAGCCCTTGCCACGGAAAGGGGAGTCAGCGCTGGCCACTAAGTCTGTGTCAGGACTCTGCCCTCCCTCCCGCTGTCCCCATGGCCAAGGGGCCTGGAGGTGCCTCACAGTGAGGGCAGTGCATCCCCTCCACTGGCATGGGCACAGGTGAGAGCCTCTGCAGTATTGTGGGAAAGAGAAATGGGAGAAAGGGCCCAGAGGGGAGCTGGGTGGGAAGGGGATAGGCAGCAAGCCAACCTCACCCTTTTCAGATAATTTTAAACACAATTGTGAGCACATGTACAGTGGGGCCATGGTGTGGGAGCTGAGCTGTAACTCCACTGGTGCTGGGGAGAAGCTGGGAGCCTCTTTGTGTGGCAGTGCCCTGCTCTCCAACCTCTTCACACTCAGAAATGCTGCTCATCTGCAGCAGTGATGACAGCAGCCTCTAGGCCCTATTAGCTGCTTCCAGACACATCAGATCTTATCCTCCTTTCCTCGAGATGCTCCCAACCTACCACTACCTACCCCTACTCTACCAGACTTACAGTCGTCTCCTTTCTCTGTGCAAAGGCTCAGTCACAAGTTGTCAGGATTAATTTCTGCTTGGCTTCAAGGGGCACCATCATCACTGTGTGTTTTTTGGGGTGAGTGTGAGCTGTTTTCCTCTTGGTTGCCTCCTTACTTAAACTGGGAAGTCAAGGACCAATATCCTTCTGCTTCCGGCATCTCAAATCTTTCACTTCTGAGGTTCTCTTTCAGATTCTTGGGGTCCACAAATCCATGTCCCAAAATAAGAATTTTCTCTTCTGTTTCCTGTTGCTGTGCCAACCAGCATAGCTGTAGTGATGGCTGATGCTCCAGTGATGGAAAAGCTGTGTTTCTCCTTATATTTGTGTGTGTGTTTACTTGTGTTTGCACAGGTGTGTGCACTAGGAAAGGTTTGTGTGTGTGCACATAAAAGCAAGGAGTGCAGATAGGTACCTGGGAGTGCAGCAGTAGAAGAGTTTGTATGCAAGTGGGTGTATGCAAACTGTGTGTATGTTTATCTATGGAGCTGGTCCCATCTTGGAAATGTGGGTGTGAGCCAAGAAATTGGAAAAGGGATATTTACAGACGTACACATTTACTGGCTCAGCAGCTGTATTGTTGAGGGTGATATTGGAGATGAAGGTGATAAACTGAACAGAGTCCAGAGTCCTGGTACATTATAAATGTGTTTAGGTTAATACTGGGGAGGGGGAGCTGTGTGCAGGCTTGTATCTGCCAAAGGGAGTGCTGGTACACAACTGTGCTTCATTTACAGTGGAGCCTGTTGAGGAAGGAGCTGCTTGTGCGTGTGGAGCAGGACAGCCGTGCTGCTGCCTGAGTCCTGCAGAGCGCTATGCCTGCCTGTGGGCACTGGGGATGGCTTGGGGCATATACCTTGTGCCACAGCCAGCCTGCAGGAGCCCAATGGATAGTCAGAGGCCACAAGCATGGTGGCTGCCTCTGCCTGCTCCTTCCCAGACTTTGCCCTGAGCAGTCACATCTTTTGCCCACAGCATCAGATAGCAGGACCGTCTATTTAAAATGGTTACCGCATGTCTAGAGGCTGGACTGATCCACAGTGCAGCATCACGGTGGCTGGGCATCTTCCCTGCAAACTACAGCCGTTTTCGCTTAAGCAGGTCCCTGTGTTTGTAGTGTGGCAGAGCTGTGCCTGTCATACCAAGAGTACTAGGCAAAGGCTGGCTGCAGCACACCTTTGTGTCATTGCAGAGGCAGTCCTGGAACCACAGCTACTTCTGAGGAAAGCTGAGTCTACCAAATCATCTGTAGCTCTTTTCTGCCAGGTCTCACCATGATACAGTGAACAGGTCAGACAGGGCACGTCTCAAAAGCCTTTTTTTTTTTTTTTTTTTCCCAGCAGAAGTTCTTGAGCTCCCGCTGCTAGCCTGATTTTACTTTCACAACAAACCCCAAATAATCCCAGGGAGTTCTACTATTTTCTTGTGTAGACAGGGGCAGAGATTATAGATCCAATCTAAATAATCTAATTCCAGAGATAATCCTTTTGCTCTCATCTCCAGTTTGGTACCAGGGAGGCTTCCAAAGAGCTCTATGTGGCAGGGCACAGCTGGTCCCTTGTGGGCAGTTGAGCCCTGTACCATTTGGGAGGGCTATGGGGCAGTGGGGCTGGCTCACACTGATTTCCTAGGTATCTCATTAGCCATGAGGCCTCCTTCTAACCCACACATGTTTGCTGCTCTTTTTAGACATCCCAAATCCTGATCCCATTTTCCAGCAGGAAATGGCTAATACCCTAAATATGTGTCCCTCGTTGCTCATGAACAATCAGGGTGGTAGGTAGACCAGGCAGGACTGATTCAAGACAGTCATTTTGCCACAGCTGCCAGGGGACAGGGAGAGATCAAGGGATTGAGAAAATGACACTGAGCCTTTCACTTGTAGGTTGCTGGTATAAATCCAGCTTGCATCAAGGGACTGACTGATGGGTCAGTGGATTAGTAACAGGATGGAGCCTTTGACATCTGGGGCACAAACTGGCATCAAGTTGCTGGTGTGACAGCAAGTACTGATTCGGGGCAGCAGTGTAGGACAGCATGGACACAGGCCAAATAGTGTCTGCCATCCTCTGCCAGGACCTGTGACCAGCCTGTGAGCCAGCGTGAGAGCTCCTCTTGCCCCTAGATAAGCACAGCTACTGTGCCTCCTCACTGCTGCTCAGTTAATCCCTCTTGCTTTGTGATGCACTACTGATTCTGGGGAAATGATCATCCAAGGTGGTTTTTAGAAAATGCTCAGCCTGGAGGACACCTAGTAACACTTGAAGTGTTTATGTGCTTCAAAGTTGTGTTCCTGACCCACACATCACAGTTTAAAGTGTAAGATTAGGGAGGATCATTTGTAATCAGGACAAATGAGCTCTAATGAGGCCTCCGTTGGCCTCACCAACTGGACAGCATTGTCCTGGCCACAGCTGCTTGCACTCCTTTGGTAATAGAATTTGGGGGACACCTAAGAGGTCACAAACACAGCAGGGATACAGAAGATTAGCCTGGATTTGATGAGATGCTGCCAGGGCTGGGGTCTGTAACGCTGACATGATTTGCCAGGAATCAGCGTGAGGTGGCTGAATCTGGAGAGGTGCTAAGTGTACACATTTCATGCTACTAATCTAAATGTAGTTTCCTAAGGCACCCTGTAGTTTAGAAACCCCTTCCTTCTGCAGTGCTGGTGTGGGAGTGCAGCAGTGCCATGTCTGTTCTGGCCCAATTATACCATGAGCCCAAGAACTGATGTCACAGCAGCAGAAACATGCTTTGGTGTCAACTCCAACCTGGGCAGAGCAGACTGAGGAGCAGGGGGTGGGTGGTCACTCATTCCACCAAACAGTTCACTTCTCCCCAAGACTGTGTCTGGTTAAGAGGCCCACAGGTGCATTACAAAAGCAACAAATGCATTTAATTGTCATTCTGCAGCACTAAGTCTTTATTTATAAAAGCAAATGCTTTGCGAAAGACTTGAATTAATAAAACATCACTGGCACTTAGAAGCAGCCACTGCTAATGCAGCCGGTGCCAGGAGCACTGCCCTGAGGCCTGGCCGGTATCTGATGCCTCAAGGAACACGGTGATCAGACAGAAGGGCAAACATTAAGTTATTTGTTCCCCCTTTGTTTAGGGAGTGAGTTTCATTCGACCTCCACCTGGGATATCTCACGCCAGCCACCCAAGACCGTGCCAAGGTCCTCCAGCAAACAAACCCAGATTTTACATTCTCCTATAAAGTGCAAGCCAGGGATCAGCCCGCTGGCAGTGTCACGGTCACCTCCCCGCCTTCCCATTCACTCGCCGCTTTACTTCTCAGATTATTGCGGTGCAAGGTGCTTGCACGCCACCGGCCGCTTCGCTCCTTACCGGGCGGGCGGCAGCTGCCTATTCCCTTACTCCATGGCAGGGGCGAACAGGAGAAGCAGCGTGTTCTGCCAAGGCAGCGAACTTGGGAGCTGCTGTTCAGAGCACAGCGGGCACGAAGCTACCGGGACGTGGTGAGGAGCAGCCCTCGACGGCGGTGGAGCTCCCGCTGCCCCAGCTCCGCTTCCAGCCCCTTCCCCGAGCACGCCGGGTCCTCTCCGGTCCGCGCTGCCGCAGCGCCGCCCGTTGCCTCGGCAACCCTCCGTCTGCGCTTCCCGCCGCCGCCCCACCGTGCTCCGCGTTCCGCCGCGCTGGAGCACCACGATTGGCGGCGCGGAGGGGCGGGCTCTGCCCACCAGCGGCCGGCGCTCAGGCCAGCTCGCCGGGCTGTCCCCGCTCCGGACATGGCGCTGGGCAACCTCGTCCGTCCTCCCCACTCCTTCGTGGGGGAGCCGGTTCCACACCCGTTCCGTTCCCTGCGCGGGCGGTACCGGCCCCGGGCACCCCAGCCCGCAGGGACCCGGCTCTCCGCACTGCTCCCGCCGTTGTCCCCGCGCCGCTGAGCCCAACCCGCCCATCGCCGCCGCTCATTGGTCCGCCTCCTTATGACTATGCAGACGTAGGCCCGCGGCCGTCTAATGGCAGACGGGCAGGTAATTAATATTCTCGTTTCGGCGCGCGGGTTGGCCGGCGCTCGTCCGGCCCCGGCAGCGGGGTAAGCCGCCCCCTGTCGGCGGCAGGAAGGGGCGGGCGCGGCGCCGGGAGCGCGACATGGTGGGCGCTGGTGCGCGCGGGGCGCCGCTGCTGCCGCCCGTGCTGCTGCTGCCGCTGCTGCTGAGGGGCGCGGCGGGCGGCATCGCCGACAGCGTCGTTTGGGCCGTCAACGCTGGCGGCGATGCCCATGTGGACGTGAACGGCATTCACTTCCGCAAGGACCCGCTCGAGGGCCGCGTGGGCCGAGGTGAGGGCGGGGGACACGCCGCGGCCGGGCGTTTCGGCGGGACAGCCCGCGGGGTCCCGCTCAGCTCCGCTCCGCTGGGGCTGCGACGCCCCCCTATGCCGGCGGGGTCCGGGACCCGCGTGCCCCCGGCGGCGTCCTGCCCGCTGCAGCCCCGCCGGGTCCGTGGATGTCCCCGCAGGACGGTGGGGGCTCCTCACCCCCAGCCGCCCGGGGACGGTCGTGGCCCGAAAGAAGCGCCGGCACTTGTCACCAGCGGGACCGCGGCCGGCGTCCTTCCGCACTCCTCCCGCGGGGCCCAGCTGGGGCCGCATCCCCCGTCCCCGTGGCGGTGCGGGCCCGCGGCCCCAGAGGCGGCGGGTTGAGCCCTGTGGGATGGTGTTCCTGTCCTCGGCCTGCGGGGTTGTGTAATGCCGGAGGGGAAGTGGCTCCTTGAGGGTTAGAGTGGGGTTTCAGCTAGAAAGGCGGCAGGAGCGGTCAAGCTGCCAGCCCTGCCGCGTGTGCCCGCCGGTTTCTTTTTCTCTCCCGTTTTCCACTGAAGAGCCCGTGTTCCACAGCAGGATCCGCCAGTTCGTAGCCCAGTGCGCAGTGTGCTCAGTGCAGCGGGAACAAGCTTTTCCAGCCCTCTGCAGCCAGATCTGGGTCGCGCACGATGTGGGCTGATGCTTGCAGCGTTCTGGTCTCGACAGCGAAGAGCTCAGGCTGCTCACTGGAGCCCCGGTGCTGGGCCCGGCAGGGAGAAGGTGCAGCCGGCTGGTCTGCTCCATGCCCTAGTCGTGGCTGGGTGTTCAAGGGCAGGGACACGAGCAGAAGTAGAGGCAGATGGGAAATCATCGGCTGCTCGAACTACCAAGTCAGTAAAATCTTCAGCCTACTATTTAGGGCAGGATGGAGAACTAATTGCACTTGGGTTACCTTTTCCTACTTCCCCCAAGACCACCACAGTTTGAATTGTGCGTGTTCTGATAATTGGTGTACAAAAACTTAGTTGAATCACTACTATTTTGAAAAGCTAGCTGTGCTGAGCTGCTCTGCTGTCAGTTACAGGTGAGTGGTGGAATGTGAAGAAGATGAGCTCTCTGTTGACTGTTGAGTCTAATCTTTGCTGTTTCTATGTAGGATGATGAGGATTTTCCTGTGCTATACAGCTGGAACTGCTATTGCTTACCCTGCATGAATGGAGGGCCTTTTGGGCACACTGGATACAGTGGAGGTCACATTTAAATTCTAATACAGTTTTTCACACCCATGGAAGCTGCTATTCCAGTTGCACAGGTTGCCCTGATTACTGTAGGTAGCCTTCCCTTCATAGACCTCTCACATGTGTGACTTGAATGTCCTTGTGGATTGAACTATTTATTTTTGAGTTGAGGAGAAAAAAGGGTCTTTTTCAAGCACATTGTGACATGCACTTCCTTTGTGGAAAGCCTGTGGTGCTTCCTCTGAGCAGTAGGCTGTTAAAGTAATCTTGCTTCAGCCAGTGGTGCCAGGCACAGTGGAGACTTTACCCTTTTGAGCTCTCAGCTGCCTTTCCCTCAATGGCTTTTTATTGCACCATTGTTCATTTACTCTGGGCTCCTCTCTGTGTTGATAGACACGTAAGGGCTATAGCAGAAATGTATGGCTGACTGGGAGGAAATGACCTGGGGTAGTAATTCTGGGCTGTACTGCCTCTGGGCAGTTTAAAATTTTTTTTTTTTTTAGCCTCTGTTCAGCTGCTGTGCCCTAAAGGACTGACTGTGCTGATGCCAATTACAGAATAGGCAGGTGCCAAGCATAGCTGAGTTACAGTTTGGTGTGTACTGCTCACTCCCAGTGAGCACCCAGCATGCTGTAAAATCCATCTTGCTTCTACAGCTCTGTCAACAGAGCTCTGATATGCAGGTGACAGGTCTTCCTCTCCAATTACCTTCTTGGCTATTAAAGGACTTTCTTTCTGTGCAGGCTTTCCTTTCATAGGAGCTGACTTTTGTGGAGTCCTTGGTTTGCTATCACTGTAATCTGTAGCTGGCCAGATATACCTGTGTGGGGGAACAGGTTAAACTTTTCACCCTCTGTATTTCTGGTGGTTAGTCTTCAGTCTTTATGCCCACATTTGAGTGGTAAAGAGAAGTAGAAGATTGCCTGAGCAGCTCTGTGTGAAACAAGAGACTAAGAACTGGCATTAATTTCCTTTCTCTCGTTTGCATTGGCTCTGTCTTTGGCAACATGCGCTGGGTTAGTAGTTCTTGCTTTGTCTTGGCCAATGCAGTGTCTGTTCCCATGGAAATGGGGGTGGGAGAGGTAAGTGTCAGCAGAGAACTTCATCTGGATCAACTTCTGTCTGAAGTGCCAGTGGACATGATGTCTGTCCACAGCCTTCCTTCCTGCCCCTGCTTCGCTGGAGAATTGTTTGATGTGTAGCTCTAGAGGCATTGCATCAGTTTGCAATTATACAGGAACCCTGATGCCATATCATACCAAGTGGGGTTAAAGTTTTTGGGGGGTGCTGTAGAGGTGGTGAAACACGCAAAAGAGGCAAATTTTGTGATTTATCTTATTTTGTCAGTTATTGTCCTGTTTGGGCCCTTCTTGGGGGCTCTTCAGATGCCTGCAAACAGCACCCATTTCAGCTGGGTTGCTCTGAGAACATCAGCTGATGGAGCTGCTGGTGCTCTTGAAACTCTTGTGTATCTTTTTTGCTTCCTTCATCCTGTCTTCATGCTGACAGGTATTGTGGGGATGTGGTGAGAAGAAAGGGCTTTGTAAGATGCCTAATGTTTTTCACAGTTCTGCCATTCCCCAGACTCTTAGTTGAGGGGGATGAGTCTCTAAAATCTGGTGCTATCAACTGCTAACTTTTAATCTGTTGTGTCAAGGAGTCAAGTCACTCCTGTGCTAACTGTTCTAGTTTTGTACTTGGAGTTTGAAGTTTGAAAATATTGTAAAAATATTCTGAGTGTTTTCACTCTTTAAAGCAAGAGCCAATGGCCAAGTCCTTTGGCTTTGTGTAATGATTTTGAAACAGGCTTTTCTTTCTGAAATGGTGCAGGTGAGCTTACTGTGTCTTAGACTGCAGCAGGTTTCCAGACCTGTTTTCCTACATTTCCTGGATTTTGGGGCTTTGGCTTCTTGTGCTTCTGCTCTGGTAGTGCTGCCACCTGATCAGAGCAAGCAGGGGAGAAGGGTCTGATGGATTCTAAGTGCTAATGCCACTTAAGCGCTTCAAGAATATTTAAGGTGTTTCTTCCTCAGAATGTAACCCTTCCTCTCACTCCTTTGTGCTCAAAACCCAGCTTCTGACTATGGTATGAAACTGCCAATCCTGCGGTCCAACGCGGAGGACCAGATTCTGTACCAGACGGAGCGTTACAACGAGGAAACCTTTGGCTATGAAGTTCCCATCAAAGAGGAGGGTGACTATGTGCTGGTGTTGAAGTTTGCAGAGGTCTATTTTGCACAGTCTCAACAGAAGGTAAGCAATCGCTCCTTGTGTGTCTCTGATGTGAGTTCTTGGCTAAGACTGTGTGTGCTCGGGTTGCCTCTGCTGCTCTGCATGCTGGAGGAAGGAGTAAGACACTAATTGTTAACTTGGGTCCTAACCTCTCCCAGGTTCTGAACCTTTAGAGCTCTCTTCCACATTCCAGCTATACAGTTGGACTGGAAAACTTAATTTCAGAGTATTCAAACAAATGTGTGCAACTAAACATAATTAGCAGTAGAATTTTATGACCTGTTTATGCTGTGCTGGCTTTGAGAAGTTTTTTCCTTTTTCTTGAACACTTGCTTCTGACTTGACAGCATAGTTATGCTGGAGGAAGTATTGCACAGATTGAAGCAGGGAGGTGGTCTCGGTTAAATTGCCTACTCGAAACAATTTTTACAAATGCAGTAAGACTTGATACAGGCTCAGTCTGATCCTGAAAGCAGAGTTAAATTTAACTGCTTTTTGCTTTTTAGAGAAGAATAATCCTTGTCCACTTTTGAAATCCCTCATGTACAGAAGTGGAAACAGAAGCAAGCAGAACTCAGTCCTGTGATAAATTGGGGTAGGAGTGGTTTGTGTTTTAGTCTGGCTTTCCTCTGATTCCATCAGCTTCTTTAGGGCTGATCTCCTTAAGCACTGTGCTGCCTTCCTGCCAGAGAAGTATTTCAGGGAGCAGAACTGGTGGGGCTGGCTTACAGAACGGATGCAAAAAGTAGCCTCAGATTAAACTGAAGGGCTGAGGCGTCTTTGGTTCCTCTTCCTTCATGTGGTTCTGCTGGGATTCCCCAGGTGCTGCACAAAAATTGAGTCACTACAGCCCTCAGGAGGACTTTCACTCTGAATTCACAGATGTGGTTAGCAGTTAAACATTTTACCTCCTTCAAACCCTGTGTTCTTCACCAGCTTGTTTCCTCTTCTCTCTTCTCTTGCAGGCTGTTAGTTAGAAATGGCTTAATTCCCTAGGGTGTGGTGTGTCAGCCACCCCAGGGTGGTAAGAGCAGGTTTTCAGGCAGGAGAACAGTTGTGAAAGAGAAGCATGAATAAACCAGAGCTGTCCTCAGGTCTGAACAGCAGACCTAGGGGCTGTTTTAAAAGGAGAAGGCAGATTTCAGGGTATTTTAAAGCATTGTTAGTACTTTGGTGTCTTTACCTGTGGGCTTCTGGGCTCTGAATCCTTCCCAGAGGAGTGGACCAGGACATGTTCCTATGCTTTCTGGTCCTGGGTGCATAAAAAGCAGAGCCCTTTCCTGTTGTGTTCCCATTTCGACTGTCACGTGCCTGAGTCTGCTCTGACTCTCTGTCATTTCTTCCACCCCGAAGGTATTTGATGTTCGCTTGAACGGCCACGTGGTGGTGAAAGACTTGGACATTTTTGACAGAGTTGGACACAGCACAGCTCACGATGAGATCATTCCCATGAGTATCAAAAAGGGAAAACTGAGTGTCCAGGGAGAGGTTTCAACATTCACAGGAAAGCTCCACATCGAGTTTGTAAAGGTAATAAGCTTTTCAGGGCAGAGCCTTGATCTTCCCTTTCCCCTTCTTACCCAGTCATGTGGTGCAGCTGTGTGCTGGAGGAGGAGTGGCGTTGGTAGGCAGGGAGACCATTCCTTGTCTCAGAGCTGCAGCACTGACTGCTGCCTTTACTTTTTCTAGGGCTACTATGACAATCCGAAAATCTGTGCCCTATACATCCTGCAAGGAACAGTGGAAGGTAAGCACAGTTTCTGAGCCAGAAAGCTCTTCCCTCTTGGAGAGCAGCCTCTTGGTTCTCAGACTATGAGATCATAGCTCTTGCTGACCCACATCTGCCAAAATTGTTTCTCTTTCACTGAGTTCCCACAGAGTACAGTTGCAGAATGAAGTAGGTGTGTACTGTCCTCGTTCTCCTCTAAGTCACAAAGCCTGTGTCGTTTTGGAGTGAGAAAAATCAATTTGTTTTGGAATTTCTTGTATTGGGGTAGAGGAGAAGGGAACATGCCTGGTCACTCTCAGCTTATAGCTATAGATAAATACCCTGTGGCCTTGGATGTCAGCAGCAACCCTGCAGACAAATAATTTACAGTTATTTTAGCTAGTGCTCAAGTATTTCTTACCTGGAGCTTTGTTTTACCTTCTCAGCTTGAGGACAAGGCAGTGTTTTTTTCCCAGATACCAGTTCCTCTGGGTAGCTCCAGGGAGTTCTGGAAAGGTCCTTGTTCTTTCATCACTCTTTTTATAAGTGAGCTGGAATTGAAGCCCCTCTAGCTCCTGAACCAGGAGGGTTTAGGATCCCTCTCTGACCAAAACAATTTGCTTTCCTATGGGATGGTCAGGTGCTGCTGAAGATTTGGTAAGAACCTTGTGGCTAGATGGCACCTGCAGCTCAGGCCCGAGGCTCAGAAGGCTGGATTTGAATGGAGCTTGGCCATGCTGCTCTCACAGCTCTAGCTTCGAAGGGTGCAGTGATGTGGAGTAGGACTGTTTATGGAAAGGCTTGTTCCCATTCCTTTTTGCACCTGTATTTGCTGGTCCTGCAGGCAGCAGGTGCTTATTCTTGACTAGATCTTACTGAGCAGCTGCAGTATCTGAATGCGTGCTCTAAGTGTGCTTTTGTGCATTAACTTGTCCGTGTGACATGTTGATGGTGTGGAAGGATGTAGCTTTTCCTGCAGGCTGGATCCTTGGATGCTCTTATCTTGCAAACAAAAGAAATAGTGGTATGATCCTCTGGTAGAAAATATTTCTCTCTTCTTGGGTGTTCTGGTTGTGGTTTTGATGGGGTCTCAGGTGCCCTCTTGCCGAAGTTCATGTTGGACTGGGGAGAGGGGAAGGAAGCGTCTCGAGTGGTCTCTCAGTTTACATCCTGCCTGCTTGCAACCTTTTGTCTTGTTCAACAGATGTTCCAAAGCTGCAGCCACATCCAGGTCTGGAGAAAAAAGAGGAAGATGACGATGAAGATGACTATGATGATGGCTCCAGTGTCAAAAAACAGGCAAATAAGAACCGGGTTCAGTCAGGCCCACGCACACCAAACCCCTATGCCTCGGACAACAGCAGCCTCATGTTTCCTATATTGGTGGCCTTTGGTGTCTTCATTCCTACCCTCTTCTGCCTCTGCCGATTGTGAGAGCAAGCCCCACAGTGCATCAGCCCAGGGGCTGGGAGGGAAGGAGTTGGACCAAATATGGTTGCTTTCAATTTCTCCATATTGTTCATAATTTAAAGGAAAAAAAAAAAAGAGATGATTCATTTGGAATGAATAGCAATGAATAGCAGGTCCAGGTAAGAGGGAACTTACCTTCCCCCTGCCACCAAGCAGCAAGGCCCTCGCCTTCCCCTTCGCACCATGTGCAGCCTCTGGTTCTCCCTGGGGCATCCAAGAGTGAACGGAGTCCTGACTGGGTGTGTATTGGGCCACTGAAGGCTGATGCTACCAGTCCTGGGCCATGTCCCACACTGAGAGAAAGCCATGTGCTGTAGGATCTCTGTCTTTACTGGGTGGAATACAGTTCCTTAAGCAGGAAAGCAGTTCTTAAAACAAGGCCGGGGTACACATTTTGTCCAGGAGCGTGGAAGTGTTGTGGTGCTGTTGGATGTCAAGCGACTGCAGAGGACAGCGCCTGGCTCAGCATCTCCCTGATTGTGTGCAACACGATGTATGGTACTCGCCTGCATAAAGACACCAAGGCTCCAGACCAGCCTCCGTGGAGACAGTCCCCTCCTAAGACTGCAAGCTGCACCAGGAGCAGAGGGATTTATCTGGCCTGATTTGCTTCACCAGTTGGGAGAGACTTTCTTAGTCTGGCAATTGCAATGTTTGTTCCATGGCAGAGGGATTCTGCTGTAGCCTGGGAGAGGCTGACGTTGTTAGCGTCTGATCAGATGCACTTGTTTTCTGTATTGATTATGGCTTTTGTTTTCTTTAATATCCTTTTATTTTCAAAGGTTTGGTTTTAAGCCCACTTCCTTGTTTTGCCTTTCCTAGCAAGTGACCTCTTCTTTGGAAGAAGCTGAGAATCAGGTGAACTAGAGAGGAGGTTCAGGACTTGTTCCTTAACCTTCCTAATGGTGAGCTCCCTTCTCCATGGCTCTAAACAACCTGTGCCGTAGGACAGAGCAGAGCAACCTGGTGGATGCCCCTTTTGGTCTCTCATTCCCTCTATAGGGACCAGCCCTGCATGTGGGAGTGAGAAGTGGAGCTGGTCAGTGTTTGCTGAGTGAGTTTGGCCTTTTGCATATCCAGGCCCTGTAGTGAAGGGGCAGATGTCTAACATTTCAGTCCTGCAGAGCAAGGTGGTTTGTTGCCATCCAGAGATCTGGAAGTGAGCAATGCACTGGAGACAAGGTCACCTGCTTCCCCCAGGGATATTTCTGCAAGAGGCTTTTGTTTCCACATGCAGAGCCTGTGCCTGCCTGGCAGAGTCTGAACAGAGCAAAAACCACTGCTGCGCCTTCTAGTCCAGAGCTGCAGGCCCTGAGGAACTGCATTCTCACAATCTTGAGCATTTCTGGTTGACCAGGGGGGAAATGTTCTGTGCTGGAGTAGGATCTGTCCCCAGGCAGGGTTGGGTTTTTGTGGATCAGCTTTGTTGCTGCTGAGCTCTGGGCTCACAGAGCGCTTTACCTCATGCTCTCTCTGTTGTCCTCAGAAGTGTTCTGTCTTTCCCCAGAGCAGTGGCACTGAGCAGTGACCTCCATGCTGCTCTGCCTCTCTGGGCCTGCATTTTCCTAGCAGTTGTTCCTGGATTTGATCCCCTTCAGTGGCTCAGCCATTCTTTGAGCTGAGCAGGGTCAGTAGAATTACTGAGTTTCTAGCAAGGAACTGGAGGAGCAGCCTTTTCTGTTCTGCTGGGCCCAGACAGCTGAAGCCTTCGCTTCCTCTTAACCCTCAAGCTGTGATAGGAGCTGTCAGCTTAGGGGCTCCAGAATGGAAGCTGGGGGAGGTGACAAAACACTGCTCTCTGCAGCAGTGCCACTGAAGCTTGCCTTTCTGATCACATCACTGCTGCAGGCTGGACCCTAATTCTGTATCTGTGAGCTGAAAAACAAGCAGGACCTTAATTATCTTCTCTCAACTGCACAAGGGGTAGTTTTGGACAGAAAAAAGAGTCCCTGCCCCAGTTAAAGGAGAATACAGGCTTTAGAGAGAGCAGATCTTGAAAAACAAACTTTAGGATGAAAGGTGGTAGTCTTGAAGTTGTCTGCTTACACTTCTAGCTACTGTTAAAATCCTAATACTTACAAAACTATTATAAAATATGAGCTCTGATTTGTTCAGTGACAGTGCCTGCAGGGATTCTCCAGCATTTTTGGGATTGCTCTAACTGGATTGAAGAGACATTTAGATCTTTATCAGTTTTGAGAACCATGAACTGTGCTGATTTGTTAAGCAAAGAACCTGGGGTTGAAAGCAGGCGTCTCTAAGGAGCTGCTTTCCTCCAGGCCTTTTAGGGTGCATTTTACTTGAACATCCTTGAAGCAAGGAATCATTTGGCTTCTTGTGGCTCACCCAGTAATCTCAGCACCTTGCCTACTGTGGTAGAAAGGGTGTGTGTTTAGATGTGCAGAAGTTGGAGACGAGTCTTCTAGGATATTTATCCTGGCCTCTCCTAGCAGCCAGGATACCCATTTGCTGCCATCAGCTGCCCCAAGGCAGAGCTGTACAGGGTGTGATCTGGTTTGTTCCAATTGCTCAGTTCAAATGAATTTGTCTTATTTGAATAAGAATAGGGAGGAGAAATAGTTCATCCTTCGTGACTTCAATTCTGTTGTTTTGACTCTGTTTTTTTGCATCTTTCTCACTACAAAGCTGGTTTCTGGGGAGTTCCTGACCCTATTGCAGTCCTATGAGCAGTTTCCTTCCTGGTCCATCCCCTCCTGACAGATTTGCTTTGGAAGGAGCCTTCAAACAAAGCATGTGGGACCACTGAGAATGGTGGGGGATGGCCAGTCAGCACCTTGCTGGGAATGGAGTACTCCAGCTCCCCTGGCCATCTCTGTCTAGAATCTGCAAGCCAGATGCAGGGGTGTAATGAGGTACCTGGACCTGACCATGGAAAGAAAAGGTTTGGGCTGGCTGTAGCTTTCCAGAATGGGTGTTCGAGGGAATATCCAAGACATTGTTTAGCTGAGACAGGCTGGGGACAAGCCTGTTTGTGCTGATTCCTCTGCCAGCAGCAGACGGAGTGCAGTGTGGGGAGCTGGGTCAGAACAAACCCTGCCTTGATTCATGTGGTGTAGAGAGGGGCAGATATGACAATTTAAATAAAGCTTCAGCTTAATAAAGGGAAAATCACTGTCTATGATGTTTCAGGCCTGGATCCAGCCTCAGCATAGTGGTTTCAAAGCTTATTTTAATTGTCCCATCAGCCCCTCCTTTAAGACAGGCTATTGAAGTCTTCTGTGTGTGTGACTAAACATCTCTGACCCTTTTGAGTATACCAGGTGGCAGTGAACAGAAAGCCAAATGAATTCCCTTCTCTTTTTGGTGCCTTTGTCTCGGGCTTTGAATAAAAGTCTATTTGAAGGAGCTTCTTTTTTTTTTAAGGAGCTTCTGAGTTTTTTGGTTTTTTTTCTTCAAGGGGCAGGCATTCCCTGTCCTTGAGATCAGATGGGGACTGTCTCCCTGTCCCCAGATGCCAGCTCTGGAGGTCACAGAAGAGGTTACTGCTGAAGTAGAGAACTGTGAGCAAGTATCTTTATTTTCAGCCCTTGAAGTCAATGTAAGAAAAGTCTAGCAGGGGATAGAAAAACTGGAAGAGCTCCTTCAGGTCTGGTCTCCCCAAGAAATCTCCTGAAGGCAGGATGGAGAACTTTCAGACAGTCTGGTGCCTGGGCGTCTGTGCAGTTCAGAGCTGAGTGAGTCATGCTGGGTCCTTGTAGTTGTATGGCACTTACAGCTTCTGGGTGCACAGTGGGCCTTGGGAGTCCTGCACCCCTCATTTACTCACTGAGGGCTTGCCCTGTGCTGCTTAGGTCTGAACAGAGCAGGGACCTGTGCCTTGTCTCTTGGCCTTTAAGTTGAAATGGGATTGCAACAGCCAGGGAAATGTCTTGCTACAGGAACTCTGGGCTGAACAAGCCTGTTACTGATAGAAGACAGCAGGAGAGAGAGGGCCTTGAGAGCAGCTTCAGCCCTTGATGTGAGACAGATTCTGAGCAGCTGCAAAGTACCAAGTGTTTCAGGCTCTGGTGCTCAAATGTGGGAGAAATCCATCTGCTTCTTGCACGTATGGGAAATATCCTTGCTGAGAATCCAAGGGAAATGGGAACTGGGCCAGCACCGAGCTAATTTACCTACTGGCACTTCTGCATCTCCACAACAAATGCCAAAGCCTAATACAATTCAAGGATGCTATTTTAACGTCGGCCTGGTTCCACCAGTCTGTCTCCACCGGCTGGTCCCAAATAGGCTCACACGAGTGTTCTCAACGGCACAAACACACCAGGCTGGAGCTGTTAAGGCTCAGAAACGTGATCACATGGATGGGCCTCCTGTGCTGCACCCCTGCTTCGTGCTGCCCAGCGGGTCTGGGGCACATGCATTCACCTTGGATCCAAATGGATTTGACCCAGGAGTATTGTAGCATTGAAAGGTGCTGGGATGGATGGGAGAGGTGTAAAGCAGGTCCATGTCTTCCGGGACTCTGGCTTGCTCAGAGTTTATTGCTGTATATTAAATACTATTTTTGGAGATTGAGGGGAAGATGAGGGTGGGGAGGGATGTGACGATGCTGTCCCCAGTCTGACTGGTGGGATGCTACTGCAGGTTATTGATAGGTTTTGATTTTTTTCCCAAAAACTGCTTTATTTAAAAAAAAAGATATCAACAGAAAAAGTGCTTTCCACCCTCCTAGAAACTGTGCTGGCAGATTAGTAAATGTGAATAATCTTTTGCAAACATCAAAGGTTTCTGCTAAAGAGTTTGTGTGATGGAGATTTGAAGGCAAGGGGCAAAGTACAGCTTGAACCAGTTTAGCTGGGAAGAGTGTGAACCCAGGAAATGCAAGGTCTCTGCCCTGGAGTTGTTCCCAGTCACACGTAATGGGGATGTGCTCTCCTGTGCTACCATGGCTGTTCTGTCACATTGTGGCAGCTCCTGAGCTGGTGTTCTGGAGCGAAGCAGTGGCTGGAAACTGGCTGGCAAGTGGGGGCTTGAATTTTTTGTGGTTTCCTTGAGGGCTTTGTGCATTCAGGTCTTTCCCACTTGAGAAGCAGCTGGGTTGGTAAAGCAGCCCTGGAGCCCGTGAGAGCAGAGGCAGGATCTGTGCTCCATGCCAGGAGGCAGCAGCCAGGACTGTAAGAGGTGGTGGTGGTGTTTGGTTCCTGGTGGGGTAGCAGCAGTCAGCGTTAGCACATGGTCCCATCGCTCCATAGTGCCTGGCTGTGGATGTGTGGAAGTGACCTGTGCCACTGGCATTAAAGACACATCACAAACTACTTAAAGCTGCAGGTCTAAGTTGTTTGTAAAGGCTGAAGCAGTGTGGGGGAAATCTCCATCTGTACGTGTCACCAGCACAAAGGGTTTTTGAGGAGGATTTTTTATTTTACTGCCCATTGCTTTGTGTTATAACAGCTTGCAGTGACATTTTTTAGCTTGTTTTGCAGCAAGCTTGGGCCCTAGGTGAAAAGCACAGATACCGATTTCTGATTGCATCGGCTTTCCAGGGACTAGTTTTGGGGAGATGGGCATGGGGGTGGGTTACTTTATTTTTGGTACATGGTAGCAGTTTTATTTTTTAATTTTCCCAGGATGTTTGGTTGAGGGAATGTTCTGAAATCTACTGTCTGGCAGTTTAACCAGCAGTGTGCTAAAGGAAAATAAACAAAATTATATTGTCACTTGGATGAGATGGTCCCTCTTTTCTGGTGGTGGGGGCAGAGGAGCCCCCTCTGGTCTACACCCACGCGAGGGAGGCTGAGCCTGGCTGAGTGCTGGGTAACATCGTGCTGCTCCCTCCAGTACGGCCCTGGTGATCTCTTGCCCGTTCTTTTGAGCGATTAAGTGCAAATCGAATGGTACAACATCCTCTTGAAAGGATGTTTCAAGCTGATGTGCTTGTTGCTTCCTGCTCAGAGCTGGAGCACCAGAAAGATGTAATCTGCCTTCTGGGGCTTTGCAAGCTGCCCTGCTTTCAGCTTGAAACCGTGTCAGAGGTGGATGGGGCTGGAGCTGGAGCAGAGAGAAGGCAGCAGCCTTGTGCTCTAGGTGCCTGCTCTTGGGGACAAGGGACCCTGGTGCCATGCAGAGAAGGTGCTTTTCCAGAGGGCCTGGGTCTGTCCTTCCTTAGGACACAGGATGGAGGCACCAAGCCCATGCACCGAGGAGGATTTAGGAGCACTGGTGTGGGCAGGTTTTTTTGAAATAATATTAGGCTGGCAGTAGCAGGAGTGTGCTGCTCACAAGCCACAGCAAGTGTCACAAACTGCTGGTCAAAATCTGCTTTTGGTCATCGTGAGCGTGTTCAGTGTTGGCTGGAGTCCGAAAAGTGGGTGCAGATGGTTATTGTTCTGGCCTCAGTTCCCCAGAGGGTTGGAGGTGACTGCATAGCTCTTGCGTGCCTACTGCGGGCTGGTGGGCTGGCCCTCTTTGGGAAGAAACACATTCTTTCCTCCGTGTGTTGCTCCTGTGAGTCCCTCCAAGTGGGACCTCCCCAGTTCCTCCTACCAGGCTGGGGAGACTCGTCCGATGTCTGCCACTGCCACCTCCGGTGTGTGGTCATGAAACTGACCCGGGGGCACACGGTGCTGTCACTGTCCCGCTCCCCACGGACAGCAGCTGGGGTGTCCCCGGGCAGGAGTATGGTGTGCCCTCCATGGCATCCTGTTGCTGACGCTGCTGCTCTCCGAAGAGTGCTTGCCACCGCCCCCTGAACAGAGCAGGGCTCTCGGGGGATACCTGCTCTCTGTGGCACCGGCTGCGCTGCGGGTTCAGGCCGTGCCTTCAGAGCCGGGAGCCCAGGTGGCCAGTGAGGGGCGACCACTGGCTCCCCGAGCGGTGCGGCGGGAGCGGGACGCAAGCTGGCAGCCAGCCGGGGGCTGCGGGAGTGGGGCCAGTTTTGTTTGTTCCTTGTGTTGTTTCCCCTCAGGTAACTCAGCTTTCGCAGCCGGCCTGTCCCGCTGCGTCCCCGGAGGAAGCGGCTGCTGCGCCGACGGTGCCAGTGCGGGGCTCTCGGGTCACCCATTCAGGCGAGACCGGGGCGGGCTCTGCTGAGCTTCGGGCGCGGCGTTGCCAGGCAACGCCCCCCCCGCCCCGCCCCGCGCTCCCATAGCTACCGAGGCGGGCCGCGGCCATCTTGGCATCGGCCATGAGCGGCTCTAGGGCGCGGGCGGCGGCGGCGGCGCCGGGGCCGGACAAGAAGCTGCCGCCGGGGTCTGCGGGGCCGCTCAGCCGCCTGCGGGGCCGACGCGGATCGGCCGAAGCGCTGCCACGGCAGCCCTGGACCGAGTCCGAGTTGCTGGCGCTGGAGACCGTCCGGCCCGAGCACGTCCTGGGGCTGTGCCGGGTGACGGAGAGTGAGTGCGGGCCGGTCCCCGGAGCGGCGGGGGCTCTGCCGGCCGGGACGGCGGGGCCGGGCGTGGGAAGCAGCGGGGCCCGGCCCGGCGCTGCCGGCGGGAGGCGCGGCGGCTCGGGCGCGCTGACCGCGCCGGCTCGGGGTGCGCCCGCCGGCAGCTCCCGTACAACTTCCACAAAGTTTGGAGGCTTTTGTGTTGTTTGTGGGTTTTGATTTGTTTGAGGCTTAGTCTTTTTCTTTTTTTTTTTTNCCATAGCTACCGAGGCGGGCCGCGGCCATCTTGGCATCGGCCATGAGCGGCTCTAGGGCGCGGGCGGCGGCGGCGGCGCCGGGGCCGGACAAGAAGCTGCCGCCGGGGTCTGCGGGGCCGCTCAGCCGCCTGCGGGGCCGACGCGGATCGGCCGAAGCGCTGCCACGGCAGCCCTGGACCGAGTCCGAGTTGCTGGCGCTGGAGACCGTCCGGCCCGAGCACGTCCTGGGGCTGTGCCGGGTGACGGAGAGTGAGTGCGGGCCGGTCCCCGGAGCGGCGGGGGCTCTGCCGGCCGGGACGGCGGGGCCGGGCGTGGGAAGCAGCGGGGCCCGGCCCGGCGCTGCCGGCGGGAGACGCGGCGGCTCGGGCGCGCTGACCGCGCCGGCTCGGGGTGCGCCCGC
>WAAE01020019.1:106961-181723 GCA_013400495.1 Nicator chloris
GGCGGCTCGGGCGCGCTGACCGCGCCGGCTCGGGGGGCGCCCGCCGGCAGCTCCCGTACAACTTCCACAAAGTTTGGAGGCTTTTGTGTTGTTTGTGGGTTTTGATTTGTTTGAGGCTTAGTTTTTTTTTTTTTTTTTTTTTTTAGTAGGTTTTTTTTTAGTTTGTTTGTTTTGTTTTTCCTCTGGGCCGCTGATCTCTGCTCTTCTGTCCCGATCGCATCCCTCTCTTGCTTTGCTACCTGGCACCTACCATGCCTTTGTTTCTCACATCCTTAATTTTGTCCTGCTTTCATGAAGCTTCTGCAAAACAACGAGCAATACATCTCTTACCGGGCTGGGGCTAACAAGAAAGGAAATACATTTGGTAAGTGGTCACAGGTGTTTTGAAACGTTACTATATTTTTTCTCTCTCTTCTAGATTATTTATGCAAACCTGAGGACAACATTTACAACATTGACTTCACCAGGTTTAAGATCCGGGACCTTGAAACTGGAACAGTACTATTTGAAATTGCCAAGCCATCTGCTTCAGGTACAGCATGCAAACGTTCCAAGGAGGATAGAGAGACTCAGAGACCTGAGAGGTTGCAGTGCACAACCCATGCAAACTGAGCAGAAGGGTCCTTTGGTATATGTCCTGATGACTAAATTCCTCTCCTTTAAGCATAGGACTAAGTTTATCTCTGCTGATAAACTTGCGATAAAAATGTGATTATTCTTGGATGGGAGAGAACTAATGACTGGCAATTTTCCTTTTGTGGGCTGCTTATAATAGAGATTAGTTCATGTGCATTGGCAGTTGTTAGGGGGGATATCCTGTGAGATTGAGGGAGATTGAGGCCAACTGTCATAGCAAGTATTTTCTTTTTTACTTCATGCCACTATAAGTCTCAGACCAATTATTAAATGTCTTTACATTCAGTACCTAAGCAGTAGGCAGCTTGTCCCGATACACCTGCTAGCCAGCATGACTTCATGTGTACACTACAAGCAGAGTAACTCCAGGCTGGTGTGTTTTCTAGAGCACGAGGAGGAGGATGAAGATGACAGCAGTGAACTGGACACAAGTGCAGGTCGCTTTGTTCGGTACCAGTTCACCCCAGCGTTTCTCCGTCTTCGGACTGTTGGTGCAACGTGAGTACGAGTTCATGGAAAGAAAGGAGAATTGGATGCTTACAAAGTGTTACTTGACAGTTTATAACAAAACTGGGTTGACTTGGGAGAGCCTGTCTTAGACTACAAATATCAGACTCCATAGAGAGCTCGTGTGTAGCCTCATGCCTAAGGCTTTGTTCTTCCCAATAGCTGTTTCTTTGCTGATTCTTCCATGCAGAGTGGAATTCACAGTGGGAGAAAAGCCAGTGTCAAACTTCCGAATGATTGAGAGACATTACTTCCGAGATCGCTTGCTGAAGAACTTTGATTTTGATTTTGGCTTCTGCATCCCCAGCAGCAGGAACACATGTGAACACATTTATGAATTCCCTCAGCTCTCAGAAGACCTTAGTAAGTACCTCCTTTGCTACACTGCAATATTTTGTTCGTGTGTGCACCTGCTCATTCTCTCCCTCTACTTGTGAAAGAAGTTGTGACTTGGATTGAGGGGACAGGAACAAACAGATACAGGTTCCCAGTTTAGCAGTGTGTAATTTTGTCTGAATTAGAGATTTGTGATGCAGTCTCCTCCTTTGAAAATAAAAGCCTAAGACAACCTGTGCTAAGTCACAGGCTGCAAGAGCTGATCAGAGTCACAGGGCTGACATGCCTGATGCCTTGTAGTGTAGCCCAGAAGAAAACAAAACACCAAAGAAAGAGTTTTTTTATAGCCATCCATCTGTTTTCTGCACTTGCTTATTAGCGCTAGAGCCTCCTGCTTTAGAACAGAACTGGCTCTTCCCTGAGGTCTGTTTTTAAGCCTGGTAAGATCTCTGCAAATACAGATTGCACAGGGTATGTTTGACCTCAGGGGTGGATAGAGCAGAGGTACAGGGGCCCTTCTGGGGCTGCCTGGCTGTGTAGGTTTGGGGTTTTCATCCCACCTGTGTACATGTGGGCAGTGCCACAAACGAGCTCCTTCTGCTTACAGACGTGATGGCTGCTCTGGTCCACTCATGGCTCTGGCAGTTTCTAAGGTTATTTTGAGTGAGGGTACTTGATTCCCCCCTCTGTGTGCTTTTGCCAGCACTTGTCCTGTGAATAGGAAGAAAGGAAGGGGCAGGCTGCAGCCTTTGAAGTGTGCTCAACAGAGCAGTTTGCTTCTCTTCCTTGGGAAGGGCAGAGCATCAGCCTTGTAAATGTAGTGGAGTGGCAGAGTCCTTTTAATCCTGACTGTGGCTGCCTGTTGAATGTAATGGAGCTTTCTCTTTCACAGTCCGTCTGATGGTTGAAAACCCGTACGAGACGCGCTCGGACAGCTTTTACTTTGTGGACAACAAGTTGATTATGCACAACAAAGCCGACTATGCTTACAATGGAGGACAGTAATCATTCTGTCTGCTGGCTGCTGTGATGCCCTTAACCATTCCAGATGTGCAGGAGTGGACTGGAGTTGCTGTCTCGTGCAACAAGGCTTCTTGCCGAACTTTTTCTCTGTGCATGAGGCTGAGAACATGAAGCAAAGACGACAGCTCCTGAAAGGAAATCTCCCTGCAACACCTCTCTATCTGATACTCAGCGTATCCTGCCTCTCCTTCTCTGTTCCTGGCTGTCTTCTGATAACCTTGGTTAGGTCAGTGATCAGAGGCAGTCTTAGACAATTCTTGCTCTTAGTCTTTCTAGTTAGGTTGCACCTTTAGTGCTTCTGATGTTTCACCTCGTGGGTGAATACTCTTTTTCAACAGGTCAGATTGTTTGTGTTAAGCTATTTCTTAGCTGGAAAATCTTAACCCCTTCAAGTAGACAGTGATGCTTGAAGAGCAGATATTTTGTTCAGTTGGGTAGATCACCTCTTCAGTGGCAGTGGTTTTGTTTGTCGCATGGCTGACATTGCTTTTTAGGGTACATCCCAATATTCTCCACTGGGAAAGAGACTAATTCAGCTTCTAAGCAGTGCAGGAATATTCCACCTGCCTCTGGGGGCCTGAGCTGCCCCTAAGAACATTTAATCTCTGTTTTGCCAGAGATTTCACTAGAGATATGAGATAGGGGAAGACAGGGGCTCTCCCTCTGATAGCATTTCTGTTTGAGCTTTTGTGAGCTAACTGTTGAATTTTGGAGATCAGGGGTCAACCTTAGAGCTGAAGCTAATCTCATTATATGTGCCATTTCTCCTTCTTCCCTTTGTAGGAATTTTGGCCTTTGCTACAGAATGTATTGCTTTTTAGGTGGACAGCACATTGTCAGCCTGACTGGGGTGGAGGTGTCACTCTAGTGGGGCTTAGAGGAAAAGGGGAGAGTGTGGAAAATGCCTTGAAAAATGGCTTGAGTAGGAAGCAGAGCTTCCTAGGCTTCAGTCTATACTTGTAAACCTGAGTGGTCTGTCAGAGTTGCTGTGAGAGCACCAGCTCATTTTCTTTGTTGCAGTGGAGATATTAGTAGCTAAAAGCTCCCTGGGTCAGATCACTGTGTTATGGAGTGGGATCCTTGGAAAATGAGAATGTACATAGTTCTCTTTTTCATTGTTCCCATCACTGCTCTGCCTGCTCAGCTGCGTATTTTTGGTTTAGGAAGTCATGCTGCCAAGGTTGATACCACAAGGTTGATACCAAGGTTGTGTTTGGCATCCCTGTCTTTCAGATAGCATCATGCACTGGGAAGAGGAAGACCTGTGTCTTTCCAGTAGCTATGCTGGGGCCCAGCTCTCAACTGTGCAAAATCTCAGCTATCAAAACCCTTTTTTGCCAGTTTTGCTGGCTCTGGGGACTGGTACTTTTCCTGTCCCCATGCTGGGCTGGTCAGTTGTGTCTCTTGTTAGGGGAGTTATGTTGTGTCTAGACTGGAGACCTTTCTTAATACTAGTTCCGTTTGTTCCTGAGACAGTTAAAACCTAACTCTTCGATAGTTACCTGTTGTGTTAAGAGGGATTCAGTGTAGTTTGTGTTTTAGCAGGATTGAGTGGGATGGACATCAGTGCCTAGAGCCTGTTAATGCCTAGACAGCAATAGGAAACCACTGCCTTTACTCCAGATTAGTGAAAACAACTTCGGCGTGGAACATCAGCTGGCATCAGAGTAAGCAGTGAGAGTGTGTGGGGTAGCAGCCATGAAAGAATCTCCAGCTCTTAGGAAGAGATTTAATTATGATTAACCACAACAAATGACCTGTTCTGGGTGGAACATTAATCATGAGTAACCACAACAAATGTCTTGGGAATGTGGAGGGGCAAGGTCTGCCTGATGGAAAGATGAAGAAGAATTCTGCCACCATCGATCCCCTCCAGCATCTCCACAGGCACTAATGCAATCTTGTTTAGGATCTTCAGGATTAGTTAAAGCTGCTGTTGAGGTGGAGCTCAAGATGCCTCTTGCAGTGAACACCTTCAACAGCCCTCATGCTTTGCCTGTGAGGTGGGAAGCATTTGCTTTGCTCTAAGTTACTCACCACAAGGCAGAACTGCCTGGAAGTGTACTTTCCATCCTGAAGTGTTCAGAAATAGTGTCTGAAGAGCCTACTAGTTATTCCCTGGCGAGTTTTAGCATATTGAGCTGAATTTTGTAGGTGGTATAAATCCAGGTGCCTTTAAACGTTACTTTTATCACACTTTCTACATGAAGCAGCCTCTCGCTTTTCTTAGGAGTGTGACGATTGCCATCCGTTTCTCTTGTCACTGTAAAGGTTCCTCAAAGGCGGATGGGCTCGTGACCAGGGCGGGCGGACACCGGCGGGGGCGCGCACGGGGCGCGCGCGCCATCTAGCGGCTGCTGGCGGCGGCAGCGCGCTGCCGGTGTTGGGCCCCGGTAGGAAAAGGGAATTCTTGTCCTTGGCCATCAGCAGAGACGAGGAAACGGCACTGAAGCGGTTGCTTTCACACTGGTGAATGTGTCAGCTATTCAGCAATAAAAGGGAGAACTGGAGGAAGACTGGGAGACTCGCAGGCAGCAGTAGCACCCTGCGGGTTTTAGCTGAGTTTGTTTGCTTTGCCAGATCAGAAGGTCTTTGCCCTAAAAGCATGCTGCAGGAAAAAGAAAGTCCCTACAAGAGGGCAACCCAGCACTGAAAAAGTTGACTGTAATCCAGAAAGTCAGGGGTTTCCAAACTCCTGTCCCTACTTTAGTAGCTTCCCTAGGATTCATTTTCTCTTACATTCTTTCTATAAAGCCTCTTTTCTTTGTGGCAGGGATGATGTCTTTCGTAAACATGGTTTAGCAGACCAGTTTCCTTCTGGAGTGTGTGCTCTGGTGTTTTAATGATGGGTCAAAGCTACTCATGCCAGTGAGCTTGGAAGAAATTCCACTACGATCACATCCTTGACAGGTGGATGGTCAGTCCTAGCTTGGTGCTGCAGGCAAAGAAGATGCTTTCAGTGTCAGTTGGAGTTTGAGCAAGGGAAAAGGTATCAAAAACTACTCCTTTCAAGTTGTGTGCTGAGTTGGAAAAAGAAAAAGTTGGGACCATACTGAGTTCTGCTCAAAACTTTAAAAAGAAAGGGACCAAACCCGCAAACTCGTAGTATGTTTTTTCCAGTATTTGTCCTCTTTGTACCAGGACCTCTTTTTCCCATTTTTGAGGCAAGGGCTTTGGATCCATGCCAGCAGACTTTCTGGAGAGCTATTTTCATACCTTAAGTGTGGAATACATACTGCACCTTGTGAAGGAAGGTCATCTCTCATTGTATGGACTAGGTACTTCTGTCCTTGTCCTCTGTTTTTGGTAGGAAATGTCTTCCTTTGTGTGTGTACTTGAGGATTTTCAATGTCTCTTGTTGCAGAGAAGCAGTAGCCTCTTCTCTGGTGCTTGGGGAGGCTTATTCCATTGTCTGAGGGTTCAGGAAGAATAAAACAAGTGTTTAGTAGTCAGAAATGAAGGAGGAGGGTGGTGGTGAAGCAGTAAGGTCCAAATGTAGCAACTCTTCAACTCTGTGTTTCATCACATCGTCTTCAGCTGTTTCCCAGTCTTCTGCCCTGCTATCCTGTGACATGGAGCTACTTTGTGCTACCCCAGAGCCTAGCTCGCTGTTGGGTGTGACCCTCGGACATAAACACTGCCATCTCGTGTCCTTGCCGAGGACAAGGCTGAGTGATGGCAGCCTGGCGGAGTCGGCACCTCTCCCTCTGCAGCGGCAGGAAAATGAACACCAGCAAACGCCCGCTCTGCCTGCCTGGATCCCGGTGCTGTTACAGGACACGTATTTATCTCTCACAGTGTGGCCTTGGGGCTGCTGGCACGTGGATTCCTCTGTGCTGTCCTCTTCGGACGCTGCGCCTGTGGCCGTGACAGCGCCGCGGGGCTGTCCTGGTGGCCGGGGTGTCCCCGCGGTGCCGCTGTGTTTGTACTCCCGTGATTTTGTCACCAGCAGTAGGAATAAAGGACCTTCCTTTCCTTCCCTTCCCTTCCCTGTCTTTCCCTCGCAGCGCAGGCGGCCCTGCAGGGGCGGGGCGGGGCCGCTAGGGGGCGGCGCGTGCGCGCGGCGGGCCCCGCGGTCCCTCAGGCGGAGCGATGGCGGCGGTGGCGGTAGCGGCGGCCATGTCCCGCTGCGGCGGCGGAGCCCGCCGGGGTGAGGGCGGCGGGAGCGGCTTCGCTGTGCTGCGGCTGCTCCGGGGGGCTGCTCGGCACGCGGGGGGGGCGGGAAGGGACTGCGGCCTGCGCGGGAGGTGGCGTCCCAATGCCCTTCAGGGCCTGCCTGAGGCGAGTCCCGTCAGACGCGGGAGCGGCGCCGGCCTTCATCCGGGCCGCGGGAAGGTGTCCCGGAGTGAGGGGACCCTCAGAACCCCTCACGGGCCGGCGCCCACCCCTGGCTCGGTGTGAAGGGCAGCCGCGGCGCTGAGTCCCCTTCCCGCTTCCAGCGCTGGCCCTGCGGTGCCGCCGGCTGCACACCGTGTACCAGAGCGCGGAGCTGCCCGAGACACACCAGATGCTGCGACAGACGGTCCGGGACTTCGCGGAGAAGGAACTGATGCCGCTTGCAGCGCAGCTGGACAAGGAGCACCGCTTCCCGGCCGAGCAGGTGGGTGCGAGGGTTGGGATGGCACAGGCAGAGACCCCCTTCCTGCTGCTGTGGGGCAGGACCACTCGGGCCGAGGCAAAATGTACATTCAGCTCCGGTTTAGCAGAAAATTGAAGTTTAGACCAGCTCGTTGCTCCCAGTGTGGACGTTGTAATTCCCACGGGCATTTCGAGCTCTTCACCTTTACTTGTGTTTCTCTGTGTCTGCCTTTGTACCACTGAGTTTTTAGTTCTCTTACCGAGTTACCTGTGAGCTGGAATACGAATTATAAATATGATTTATAAAATTAAATACTTTTACAGACTGCACATAATGGTTTATGGTGAGGAAGCATGGATGATGTGAATGCATTTCAAATGGTGGAAAAAAGTGATTAGGAGGTACATGCTGCTCATCATCTGGGGCTGTGAATAAATTGAAATTCCAGCCAAAACAGTAATTTCTCTTGTGAAAAGACACACCAGTTTGCATGTTAAGCAATGAAATACAAAGCTCCAGCAAAATAGATCCTGTTACATTAGCCAAGATACTTCAGGCAAACACTGTTGGAGGCATGAGAGTTTTGTCACATTCCTCTTTCTAGTAAGGTTTGAGGACAGTAGCCAGGAAAGTCACACTTATCCTAAGGAAGAAAATAACTTTACTCCTTACTGTTCTCATCTGAGAATTTTACATTTGATTCTGAGTCTTTTGACCTGAATGTGTAGGGGAAAATTCAAGATGCAAACAAGTGTTTAATAAGATGAAGCAGCATACATAGAATCAGTGGCAGTCTTGTTCATCTTCTGGATTTAATGTGGAGAATTGGTGTTTTGGGTGCCCACACAGGAGGGAAATTATGCATCTAAAAATTTTCCCCGGTTCCTCTAAAAGCAAGCAGAGGCTTATGGTTGCAAAGCAAGGGGTCTAGCTGGGGAACTTGGGGTAGATTGTAATGTAACAAAAAAATTCTCTGGGAAGTAAGATTTTGCTTTATTGGGAATGAAAAAAATCACCTTGCACCACTGTTTCCTGCAGTCATTCATTCTGTAAATTCTTCCCTTGTGCAGTCCTAGGCTGAAGCTCAGCAGACTCAAAGGTAAAGTTGTGATGATTTTTATCAGCTAGATTTCCCATTTCTACTGACAGGAGATT
Source organism: Nicator chloris (assembly GCA_013400495.1). Classification (NCBI taxonomy): domain Eukaryota; kingdom Metazoa; phylum Chordata; class Aves; order Passeriformes; family Pycnonotidae; genus Nicator; species Nicator chloris. Next base: position 115,198 of record WAAE01020019.1, read on the forward strand.
TGCAAGGCTAGAGCTTTGGTGGGAGGCTGAGGAAATGCGGGTTGAGTTCTGTCTCCCTATTTCACCTTCAGAAGGCTCCCCCCTTCCCAGTACTGAAGAGAGCTCTTTAAACAAGCAAGAGCCTAAAAAACAGTGACTGTGTACAGCTCCTGCTGAAGTCACTGGGATCTGGGGACACTTACCAGTTTGTTTAGATTCTCATTTCACCAGGCATTGTGCGCATCTTTTCCTCTGGGCAGAGCCCTCTCATGATGTGTCTTGCTCTCCACATGTCCATCTGTATTTGCTGGCACGCTGGTGCTGCAGAGGACATGACCTGTCCATTCCCTGTGTGCAGGTGAAGAAGATGGGTGGCTTGGGGCTGCTGGCTATGGATGTGCCAGAGAAGTACAAAGGAGCAGGCCTCGACTACCTGGCCTATTGCATTGCTATGGAGGAGATCAGCAGGGGCTGCGCATCCACCGGTGCCATCATGAGCGTCAATAACGTGAGTGTGAGGCACAGGTGTGAAGTGAGGTTGGCATGGCAGAGGGGTGTTTGGGAGAAGTGGATCTGTTTCTGTGGTGGGTTCTGGTGTGTTGGAGAGCACATTAGGGAGTTACTTGATTGGTTGTACCTTCAAGAAGCACTAACAACACTAAATTCTTAAAGTCCCTGTATTTAGGGCCAATACTCAAGTTTGGCTCTGAAGAGCAGAAGCACCAGTGGATCACTCCCTTCACCAGTGGAGAGAAAATTGGATGTTTTGCCCTCAGTGAACCAGGTGATGTGACTGCTACCATCCCTGTTGCAAAGCCCGTGGTGTAGCTTCTTTCCTTGGTCAGGTTTACGATGGACTTTAGGTCTTTGTAACTGGAACAGTTTGTAGAAGGTGGTTTATAGCAAGCAGTTCTGTGTGAGTGAAGTCTCAGTACCCAAGGTATAAATTACCTAAATGGCTTCCTGAAGCTTGCATGTAACACTTGACCAGGAATTTAGTAGACATCCATGGACACACCAGAAAACACCTAAAAACAGGAGCTAATCTGTGTCCATTTGAATCTTGTACCTCTAGTTCAGATAACTTTGCCAGAGAGTTGTAGTTCATCGTTTTACATCAGCATCCTTTAACTTTATGTCAAGTTTTCCCTTAACAAAGCTTCCCACATGAACTGATGTAAGAGACACACGGTGTCTGGTCCCTGCTGAAAATACTCATTCCCTGTGTGAGCAGAGCTCTGGATACATCTTGTACACATGGGCCTTTCTCTGTCCTGTGGGAGGGACAGTGGTGACACTGCTGCAGTTCAAGAGGTGCCATGAGCTGACGGGGTGCATGTGGGGGGTGGGTTTGCCCCCAGTGTGTCACAGTTCACCTGAGGTTTAACTACTGCTGCTCTGCTCAGGAAATGGCAGCGACGCAGGTGCAGCCTCCACCATGGCACGCCTGGATGGGGACGAGTGGGTTCTGAACGGCACCAAGGCCTGGATCACCAACGCCTGGGACGCCTCGGCCACCGTGGTGTTTGCTACTACGGATAAATCCCTGAAGCACAAGGTATGATAGCTTGTATCAGTCAGGAAAAAGGGGTGGGAGTATAGGAGTTGTGGAGAAGCACTTTGCCATGGCTGGGACTCTATTTGTAGAGCCATGCAGGCATTGAGCAGAGGAGGGGCTGATGTGCGCTGGTTTTGTTCTGTCTAAGCGCTCCCCTCCCTCCTCCTGGTTACCTCGACATGTGGCTTTTATGTAAAATGGAGGGAGCCTGTTGACAGCAAAGGAAGTAGGAAGGTTAGAAGACACCTTTCCTAAGAGTTTGGATCTTGTTGCAGGGCATTAGTGCATTCCTGGTTCCCATGCCAACAGCTGGGCTATCACTGGGGAAGAAAGAAGACAAACTGGGAATCCGAGCCTCTTCCACCGCCAACCTGATATTTGAGGACTGCCGGATACCCAAGGCCAACCTCCTGGGGCAGCCAGGAATGGGCTTCAAAATCGCCATGGTAAGAGGGGGATGGGGTGCAGCTGTGGGTGTGTACAGCCATAGCTCCCAAGCTTACTGTTGCGTAAACCATTTCCAGAGGCAGTCACTTCAGTGAGGACTGCTTGCATAAGCTGCTCTGTGTCATGTTAAGCTGTTGACCCTTCTTGCCAACATGGGAGGAATCATTGCCAGAGTTTGATGAATGTTTAATTTACACAGATCTTTGAAAGCACTTTCATTGTGGCAGTTCTCAGCTGGAGCAACGCTGATGACACTGAGCTGCTTTGTCAACAGGGGCAGTATATTTTTTCTTCTTTCCCAATCCTCTGTTCTTCCAGTTGTACCCATAGATAAAGGGAAAACGTAGTTTTTCCCCATGTGAATGCTGTGGCAGAGGAAAGTTGTCCTGGAGGCCCAGGACAACTTCTGGAGAGTGTCTCAAGGGGAATGACAGCTGAGTTACGGTATGCATGTGACTTCTGAGGAGGAGCAAGGCAGCTGGCAACAGCTTGGTTTTCTGCAGTGAAGCACTGTCCCTTGAGAGTGGTCATTGCTCTCTCTGGAGGGGCAAAACACCCTTTGCTCCAGAGAGCTCAGCCTAAAATGTCAGGCAAACAGAGTCCATTCCATTATGTCCAGAACTAAACGTGGTTGGTGACTGACAGGTTCTTTTAAAGGCCTTCAGCATAGGATTGAGAAGATGAAGCCTTTTCTTCCTGTGCACAGAGGAGCAGAGTAGGTGTTTGAGCTAATCAGGTAATTGACTGGGTTCACTAATCAGTTTGAAAAATGCTTTCACGTGTGTGTCCTAATGATGAGGGTAAAAAAAGGAAAACTGACCAGATTTCCAAAGTAAAATCAGCTGCAGAGTGAGTTGGTCTGTCTGTGGAGTTCTTTTCAGCCCCTTCCACAGCAGATCCTTGTTGTGCTGTTTCCCTTGTTTTGCACCCTCTGGTTTTCTCCCAGGTAATAAGCAATCCTTCTCATTTCTGCAATTGAACTCTTGCCTTTGCTCTGCAGTGGCAGTGCCTGTTACAGATCTCTATTCCTGCATAACTGGGAACATTCTCAATCAAGGAGGTCTCTGACCAGAGGATTCTAAAGCTACAGCAGCTTTCCAGCAACACCAGAAATATGCATGTACTATTCTTGATCAAGTATGACTTGACTTATATCTATTTTGTGTCTTTCTCAGCAAACTCTGGATGGAGGAAGGATTGGTATTGCCTCACAGGCACTTGGAATAGCACAGGCAGCTCTGGACTGTGCTGTGGATTATGCAGAAAAGAGAATGGCCTTTGGGTCACCCATCACAAAGCTCCAGGCAGTGCAGGTACGAGCTGGGCACACAGGGCAGTTCCACAGGGTGCTGGTGGAAAGTCTGTATGTGCTCTTGGGCATGGTATCAGGGACACAGTGCACTTTGTACTGTCTGGGATAAACAGGGTAATAATTCTATTTTCAAATGCTGTTAAAACTAATGGTTGGGACAGAAGCTCATTTTCCGTAGATGGCCCTGGGGGTGGGAGAATTCAGCTGTCCCCTTGTGCAGGCAGAGGTCCTGGACCAAAGGCAGTGTTTATTGTTGCAGTTCAAACTGGCAGATATGGCTGTGGCCTTGGAGGGTGCACGCCTGCTGACCTGGAGAGCTGCTATGCTGAAGGACAATGGAAAGCCCTTCACTAAGGTACTTCCAGCCCTGCTTTTGTCCAGCAGCCACAGCACAGGACACAGGCTGAAGGCCAGGGAACCCCAGTCCACAGAGCATTGCTGTGCTCAGCGCCTGCCCAGCCAGCACTGCTGGGGTGTCACCCCCAGCTGGTCCTGGGCCTGCTGCCCACCCTTGCAGCACCGGTTGTAGCCGAGGGGAAAGGGGTGGCTGCTCTCAGCTGGCACCATCATCAGGCCTGTCTCTCTGCATGGCTCCTCTGTCAGTGTTCAAGCTCCTCCTGCAGGTGAGGGGTTCCTTTTTGTGACAGCTGCATCCTCAGTGATGTTTTCCTTCCCCAAAGGAAGCGGCAATGGCCAAACTGGCTGCATCAGAAGCTGCAACGTCCATCGCTCATCAGGTAACTGTCACTTGACAACTCTGACGTACATCATGTGGGAAGGGGCTTTGGATGTCACACAAGTGCTTTGGGAAGGTGGGATGGAATTCACTCATTTTTTTGAAACACACCAACCAAGCAAGCAACCAACCCTATGGCTGAAGCTGATTAGCACAACCATTTTCACAGGTCGTGGGGAAGTAGAAGGATGGCAGGGGTTTATACTGGCCTGTGGCAGCTGTATTATTAAAGTGGCCTCTGTCTGCTGCTGTCCAGAGCAGTGGCACCTTTAAGAAGGAGCAGCAATGTGGGAGAGAGCATGGGGCCACCAGTCATCACTGCACCTGGATGAGATCCTCTGTTCCTGTTTAGTGTCCCATCTTTAATAAAAGCATCTTAGAATATGGATCACTAATGGATACCTCTGAAGCAATTAACTGCCCATCTGGAATATCCATATTGCTCTTACGCAGATCAATCCTGTGTATTCCTATGATCACAAATGAGCTGCAGTCCTCCCCCTGTCCCACTCTCCCCATTATGCTTGCAGTGGGCTCAATTCCTTTTAAAAAGGCTGGGGGTGTGTGTGTGCATTCTGCAGAAAACAGATTTCTTGACCCCGCTTCCTTTCTAAGCTGCTGCCTTTGTTTCAGGCTATCCAGATCCTGGGGGGGATGGGCTATGTGACAGAGATGCCAGCGGAACGCCACTACCGCGATGCTCGCATCACCGAGATCTACGAGGGGACCAGTGAGATCCAGAGACTGGTGATCGCAGGCCAGCTGCTGAAGGCCTACCGAGGCTGAGGAAGCTGCCTAGAGCAGCACACTGCCCCAAGAGCCTTGTACTGGTGCACGGTGATGGAGTTTGACCCTCTTGAATGAGGCTATTGATGGAGGTTTTCCTCACCAATGAATAACTGACCCTCTAGTTAAAATGTGCTGATTCTTCTTTGGACAAAGTACGGCGCACAGAGGCTGCACTGAGGTTTGTCAGTGATGGCTGTGAGTGCAGGAGGGAGGAGGCAACCTGTGCTCACAGGGCGGCCTGGAACTTTTCCTGAACTGGACTGTTGGAATGGCTTGGTAGTGGCAAAATGACAGCACTTGCCAGCCACTGCCTGTTTGCTAAATTTGTCACTACATGGCACTGGATAACCAGTGCCAGAGTTAGAGGTGCTGAGAGCCATGACCCCTCTGTCCTGCTTCATGCTGCTGGTCATGTGCCTCTGCACATCAGACTTCAATGGAGTTCAGGTGTGGGATGCAGCTGTCTGTGAGCTCCTACTAGGACAGCCTGGGCTGAGGTAATCCCTACAGCAGGGCCCTTCTCACTTCCAGCAGGAGAGGAGCCAGACAGGAGGACATGCAGGGACAAGCCCCACACAGACGTCTCTGAGCACAGACTGTGGTTGCTGGCTGCAGAGATGGGAAAACACAGATCAGAAAGAATCCCTTGATGTGGGCCAGCAGAGGCCAGCACCTGCTCACTCAGCTGCTCTGCTCAAAGGACAGCAAAGCTGCAATGCCTAGGACTATTTTGTAAAAAAAAAAACAAACCAAAAACACAAAAAAACCCCTCTACTCCCAAATCTGCTTCTGCAATATATATCAGCAGGAAAGGAAGTGCCTGATAGGGCAGTAACAGCTTTTAATCTCTACATGTTTTGGGCAACAAGGAAATGAAGAGATGACACACAAACCTCAGCAAGGAAGCTTTAGCAGTAGCACATCCTCAATCAGTGATCAGTGGTAAGACATTAACTTTAAAAGCATCAACAGCAAAAGGAAAAGCTCTAAACTCAGGAGAAGAGGGAGAGGATTAAGACTAGAGCCTGTATAGTCCATCTGCCTCCTTGTCCAAACAAGTACACTAGAGGGAAATGGTTATTATCCTGTGGTGCCTTTTATTTAGACTTGTGTGCAGAGAAGAAGAGCAGGATTCTGTTACACGAGAGAGCAGCGATGACAAATAAAACCTGATTTTAAAGGACCACCACTCCTTCATCTTTTTTTTTAATGGAGATGTGAATTAATTTAGAGTAATTTCTTCCAGTCACAAGACACAGGACCAGAAACCAGCAGAGCCACCATGCACCGGTGAGACCAGTTCTCAGTGATGTCAGTCATCCCTGCAGGGTGCTGGAGGGCAACAGCGTGTTGGGGCACGGGACTCAAGTGCTGAGTTTCTCCTTGTTGTTCTCCCATGCGTAAGGATTGACAGAACTTGCCAGGCAGTGCATTCAACAGGAGCATTCCTACTGGAAAACCATTCCAATGATCATGAATGTGTTGTTAATTTTGGAGGGCTTCTCTGGATGAAGCTTGATTTCAGCCTGTGTCACCACTTTAATTGCTGCAGGCTCACTTATATGATGGTAACTGAAGCTGTGGGATACTGTTTTACACTAATTTCTCCTTTCAGCCACTCAGGTAGAACAGGAGCTGCAGGGATGTGAGGACTTCAGCAATGCGGAGTTTCTGTTATGCTTCACTCCAGCTGAATCCCCAGTGAGCCAGCACAGTCACACTTCTCTGCACAGCCCATTTCCCCTCTTGTCCAGGTGCTTCTCTTAGATCTGCTGTGCTGTCAGTGCTTGCTGACTGCCCCTCTTCACTGTCAGCCTCCCTCATTACCAGCTCTAATTTGCTGCAGCTTCTCTCCAGTGCAGAATGAAGCCATCCCTGTTACCCCCCACCGTGGTGGCTGTGACCACCTCAGCTGACAGAGGAGAGAGAACCTATAACCTTGAGGTAGGGGAAAAAAAAAAAGAAAAAGAAAGAGTGCAAAAGCTTTCAAACAAAAGCTTTCTGCAAGTTTTCCCCTACTGCCACAGGTTCAGAGAGAGAGCTGCTCAGTGCCCTGTGACACTGCACTGCTTTGGGGGTAAAACAGCATGGTTACACACAAAGGCCCAGAGCTGCCAGAGCAAAGCAATGGCTTTTCTCAGAGCAAGATACTTCAAGCTTACTCCTTGCTGCTGCTGGATGAGAGAACTTTGTGTGCTGAGTGTGTGTCTGCTCCCCAGGGCTGTTGCAGAGGAACTGCTGAAAGGGCAAAACACAAACAAGTTTTTCAGCATTAAATCAGAAGCTCTTACCAAGCCACCCTCAGACAGCACAAACCCAGGTGTGGGCAGGGCCAGGCTCTCTTTGGAGAAAAGGGTCTGTTGACACATGAAGCTACAACTTTCTGTCAGTTGACAAACTCAGCCAACATTGCAAAGTTGGGGAACAGAGATGGGAAAATCAGGTTATACATAAATTAGAAACAAGTGGGGAAGGAGATAAGTCACTTTTCAAGAAAAGAAGCTACACTTCTCAAGGACTTTGTGGTTTTTGCCCCACATTGCTCTAAGAGTACATGAAACTGGCTTGAGGCATGGAGCAGGTGGAGCCTGAACTAGAATCCTTCCTTAGAAAACTTAGTTACAGTAACAAGGAGTTACTTCCTGCCCCACCTTAGACCTGATAGCTTTTATATCATGTAGCTCAGACTCTTCCTTGTGAGTTCCCAACAGACTAAAGGGAGATGAGCTGTTCCGAAAAAAAGAAAAATATATTCTGATTTTAAATTAGATCTTTGTTTTGCCTAAGTTGAGAGCCCTCACTATCAACACAGACCTGGCAACAGCCACATATTCAGGTTATGTTAGGAATTTGAAAAAGATGAAAAATACTATATTTGAAAGACATCCTGAAGTAAAAAAACAAAGTGCCTGGAAGAGTAATAGAATGAAGACATGGAATAGTGATAAGAAAATGTGATAGTGCTGTAACTTGAATGAAAAAAAATTCAAATTCAAATTCTGGAACTCTGCATGTTTGCAAGGTGAAGTGTGACCTTAGGGAACTGTCAGCATAGAAACAGTACCATTTTCTAAACTGACTACTATTCTCAAAGATGCAGCAGAGAGCCAGACCTGTCAGCAGATTTGTACACTACAGTTCTGGTCTGTGTCCTGACAACTGTGCTTTATAAGCACACCTAGTCTATCACTCTTTTGCCAGCATTCTACCTCTTGCAAAAAGGTTTATGTTAGTCAGTTATTAAAATAGTTATTTTTGACAACTTTGCAGAAGAAGGGGCAGGTGATTGGGCAACCTCACTGCAGGACTTCGTGTCTAATTTATTAAGGAGTTCAATAAAGAAGGCATCAGCAACTGTACCAGACCCAATGGGGACAGGAACCCAGGTTCTACACAGTCTCCCAAAATCCAGAGGACCCAAAGCACCCTGTACAGCTTGATCCTCAAGCAGAGGAGACACATCAGAACGGAATGAAAAGGACCAAAGGTCCATCTGTGCAGGGAGGGCCCACAGCTGAGCAGGCAGGTAGGATCCATTTCTAATCCCCCTGAACAGTTTGAGGAGGGAGAGCTGTGCAACAAAGCTTTGCAGCTTTAACCTAAAGTTCTGGGAAAGCACTTTCTCTTAGGACAGTTAAACTTCAGTGAACCTCTGCCAAGCACCAAAATCCTTTTCCTGCTGGCTGAAGGGGCAGCAAACCCCTTCCAGTGCAGTGGCTGCTCACCTGGGTGGGGCCCCAGCACAACCTGAGGGGCAGACACAGAGGGCACAGTAAGGAAGGGAAGCAAGACACACAAGGAAGGCCAGGCTTTTTTGGGGAAGCTAAATTGATTCTCATTAAGTATTTATCAATTAGCGCTTCTAGAACTTTCTCTAGAATGCTTCTCGAAGTGTAGAAATTGTTCATAAGGACGCTCAGCAGCCATGGCCTAAAAATGCTGCAAAACAGAGAAAGACCTTGTATTTTAATTCCAGAGGAATTCCAAAGAAATAATTCCAAAGGAGGGAACTGCTGTGAAGCTGGTGGCACCTGAGCTGTGCACAATTATCAGGTAGGTGCAAAGGCTGGATAGATAAAGCTGCAGCAAAGTGGATCTGAAGTTGTTATTCCACTGCTTGGAACCTCTCAGCAAAACAAAAGCCACCAAGAAAGTCTTTTTTATTTGAATGCCCACCTCAATATTTTATTCACCTTACGTTTGAGGTATAGCTCAAAACTGATGCCTATTTACTGTCTCAAGCAAGTCTGGGACCTAACTCCTGGCATGAACAGGAAAAGCAGATTCTCATTGAAGAACTGTTAATTTCATTAAAAAGTGACAGTTATCTGAGGATGAAAACTGCAGGCACATGGTAGAGGGAATGCTTTCAGCTAAGGGAAAGCAAAGAACTTGGGGGGTGTGTGTGTGAGAGCGGGAGAGACAGAGAGAGAGAGAGACAGAGCGAGATAAAGTCCCAACGTCCCCCTGCCACACCCATCCAAATTTGCTAAATCTCAGCACCCTCAACCCCCCCCCAAGGGCTGAGCTGTGTCTTACTGTTTTTCCTGGGATGTTGCAGCTGTCTTGGAAGTGCATCCCAGCCAGCTCAGAGGCATCAGCCCCTCTGCCACCCGTGCCAGACCTGCCTGAGAACAGAGGAAGGGGTTAATTAATGACATCAATGACAATGCACACATGTGGCTGGACAAAAGTTCCTGCCTTGTCCAATATGCTCTTCTTGTACCACCCAACGGTGCTGAGAGCTTCAGGTGTTTGACCAACTCCTCCCTATCTGGAATGAAACCGGTCCCAAAGTCACCTCACTGCCCAGTCAGAGTCAGTGTCCAACATTCCTCCTTTTCCCCTGCCCCTAACACTTCCCAGCATCTGTCAACTCGAACTATGAGCTCTTAGGAGAGCTCCCCAAACCCCACTTGGCACAGTGCTTGTAAGGAAAAAAAAATTTAGTTACCTCAGGGAAGCCTTTCAGTCAACAAAATAACAACTGGAACTGCTGGTTTTAAAAAAGAAAGAATAAAATCCACATTTTAACAGGCTACAGGTACAAAGCACTCAACACACAAACTCCAACCAGTCACAACAGTAAAGGACAGTTTTTTTTCTTTTTTTTTTTTCTTTGAGGGGCAGGGGCATGGAAAAATACAGCACACTAATGAAACAAAATGCAAAAAATACAAAAAAATAGAAAATAGAAAAAATGTATTTACAAGTGATACATTACTATGATCAGAAAGCACAAAGACAGTTGCTGCTATAATACATGCACTGGTCAAGAAGGAACTACTAAAAACCTGCAAGGGAGCTGTTTGTAAAAAAAAAATTTAAAAAAGGAGAAAAAAAAGAAAAAAAAACCCCGACCTCCTCCCCCCTCAGACACACAGGGCTGGGTTTGAACTTTTTTCTTCCCTAGTTTGCTACATTGATCAAATCAAATATCCCCTAAAGTCCATGGTACAACCAGTACAAATACTACACTTGGTTTTAAACTGCAGGTTCAGTTGTAGGAGGGGGGAAAAAACAGCAGCTCATTGTAGATCCATATACATAAAGCCAGAGTAACTGCGCTACATGCTAAAAATTACAGCAAGCCCCTGTCTGCTACACAGCATGATCTTAGCAGGTTTTCCTTTTTATTTATTCATATATATATCTATATGTGTGTATATATATATGTATAAAAATCGTGCCCTTTTTCACTGCAATATGACATCTGGGTGGAAATGTAACTTGTTACAACAAATTTTTATATGTATACTGCAAGAAGTCACTCAATGTCTGTGGATTTAATAAGTAACCTCACACCACAGGAAATATTTAATAAATCAAAAAAACCCAATATTGTGACAGAAGACCTTCTGTCTCAGTTCTTTTCAAAACCGAAGTCCTGCAGGAAACTGGTCCCAATGTCCATGAGGAGTTCTCTGAAGAAGCCTCAGTTTGCTTAACTATTTTTGTGTTTAGTGTTCACAAGTTTTTGAACGACTTCAAGCCGTTTTTAGTTTCAAGTCTGTCTCTTCCTCTCTCACAAAGGTAATAGTCTGGTACTAATCCATCCGAGTGAGGAAAAGAGGAAAGTGGCTGCAGTTGCACAAAGGGTCCCCAATTCCACATCTGCAGGGAGATACGGAGTCACGCAGAGCTCTGGGATTTTAGCTTTTCTTTCTTTCCCTCTTTTTAATACAAAGTCCTTTCATACATGTCCCCATCACTGGTACCTTCTCAAGTACCAGTCAGTCCAGCTTTAGGTGACAACAAAGCCACAAGTTAAAGTGAAAAGGACCAAGGCAGAAGTTCAGGTCACTTCCTGTCCGTTCCATCATACTTCCAGGAAACGGGAGCTGCTGGACTTGGAGTGGAAAGGCTCAGACCACATGCGACGTAGATCGCCCTAGGCAGGGAAACAGCACAAGGACCGTGTCCTCAGAAACTCTCAACTCTGCTTAGAATTTACATTTTAACATGCACACAGAATTGCAAACACGTCTTAGAGCTAATCTATTCTTCACCTGTTTTGCAAATTACAATAGACAGTAAAAATAAATCCTTTCCCTGTTAGGCCAGAATGTGTTAACTTTTAGAGCAGATATACCCAAAACAGATTTCTGATGCAAAGGAAATAATTACTCAGGTTGAAAGTCCTGCCCTTTCTTATGTTCTGCTTTGCAGAGTTCTAGATGTGTGCTTCGACAACAGCCCTGGAACCGGAAAGGTAAATTTTACAATTTCTGTTCAGAACAGATGACTGGGAAGAGGCAAGCAAGGTTCTGCCTCTCTGTTTGACACTGTTTAAACTTTGTGCACGTGGTATTTCATGACCAACTGGACAAAGACAAATTCACTTATTCAATTAAAACAGAATTTAATATTTCAGGATTTATTTAGTTTAGAATTACTGGTACTTCATGTGCATTAATGATCTTCTATTTCAGGAACTCATCTCTCAGTTGCTCAGTCCTCTGAAATGAAGACTGACCCGACAGCAGTGGTCCTCTGTTCTGGGCCAGGGCTCCCAGGGACACACATCATCCCCCGAGAGCTGCTGCCCAGAGCAAGGACACTGACCCTGCTGCCAGCTGGCCCAGAGCTCCCTGCTGCCCACGTGTGCTCCCCTCTTACCTTTAAATAGGCCATGGTGAGGAGTGGCAATAAAGTGAATGGTACCAAATAGAGCAGGGCAGGCTGGGCTGCCCGGTGAATACGAGAAGCTACTGTTGCAGTTAATAAACCTGTAAGAGAAAAAAGTCACTATAAATATCTTCAGGTTGCAGGGGGATGTTCTCACCATTTCATCCTCTGAGGCTTTCCTTCACCCCCATTCTGAGAGACAGGTGAGGATAAGTTACTTCTCTGTGCTTTGCTTTCCCTGAATGCAGTTGAAACAAACAAAACAGTGAAAAATTAATCCAATTTAGTATTAGGCTGTGTTGCCACTTGGTCCAGTTTTGAATCTCAGACTAAGCCAAGAGTAATTCAGACAAAATACACCAAAAGGTGAAGGGCAGAAGCTGACTGCTTGCACTGAAATGCTGCTCTTAAGACTGTTGGTCTGTGGCCCTGACCTGAGCAGTCAAGGCGCAGAGTAAGGGCTGTACCCTGGACACTTGCCACAAGGGAATGTAGGGGGTAAATCGAGGTGTGGGGGAAGGAAGGCTATTGGTAGGAAATGACTTTTCCTTTTCAGCCTCAGAAGGGCTGTGGAAGGTCATTATATCCACATGCATGCCCTGACTGGAGGGAAAAGACTATTTTATATTAGGCAGGAAAAGGGCTGGCTACAGCAAATTATAAACAGCATTCCAGTTGATGATTTTCTGTATGTACTACTACATCAGGATCAGAATACAAAAATGCAGGAATTGCCCAGGTGAATTGCTTAAATTTGCTATGTACTATGCACAGCATAATTCATCTGGAAACGTCCATATTTTTCCCATCACTCAGGTGTGACTCAACACTTTTTATGCTAGTGAAGCTAAGTGCAAGTGCTAACAAAAACACACTGATATTCTCTTTCATCCTCTAAATAAAATACAACAACTACAAAAAAAAATCTTGAAGACTATAAAGGGCTTTTCTCCCTAGACTATGCCAATGAACGCAAAGAGAGAAGGATTAAAAAGAACATAACCAAGCATCCTCTCAAAGCCTCTTTACACTTGCTTTCATCATCTTTTAAACCTACTACAATAATCCCACATCTGCTCACTTAGGCAGCTCTTAATGTTGAACTAATTACTCACCTACAAAATAGCCAATAAGTGTGCAGTGAAAGTAAGAGACCTTCTGCATACGCCCAGAGATGTTCCCTGGTCCTGGGGCACCGCAGGAATCACTGTTGGCTTGTTTTTTGTAGTTATCGTAACGGAGGACAAAGCAGAGCAGAAGCCCTGGCATCACAATATCTCCAATCCCCAGCATGGAGAAGTGGCTGCCTGTGGAACTAAAGAGCAACTGGAAGTGGGTTCATGGCCAAAACAAAAGGTGACAAGCTCTAGACTCCACCATGGTGGTTTTGAGCTTTATTTGGCGCAGCCTCTTTTTCTACCAGCAAACTTGCACATAGCAGAACCCAATGCTGGCTAATGAGCTTCTCCTCAGTGATTTCTTCCCCACCTCAGCTTTACACAAACCCATTTGGGCAGGGATGACATTGCTCCAAACCAGTTTCCTTCTCTCAGTAGTGTTAAAGCTGTTTTAGCCCTTAAATCACTCAATGAAACAGATCCATTTACCCAGTATTTCAGTCCTCTCCCTCCTCAGCACTGATGGGAGGGACCAACTGGCCCTTTGATCTGACTGTTGATTACCACTGAAGTGCATCTTCATCTCCACACATGCAGATCTAAAACAAGGCAGTACACCCATTTTTGGACATCTGGACAAAACACAAAACTACAGTCTTGGCAGATTCCCAGAAAGGAGCCAATTGTGAAAAAGATTAAGAACTAAAATCATCCATTGTATTAAATCAAAGATATTTTTCATTAAAATGAAGGTAAATTAAGTTATCACAAAGTTGACAAAGTGAACAATTTTGGTTTTATCGCTGCAGACAATCAACTTCTAATCTCTATAATTTCAGCATCCCAACATCTAAAGAAAGAAGAACAGAATAATACCCCAACAAAACTTTCTGCCTGACTGTTGCTGCACTGAGCTTACTGCCCCACCAGGCCCTGGGCGTGTCTGCTTACAGATCTGAGCCACCAAGGAATCCCTGGAGCAGGGACATGTGAAATAATCTTTTCAGCACTGCAGTTGCCTGGTAAGCCATCCTTGCTTAGATCAGTTTCCATCCCCTTCCCAATCATCTGCAATTAGGCAGTAATCCAGACTATTCTGATGTTATAATAAACCTCAGATCTTTTGCTTTTGAGTGTGAGGTCACACTAGCAACCATCAGGCTGCAGAACTCTCACAAATGTCAAGAAGTGTATCCTGCTCTGAACAGGGCATCTTTTACCCCAGTCAGGGTTTTTTTGCTATGAAAGAGTGAAGTCTCCAGTCCTCACTGCTCACTATATTCCCCCTTAGCATGAAGGGGGAATGACTAAACAGGGATTTTCCAACAGAATTAGTCCTACTAAGTATATGGAGGGAAAATGTTTCTCAGCACTACAGCAGAAGCAGCTTTTACCTTGGGAATACAAGTTTGCCCGGCAGCGACAGACGGGGAACATCTCTGCCTACATTTGGTCCCAGGTGAAGTTTCCGGGATAACACATCCAGGGGATTATCAGCTGGTTGTGTGGCCACTTTCACCATAACATTGCTGTTAAAGATGTAGGCAGAAAAAAAGACCTACAGAGCAAGGTAGTCAGAAGTTACAAACTGCAATTACACAGCAACTCAAGCTGAATGTATTTTTGCTTTGCCATTCAGGAAAAGAAACTACATTTTCCTTATACATACTTTGTATATATGATGAAAAAAGGCAAAATGTATTTCAAAAATTCAGATAGAGCTTTTTACACTATTAATCCTCAAGAATAACTGGAATATACTTTCTGATACCAAGATATTGATTAATATCTTGAGATCCTTTGGCAAAGGATCTGTCTGGACAACAAGCAGATAGTGTTGCATGACAAATGCAGATAACAGCACCCTGAAAATAGAAGAAAGCTGCAGAACAGAGAAGAGGTGAGCATGGTGCTCACTCATAAATGGAATGAGGCAGCCCTTGTCTCCAACAGGCTTTTATGCTACACCCATCCCATTGGAATCTCTGGCTGCCAGAGCTGTCAGTGGGTGCTGCCCTGGATCAGTGCTTGGTGTTCTGCAAAGGTAAAACAAACTCCACTTGCTATTTCAGAACACATTCTGTCAGGTTTCTTGTAGAAGTGCACTAAGATTTTATGCCAACCTGTCTGGCTGTAAGTCCATTTGCATTCCTGTTCTGCAGATTTCACTGCTCATCAGAAGCCAGCACGTGTGCCCTGTGCCAGTGCGGACACAGCTCTACGTGTGTGGGAAATGCTTGTTCTCACCTTCAGCCAGCTTTCAAAATTTGAGGTCCAAATTATTTTCTTTTTAATAATATGCAAAAGTCAAAATGTTCTAATCTTATTTCTGCTTTATTTCAAGTAATTAGTAAGGAAATAATTCTGTATCCTGTTGTAGATTTCAGCATCCCAGAACGGAGTGATGGAGCCTATCTTCTGGCTTTGCCAGATTTCCTCAACTTCATAGCAGTAGAATTCATATAAAACTGGCCCAAGGCCGATTACAAATCCAAAGCACAGAAACAGTTTTAGCAAAACCAAACCAAACACTTACCCAAAAAACATCATAAATTAGTAACCCAGAGAGCAGCAAGCAGGAAACCTTCAGGCTCGGCAGCCGAACAAAGGCTATCATTGCAACACACAGGCCCATAGCCAGAGCTACAAAATGCAAGACATCATCGGTTCATTAAAAATAGCAAAACAAACAGAAAAACACCAATCCCAACCCAGTATCTCCTCCCCAGGACCCCAAAGAAGTCTCTGTTTGCACCTGTGCAGCTCTGCATGCACTAGATGACTGTCTATCAGTTCCAGACAGTGACATTTTTCTTGTCAGGGTTAAGCAAAGTCAAAATGCATTCAATGGCCAACTGCAAACGTCCCCATGGAAGCAGAGATCCCTCTGCAGGCACAACTGCCTGTTCCACTCAACTTCCACCACCCACCACAACAAAATGTTTCCATGTCCTCTGTCGTAGAGACTCCATCTCCCCTGTACAACCCTGACTACACAATTTAAAACAGAAGCAACAAAACAACTTTGAATTCTCTGTGCCCCAAACACAAACTTCTACTTTTCCTTTATTTTTTTTTTCTAAGAAATGCATAAAATAAATATGATCCTTGACAATTCAGAAAGGGCATGGTTACATGACTTGTTAGAACTTGGTCTGACAAAAACCCACTCAAACCACACTTCTGCTTGGGCAAGACTGTGCAAGACTGCCTGAATACCATGAAAAGTCATCATTTAGATATCCAGGGATTTCCCAATAACCAAAATGTGTGTGAAAGCTTAGGGGAAAAAACATGGGTAAGTTTTTTCCTAATTCCTCCTAAGAGTGAATTTTCAGCCAGATCAATGAGCTGAACAACATGACACAGCTCAGATTTTCATTGTACCAAGGGGAATTTTGTCAGGGTAGAAAGGTAACATTTTAAACAAAAACCCAGCCTTCAAATTTGCTTCATTGCCTGCTTCTTTGAGCCCAGCCTCATCTACCACGGATACTCAACTGACAACTGAATGTATTTCTACTGGTTACAAGTAAATCCCGAAAGAAATACAATAAAACAAATTTTAAAAATACTTAAAAAGCAAATCAGTTTTCATCTATGATATCAGTCTATTTGCATGGAATAATGGAGCCCTGTTGGGATCAGATTACAGTCAATCATGCAGACATTTGTCAACAAAATGTCTTTGTCTAACATGATACAGAATTTGTAAGAATCTACAATCCCATTTTTGCCAACTGGAACTGCAGGGGAAGCCAATGCATTATGCACACTCCCACCAGTGTGACAGCTGGACTCAGCCAAAATGGACAAATTAACCCCTGGATTCTCAGGCTGTAAACTATGGGGCTGTGAAGCCACCTTCCACCTGCATTTCACCTGGAAGCTGGGGAGATCTTCCATGCACTCACTGGGGAAACATCCACACACATTCAAGGGATAAACATGCCCTGGGCCTCCTGCCAGCGTGGCAGCCTGCAGTGCCCATGGGCTGCATCCCAGCAATTCTGCCAAGCCCACCTTTTGTCCTGAGAACTGGCACCTTTAGCACAACCCTAAGTGCCACAGCAGCCAGTTTAACAAAGCAGTGGGATCACTGACATAAAAATGTACCCTAAGTCATGCTGCACAACTGTAACTAGCTGCAAAATGTGAGCAAATTATTGAGGTTTAAACAATTTGACACAGCAAAGCAGCAGGAAAAAGAACTGCATTCAGTAATTCAGTATAGCCCTGAGTTAGACTTCCTTGGCAGAAGAGCAAATACAAGGGAACAGACTGTTTTAAATCCAAGAGGTTTCTCTAAAGTCAGTGTTAATAATAGCTCAGTAAGCCTATATTTAGGAGAGGATTTCCAGGTTATAATTAATGAGAAATGGAAATACTGTAACCAGTATGAGTTTTATCTATTGTTCACACACTCCATTTCTCTCTCACTGAAATGAACACAGGCACATGCACAAGGCATCAAGCAGCAAATACTGGGTAGAAAAGAAGATGGAAAAAATCCTTCAGCTGACAGTGAAATACATATGCTAATAATTACCCAGTTTTGCAAATGCTTTAAGAAACACTGGTAAATTTAAAAACCAAGCAGGAATGCCCAAGAGCAAGTACAAGTAATATGGGCCAAAGTGCAGGCAGTGAACTTCTCTAAATGGAAGCCAGCTTCCCTATCCAAGCTCATGCATAGTGTTGACAAACTATATAAGAAAGATTCTCACTGAAATATACTTCAAATAATTGAAAACAATAGCCAAAGATGAAAGACAGAAAGAGAGGTAGAGCAGGCACACAACCAGCAGCTCTGGGTTGGAAGTGCTGGGCAATGGGTTAACAAGGCTGAACAAGAAAGCACTGGAAGAGTTAACAATCAATTAACAGAACAAATTAACTCCAGAGTCCCTGCAAACACTCTCCTTATGGAACAGGGATCTTCTGAGGATAAAGAATATTCCTGCATATGTGATTAGACTCTCTGGCAGCTTTCCAGCTCTCCTGCATCCAGCAGGTGAAAGCTCCAAGATGGTGCTGGTGTGGAGTCTGGTTTACAAAGCACTGTGTAAGCTGGGGAGGCTTTAACTTCCCCCACAGGCCACCAGGTGAAGCTCTGATCTGATCAAAGTGTATTTTAAAACGAGGGAATATGAACACAGGCCCAATTGCTGCAGCAGCTCCCAGGGTATCCATGACCATGCAGTTCACTCTGTAGCTACAGATATTCCATACATCTATAGCATTCCTGTTGTACATCTCCAGCTCTGTCTACTATTTAGGAAAGCTTTTATTTTATCCAGGTTTTACCAGGGAACAGTGACCATCCTTGGTGATTCTGTTATCCAACAATCTCCTCTGAGAAATAAGTATTTCAATACCTATAAAGGTGCATCATCACATGCCAGAACAAACCCCGGAGCCAACACGGGCTCACTCTGCCCTGTAACACACCCCTGCCTTTAGAAGCACTTCAGCCAAGGCTGTGCAGGCAGGGGCAGGGTAGGATTTGGGCACTGAAAGCTATTTCAGCAGGAACCGCCACACCTCAATTTCGTAAGGCCTGGCAATTACCAAGAAGTATTTCCCGTGTTTTCCTCAGCTCTCGAGCAGCAAAGCTCTTTCACATTGACAGAATCAACTGCAGAGCCCCGATGAACACCCGGGGTTCTCCATGTGCTGCTGCTCAGAAGGAACACCGGCCCCGTTCCTCCAGCTCCGCCCCGCCCGGGCCATGCGCAGCACGTTCACAACCTCTGGTTCGTTCTCTGCCGACGGCCAAGCAGGGGATCCTCCCGGGCCGGGCACAGCCAGCAGCTGCCAGCGCTGCCCTAAGGACAGGAGTGCTCCGCCTGGATGCACGAGCGGGCGGCGCAGGAGTCTCTGGCGTCTCCAGGACTCAGCCGCAGAGAAGGCAGAGATGATGGGATCCCACACGCAGCAGCACAGGACGAGGACTAAAGCTCCCATCTGTTTCCCTGACAAAGGCCAATAAAAGCTATTTCCCGGTTAGTGTCACTGCCAAACACTGATTTAATTGGATTTGAACAAATGACAGGAGGATCACCTATACAGTTCAAGCTCCCTTAATAAACTACATAAAATAATTGAAAGCAAGACAGCAGCAACACAATTCAGTAAATCACAAAAAACCTCCAAGAAAAAAACACCAGACACCACTCTGCACCAGCAGCTCAGAGCTCTGTAGATGAATTACTGCAAAGTCCACCATGTCAGACTGAAGCACTTACAAAAACAACTATTTTTAACTACATGCTTCCACTGATACCTCAAGACAACTCTTCAGATTCTGCCAAAATCCACACTTGACATTCCTTTTAGCTTTGCAGCTACTGCAGATCAAGTGTCACCCTTGATTTCAGGGTGGGCTACTCTGCTTATCACAAAACAAACTTTGTCTGCATTTTCTCATTTACCATCTGGTATTTTAAAAGGTATTTCCCTTCCATACAACCGGTGGGACTTTTCAAGCAGCTCAAATCATGAACGAAGCATAGTGCCCATATACAAAACAAAGAATGATGCTGCCAGGAGAGGTTTCAGTGCTAAGGACTTGCTGCTGCTGCTACCCCATTTAGGAGGGGATGGAAGCTGATGGGATGAATGCTGTCTATTGTAACAAACAATTTCACGGGCAGGTAACATTGTTGCAGAAATTTTTCTTCAAGCAATCACGACCTCAGGGTGCCATTACACCATGTGCTCAGCCAATTTAGCTGCCTGACACTGCTGAGAAGCAGAGGTCCTGCTCCTGGCTACCCCTTCATGCCTTTGCTATTACATCCATTCCATCCCCTCAGATCCCATCATGCTGCCACTTACCTTCTGCCAAATTTAGCACATACCTGACTACACAATAATCCAACTCATCTCACTGCAGCAGCAGAAAAATAGGTTGGTAAAACCCAAGTATGCTGCCATTCTAGTGAGCTGGATCAGTTTACCATGTGATTAAGTGAATGCCAGAGCTAGCACAGGAGATCTGGAAGGCAGGGGGGAAGGACGAAGGCTCCTTTTTGGAACAGTAAGCTGTGAATTTAGGTCAACTACCATGAAAAAAACCCAGTAAATCACACCCTCAAGCCAGCTGGCTGATGGCCAGTTTTGCCCATCTCACCACACAAGGTAAACATCGCAGAGATCAAAGACAACCAGCTACTGTGAGCTGCCTCACATTAAATGATTTCAGCATCAGAACCAATAAGCAACAAGATGCACAGCAAAAATTAACCAGATTTTCAGGATCAAGCTTTGAATCAAACAACCACTGTCTCCACATATCTTTCACTCAATCTGGCCATTCACCCTACACCACACAGGTGCAGAATATCTTTCATGAGTGTTCTGGCACTTCCCTGGGTTCCAAGCACTCCCCTGGCATGTTCCTGGCAGTGGATCTTCAGGGAGTCTGCCACACAGCTCAGCGGCCAAGCCATTAATATTAGCAAATTTCACCCATCGTCACCAGGCAAAGGATGTGTCAGAAGAGGCACAAACCAGTAGTAAAACCCCTTAACGCACATACTCACCATCCATCAGGAGCCAGTGGCCAGTTAGGACCCAGATAAGGACAAGCATCACAGACAGAGAGAATGAGAGCAACTCAGCAGCAGTGAAACGCCCACAGCAGCCAAAGGAAATCCTAGAACAACACACAAACATCAGCTGGAAGACTTTATGTTTCCATTTAAAGAACAGAAAATGGACACTGTTGGAACAAAGCTCAACTGCTGATGAAAGATGCCAAGAACAACTGAAGGGAAGTTCCTTTGCCACAAGTAGGTACCAAAACAGCGACAAAATAAAAGCTTTCCTCACATTCAAATACTGTGTGTAAAGCATGAACTGCGGAGATGGAAAAAACCCTGTAAATCTTGGCACCTCTCTTGGAATCACCACCATTCCTAGCACCACCTAAGACAGTGCTTTTAGCAACATGAACTCCAATCACAAGGTTAAAAATAAAATTCGTTTCAAAATATGACATTAACAACTGTAATTTCCACTGGTTTAACTACAGTCTCCAAAAGAGCCAGCATTAAAATCCAGAGTCCAATGTTAACAAACAGTAAAATCCAATGCCGAATCCCAAACTCTAAAATCTCAGCCAGAACAAAACTTATTAAAAATCACTGTTGGGAAGTCTAGTCCCTTCTAATGGTATTGCATTTCCCACGATGGCAAGTGTGAGTGACTTGCAGAAATTGTGCTTCCTAGTTTCGAAGTGGAAACACCATGTTGGCACAAAAAATATGCACAAACATCAGCCCTGAGGTTAATGCTTATTAAAGAGTTCTCATCAAAAGAAAGAAATACAACACACAAGAAGAGGAGCAAAGGATTGCTCAAGTCCTTACTTGTTTTGAGGTGAGCAAGGCCGTGTTAAGTACTGGCACATCGGGAGCAGAAGGAAAGCAAAAGCTATTGTTGCAAGGACTATGAAAAGAAGAAAAGGTAATATTAGGACATTCAGACCTAATTTCAACAGTACACAAACAGGCTTCCCCAATTTGAAAAAGCTCTTGCAACAATGTCCTATTATCATATGCTCAGAATTATTCCAGCATGAGCAGCTCAAAGCTCTGAGGTTTTCTGCTCAACAGTGAGCCTTCAGACAAATAAAATGAAAGCTCTCAAAGGAATGCAACACCCCATCCCCAAACTTTAAAAAAAGTCTTAAATCTATTCATGATCATGTCAGCAAGAAAAACAGTTTTCACATATTCTGAGCAAAAAAAAATCTACTACAAACTGGTTGTGAGATTTTCTTACAATTTTTCAACATACAACACAGACTAACTCAGCATAATAAAGGGGTTTTTTTCCACTTTTTAACTCAGACAGTAATGTTTTCCCCCATCTCACTCAAAACTCTTTATTCATTACTAAAACACAGTACAACTTCAAATAACTTATAGTCAGTAGCTGGTAACCTCACTTTTAAAAAATACAAAGTACTTTAAGTTTTTGGAAACAGAATGATAAAAATACATAAATAGCCAAAGAAACTATTTCCATAAACATTTTCTTTTTCAAGCAGCATACTTATCCCACCCACACATTTGTAAAAATGTTTAGCAACTGCTGGTAGTTATAATCATTTTTCCTTCCAGTTGTTTTAAGGACTGTTTCAAAGGCTGGAACGCAAGGGTGTGGAGACACAGACATGTCTGCAGCACACATCCAAAACTGTGCAGCAAGAACAGACTGCAACGAAAATGGAAGTCACTTGGAACTTTTTGCATGCTGCAGTTCAGATCTATGTACTGTCCTCTACTTATTCCTTTTAAAATTTTTGTTGCTGGTTTTTAAAAGGGATTTTTCTTCTCTTCGCAAATGAAGATGATGGGAAAGAATCAAACATCCTCAATAATCAATAGTTTAAGCCATTCTCTACACATTTTAAGCCAACTGGAGAAAAATTGGTTTGGTCAAACCATATCTTTCCTTCTGGTGGGAGGAAGATTTGAAACAAAACAAAACCAAACCAGGAGAACTCAAATGATCTCAAAAGAAAATTTAAGAAGTGTCTGCATACAAACATCACCACAGAAACTCACAGTTCTATCAATATTTCAGAGGAGGGAAGAAAACCAGAAGCGGTAGGAAAAGAACAAACAGTGTGCAACTCTGCACAAACTGAACTAAAAACCTCTTGGAGGTGCTCAGCAAAGAAATCCTGTGCCCCTGCTGCCCTGAGTCCTGCCTGCCCTCCCTGCTCCCTGCCCTGCCTCCACCAGCTCAACCCTCTTTGCCCTTGCAATCTCTCCTCCCCTTTCCTCCCCTCCAGCTCTGCCCAGCAGGGAACCCTGCACCTCCCAGCCCGGTGTCCCCACGCTGGGCTCCTTCCGAGTGGGAGTTAAACTGCAATGCCTCCAGGGCAGAGAGCCCACGAGGAGCTGCTCCCAGCGTGCTCCTGACTGTCCAGGCTTCCAGCCCCAAGCCTCAATCCCAGTGATTCAGTCGGGAATCCCCTGGCTTAACTCCTGTCTGCAGGCAATGCCAGCTCTGGGGCTCTGCCCTCCGCCGAGCAGTGGGTCCTGGCCTTGGCTGCTTGCTGCACCTACGCTTGCTCCTGACTCTTCCCTGAAAGGCAAATCTCTGTGGGAGGAAGATTTGAGAGGGATTTAAGAAACCAGACATCAGCTGTAATTTAGCAGTCCCCCAAATCACCCCCTACTAGCTACAATAGCATGACCTGAGCTTGGTCTGTCCCCCTCAAGGAACAGGCACCAAGCTCCACAGCCCCAGGGTCACAACTCCAGCAGGGTCCCCATCCTGCTGTGCAGCCCCTGAGGAAGCTTTGCATTTCAGAGGTTCTGGGCTTGATGACAGCCTCTGATGCAAGCCCAAGGAAAAGCACAAATACACCATAAAACCAGGTTCAAGAATAAAGATACCCAAGAACACTGACCCCCCAGCACCCTGAGACCTGCAACAAGGCCCAAGGGACACAGGATCCTCTAGTTACACACAGAAGTGCTACAAATAAAGTTAGAAATCCCAAGGTCATTTTAAAAATAAATGGACCAATAACCCCAACAAATTAAAACTACTCTTTTGTCATAGATCTTTCCTTGTAATATCTTATATATTAGTGTGCATATATTTCCCTGATATCTTGCATACAGTAGAATCTATCTGAACTATTTTTTTAATAGGAAAGAACATATGTGTCATAGGTCAAAGTTATAAAAGCAGAATTCAACAAGCCTCTACAGGAGGTACAATTAGACAGGAGTCTCAAGACTAGAGATTTAGATTTCATCCATCAACATCAGCCCTCTTTAAGAGGCTGGCACAGCTCAGGAGTTAAACCATGGCCTGCAATGAAGTAGGAGAGGATGAGAGGTATTTAGGAGGTTAAAAATCTTCACAGACTCAGTATGTGGACCGAGTACAATTTTTAAAAGCTGCTATGTATCTGGAACAGTAGGAAGAATCTTGCTACTCTCAACAGCAGCTGGTCTCAAAGAATTGCAAAAAGATCAACAGGGCTGAATTTTCCAAAAAGAAATGCCCTAGCATTTATTTAAAAGACAAAATGTAAATGCTAAACAGGACTGGAGGATCTGCAATTTATTTGCAGGTAAGCTTCAATTTTGTTCTAAATTTAAGCAGTGCAAAAGACTAATATTCAAATGTTAGTGAGACCAGAAACAGAAAAACTGCATGAAAGCAAAACCAAAATTAAAGTAGGAAGGAAGTCTCTGGACAGGATCCCCAAAAGTTATGTCCCATGAATTACTTGAATTATGAAATACCATGTACAGTTCTGAGCACTGATTTATAAACAAGTGAACTTCATGCAAAATAACACATCTGGGCATGTTTACACCTCTGGCAATTTATAGTTCAGTAGGTTGAGCACATCTCCAAGTGGAAAATACTTCTCAAATAATACTTGTCACTTTATTTATAGCTACACAGACATGAAAATACAACTGTGAAACCTGACTGTTCTTTTTTTTTAATGTACTGTGACGTGCATTATAATTCTTACCAACAATATTTAATTATATCAACACTTTCTGTCCTATTCCAAGTCTTATAAAGAGAAGAAAACTTAGTCACCTGCTGTGCATATTGTAAAGACAACTTGAACTGAGTCGAAGAAGAAGAACATAACTAGGAGAGACACGGATGCTCCGATGGGCAGGAACAACGCCTGGGTGGAATCGATGGTTTGAATACCTGCAGAAGAGAGGGGGACACTGAGCTCGTGTTTGGTGCCACGCAGGGACACAGGCCCTGGCCAGCACAGGGCAGGGCTCTGACAGCAAGTTCCCTCCCCGTGCTGGTGCCCCAGGCACTGACTTGGTGCCCTGCGGGCCCAGCAGAGCTGCCTGTGCAGGAACGCTCCGGCTGAGTGCGCACTGCCACAGCCCCGCTCCGCACAACCCAGGAACTCAAAGTTCCGTTTGATTCGTGCCACAGATAGAACAAATGACAAGTTATGAAATTAACAGTATTGAGGGATTAGAATCACGTTACACTGAGACACATAAACATGTTGAACAGAGCATATGAAAGGTTTCTTAATCTCTGACCACGAGGCGAAAAGCCTGACCAGTGTTAGGCTGACCCAGCTCATGCAAAGAGTGCCATAGCTTCAAATTCCACTTGGGTGAAGGCCACCAAGCTCTTAAATTTCATCACAGGCTGCAATAATGAGGTAATATCAAGACTAACAATAAAGGGCAGTTTTCAAAAAATACCCAAAGTCATTTACCTGTTCATGAAACTACCAGGTCAGTGAAGTGCACTGTAATTGCCTTTTTGCTAAAAACCAACACAAATTCAGGCTCACATTTCATAGCTAGCAGTAATTTTAAACAGGGCAGAGATACTGAATTATTTCACTAGTATTTCCCTCACCTCACCCACACAGTGTGACTACTAGGGATATTAATCATGAGACAGGACAACTTTTACTATATTTCTGAATTTTCAGAATTACCAGCAAAATTGAGAAGCCCACCTAACCCCACAAATTCCAAGACTTAACCGGTCTCTGTAGCTATATTTACATTTCATCGGGGGGGGGAGGAAGAACCCAAAAGCAGCAACCCAATTAAAAATACAAGACACACTTCCACACTTGTGGAAGTATTGTTACTAAAGTAACAATAGGGAACATCCAAAGTAGTCACTTGGTAAGTGACCAGTGGAAAATAATACAAGACTAAGACCTGGAAGAGATGTAAAACCAGCTTGACATCAACTGTGTTATCCCAAAATTAAACAATTAAACACTGCTGTATGAAGGAGGTTTGACCAATCCCAGGATTTGAAGGATAAACCTTCAGGGTTGTGAGACATACTCAGGCAAGTAAATATGCACACAGATTTTGTTTCTGTGTGAGAATGTGTCTTATTTTACTTTCTCCTGTCAAGAGTGGCAAGTCATATAGATAACAGGGTACCTCTACAACTCAGTTACCAATGTATCTGATTATATTTAAAAACCTCAAACACACATGAAATACACTCACTTCAACTTGGTGTCTGTTATAAATATTCAATCATTTTCATAAAAGAAAAGCGGAACAAAAAGCACAGAAGTCATGACACTTGCACATGGTCATGTCACTTATTAGTTCATGTCATGATCTATTACTCTTAAACGTAAGTAGCACAATAAATTCAAAAAATAAAAAGCAGAAGAACTCAGTCACTTGGGATTTCTACATTGCTGAGACCTGGGACATTAAGGTAAAGTGCAATATAGATAATCCAGTGATGACAGTGTGAAGACACAAACGTTCTAATCTATGACTTATATCTGATTCCTCCTGCTCTGACAAGGCACATTTATTCACATACCTTTCAACTTCCCAAGGGAAAAACCCAACAAAACAAAAACCCAGAAATGATACACTACACACCAACCTGGAATCTGGGAATTAGTGCCTGCAGCATTAAATGTCAGAGTTCTTCATTTCATTTCTGATCATTTTGACAGCTAATCCCCTTAATGTGCTTATTCCCCAGCCCCAGACTGTTTTCTCTTCCTTCCCAGATGCCAAAAGCCCCAACTGCTCATTGCTGTATCATCAAGCACAGCAACCTCTTTGCTCTGTGCTGCCAACAGAAGCAGTGCTCTGACAACTATTTAAATTCCACGAGTCTACATTAAAAAAGACAAAACCAGCAAGAGACACATACAACGTAAGTTATTTCATTTCTCATTTTAAAGTTATACCTCTTGCTTTAAACAAAACAAACTTACCATTCAGGGTTTCATGCACAGGGCTTCTTGCTCCTGCCTTCTATACTTTGGGAAACTACTTCATTCTAGAGCCTTTTCTCAAAATAGGGCAATATAATTTGCCTTAAGTTAAACTCAAGTATGAATTTACAACACACTGCGCACACTGTGTTCCACTCTACCTGATCAGTTCCATATTTTTACCTGCAAAACTGTGCATGTCAGGTGGCCAAGCTGCCTGGAATCTATTTATAGATTACAGAAGGGACAGTCACCATGCAGGAGCTGACATGTTAATCCCACGCTGAATAGACAGTGTGCAGACACAGACTTTGTTGTCCATTATAAATGAGTTGCCCAGAGCCATGTGAACGCTCTCCTTCAGTTTCTCTACTGATAAGGTGAATCCTCCTTAGGGACTGGTCAGTGCACCCCCAATCTCTCCCTGCTTACAGACTGGCCAACACGCCATAGCAATGAGCTCCAGATAAAAAGGAATTATACTCTCTTCCCCTACCTGTGGGGTGGCTTTTTTAAAAGTAAAGCTGTTTCCATTTCCAGTCAAACCTGACAAATTGTGCCAGATGCAATTTTTCTGCATTATGAAAATGTTGATGTTTTAAATTCAGCTTGCACGGGCGTGACCCAGACGTGGACAGCAGTGTCAGAGCACAGCGAGGTGGGGAGCGCCCAGACACAGCCTGGAATCTGTGGATCTGCAATGCAGCAGCTCAGACACACACAGGTGAAGCAGGAGGTGCAGCACTGAGGTGAGGCAAAAAGGGTAAGGAGTAAAGCTGACCCTTACTGTTATTGGTGCTGTTGCCATTAAAAGACCCAGCAGCGCTGCTGTTGTCTTTCTCTTTGTCCTGATTCTCAAAGTCCATGTTCAGAGACCTGCAGGGAACAAAGCAGATGTGACAGATGAGTTCCAGACTCCTGTTTAGGCTCATCAGCTGCAGCCTCATTCCCACTGCCACAGCACCCTCCCCCTGGAAAAGCCCTGTAATGCTGGTTATTAGAAACAACACCAGACACAGTGGGAAATTAAAATAACTGAAGTGCTTAGTTCCAAATGAGGCCCCACATCCCGGATTCTGACAGTGAGATCAGTCACCACAGTGTCTACACTGAGGAGTGTTAAATATCTGTGCTGCTGTTTATTGTTACCTGATTTCTGGGAAGTGTAGAACACGATGGAAGCACAATAAACATTTCAATTCTCTTGTGACTTTGAACTCTTTCCAAGTTCTCATTTTTGTTCCTTTTCATTCAAATTTGACTATCAGGTTTCATTTTTAAGACAATAATATTTCCTTCCTCGAAATGTTATGAATGACCCGAACTAGCTTTTAAGTGTCTGCTTAATGTAAGGTCTTACTTCAGTGACAAAATTTCAGCAAAGCCTAGAAAATAACCAGACATGCACATAGAACAGATGACTAGAGGAAGCTCTGAATAAATAGTACAAATTGATACACTTTTATTAATCCATAGGAGCTGACAACACTCCCCTGAGTACCCAGCTCAGCTGTTATTGATTCATCTTTTCATGTTGACATAAACACTTCTAAAAGTTCCAATTTAACACAGTATTCTACCCCTTTTGTTACAGTCCTTCACTTTGATACAACTTCCTAATTATATTCTAACACATTTGGCATGACTTTCTGAAAAGGGGGAGTTTCACTTCAGGTCTGTTTTGACCAGCAGTAATCTCTATTGTTAAATTTGACGTGCTTTTAAACAAAAATACCAGCAATCAAGTTTACCATGACCTTTTCTCATTCTGATGCATGTATGGTATCCACAATTCAGCTGCATATTGATTTATTCAAACGAGCTACAGAGAGCCACCAGAAGCACTGTGCATCTTGCATTGTACAGCTCCTGTCTTAAGCTCACAGCAGCATCCAAGTATTTCAATAAAACCTCCAGGTCAACAGGCATTAAACTTCAAGCTTAGCTTAACCGAGTTACACAAAGTAAACAAATTCTATTCATTTATCAGACAAGTAATAAATACACCATCATCTTCTAAACTATTCTAGAGGTGTCACAGATATTTTATTGCAGTGCATTGATCATCTACTGCAATGCACAGGTGAGCAAGTCTGTGCTGCAGTCCCAGAAGCTGGAATTAGGCACAATCAGGTCTATAGGATCAAGACACATGTGGTTTATTAAAGACAGAGGGGTTGAGCAGCCTCACGCCATGAAACAAAACCAAGAAAAAGGCTCTTCCAGCATAGAACTGGTTTGTTTCCTTTGCTTCTATTAAGCAAGTGCTCCTCAACAGTGTAATGAGATTAAATCAGCTTCTGGTCTGAGGCAAAACACCAGGAAATTTCCACCTCAGACCCATAGTGCTTCTACACAGATCATGGATCATCGGCTAAAGAGTTATGGAAAATACAAAGAGGCAATGGAGAACACTAAAATCCTAACAAATTAATCTGTTGTTCTCAGCTTGTTCTTCTAAAGATCTCTTTGCTCTGCCCTTTGTTTGGAGTGCCTCCATCCTTCACTCACACTCCCTTTTTCCCTATTATGCATTGTAGCTTTCTAATTTTCCTCTCAAGCTATAAAAATCTAGGAGGAGGCTGACAGCTCTCCAGGACTTGGTCCAAGATTCAGGCAAACAAGATAATTCTTTTCTCAGTGCAGTGTTTTGTCCCCCTCTGAATTAGCACAGTTTAGCAAGAACCTCACACCATCATTCTCCCAGTGGCATCGGGCAACTCGTAACTTAAGGGATTGGTATCAGCAGAGAAAACTGGAAATAAAACCTATTAGATCTACTGCTCATAAACAACCTCAGCCCCTCTCTTTTCATAGCCATGGTGTCAGCAATTATTATTACCCATAAATATCCCTGCCTCTAAAGTAAGCATAAATTAGGAAATTACTTTCACTTAACAACACAGCTGCTCTTCCAGCCAACCTCTGAATAATCTCCAACTGTTTTATGATGTGGCTCTTCCCTCTGCTACAAATTATCACTAACATAATAAAAAAAATTGAGAAGCGATCGCTAAAACACCTTTCAAGGAAGTTAACAATCATACTGTAAAACAAGATAAAACTACTGGGCTGCAGAGAAATGGCAAGCTGGGAAACATTTGCTGTTTTGTTCAAGTTTCTCCTGGGCTCCCAAAGGGAATGCTGAGTCAGCATCTCCCCTGGGGCACTGAACTGCTCCATTGTTTCTCCTGTGGGTCCTCAGAGCTCCAGCTGGTTGCATTTCCAGTGCAGGGTTTCAAAGCTCGAGTCACCCTCCCACAGGGAGCCCCTCGGGAGGGTTACGCTGAGGCCAAAGGAATGAGTAAGCTGCTGGCAGGGCACCGCCTGTAAAGTTCAGATTCAGCTATGGATCACTCCACTGCAGAAATGTCTCAGGGAAACCCAGCAGGAGATGTTTGGATCAAACAATGGAGACACCAGGAACACAAGGATCTATCTATAGATAGATACAATTTATTGAGAAGATGCTTCTTGCTCTACCAGTGAGGACAGTCACCCATCCAAGAGCTCTGGGAGCATGGCAATGCCAGGCAGGAAAGCCAACCCTCAGCACACCATGTTCACATGACACTCTGGGTTCATCATGTGAGCTACTTTCTATTCACACCCACACTTTGGGTACCCAAAGCCTAGAGACAGAAGGCCCCAGGTCATCCCACACTTCTTGGCTCAAAAGCAGGTATTTGAACAGGTAGATTCCAGGTTAAATCTGGCTTTACATAAGCTGAGAGCCCATGTCTGGGGATGTGATAGGATAGAAAAAGATTTAGCCGCTACCTGCAAAGTAACCCCAACATTTAAGTCACAGAGAAGCATTTGGACAAGAATAGGTGGCTGTCTTGCCCTCGGAGACAACCTGTTTCAAGCTGAGCTCACCTCTTTAAAAATCCACAACTAACACATCTACTTGCATGCTCCAGTTTCCAGCTTGTAACGGTTTAAAGGATTAGACTTGCCCCTTTGGCAGCCAATAATAAAAGTATGTGAAGTTCAAGGACTGAGAGCAGTCAGAATGTAGATGAGAGAGACGTTCATAAAGGGCTGGAAGCTAAAACTCCTGACTCGGCATAAATGTAGGCAGGAAATGCTCGTTCATGCACAGAGAAGGGGAACTCGGCTCTATCACTGCACTTTGTTCTGGTTCTGGGCTTTACCCATGATTTATTAGACATTCTTCTGAGTACACTGGGGGTTTGGGATTTTTTCATTTGTTTCTGGACAAGTGCTACTTCTATTAATAACGACAGTGGGCCAAGGCTTTCCTTTGCTCCCCCTGACACTGTCTGCCTTAGATTAGGTCCACCACACACGTGGATTTTATCCTAATAACTCAGCCACCCAATTCTTTCTGATCCTATTACTGCCCTTCTGTTTCAGCCACTTGCCAGGAACACGACAATAACTCTAACCGCTTCTTTTCTGTTGAAAATCAGAAACCAAACCCACCTTAGTTAACACAAAGGTTAACTAAGGAGTGCCGTTTTCTTTTTGTCTTACAACAGCTCTGCAGGAGATGAGCACTCAAATCCAGATGAACAGACTACTGCTGACAGATGAGAATGAGCACCCTAAGCTGTAACTTTTATCTTTCTAGCACATCAGTTTTCTAAGAAAATTCATCTACTTTGCCAGAAGTTTTCATTTTACTGTAAGAATTTCCAGATGAATATCATTTTGTAACTTACTACCACACTTCCATTTCTTAAATAATTATATTTCAAACCCTTTAACACTACTTCTTCTGCACAATCTTCTGTGAAAAACTGCTTTTGACCTCACTAACTGATCAGAGAATCAGAGTTTGTCCAAGTCCCCAGCATAACTGTGGGTTTCAGCTCAACACCTGCTAAAGAAACCACGTATAGGAGATTAATTAGGAAAGTAATTTTAAAACTCTGGGACCCTATTTTGGTCTAACACATCGTGGGGTCTTCAGGATACACACAACGGCAAAAGACTAAACAGGACATTTCCTCAACGGATTTGTATCCATCACCGTCACACTACTCCATCCAGTGAGTCAGATTGCTCTGGAGTTTGCAGTCTTTGTTAGGTGAGTGGTTTTAAATGTAAACTAGAGGACAAAATGCTAAGAGCACGTGTAGGTACCAAGAGGAATAGGATGGCAAACAGCAGGGGAAAATTTTGAAGGGCAAGGAGCTCCAAGAAAGAAAAGCAATTTAAGTTCACACACTCCTGCTGTTTTATACTGCACTACATTTTCATAATTGAATTTTAATAAATGCTATGGCTTCTAGCAGCCAGATGCATAGTTCCTTTTTACACATTTGCATAAATTCAAATAGTTAAAAATTTAATTAGTCCCTCAACTATATGCTGATCTGACTCAAAACTTGAAGAAAAAACTAAACAAAAACAACCTTTGATTACTTTTTTATTCTGATCATCTCTAGATTTTGTTTTCCTAAAGCCTTCTATTTTAATTTCACCAGCAGTGCTGTTACCTAATGCTTGCTAACAACAACAGAGAGCTCTTGCAAAAAAATTGGCTCTTTCATGAGATGACTTTATTAACTTACAGTAGTGATATAAAACCTTTTATCCTAAAACAGCTGCAGCTTACATCATATGGATGAGCACAGCTATCACCTATTTCAGGAATACTCATAGCACTTCAGGGACTCTGTAGTGAGTATAAGGCCTTTTACCACAGAGCTGTGAAATGAAGCAATGTTCTGCAAGAAGGAGAGAGAAAAACATGCTGTATTTAAGTTTAAAAAAATACTACTTTCATATTGTGGTTATATTGTTTTAATATGCCAGTATGAGCCTCATTCCTTAGGTGCCACTACAGTAAAACAAGCTGTATAACACAGCATGCAAGTCTAAAAGGATAACTGTGTTTTCTCTCAACTATACTCAAGTCTCCTAAAACGATGCAAATTTGAGTTTTGAAAATTCAAACTCATCCTGCAGCAGTTCTGAGATGCTTTGCTGGAATTCAACACTGACAGTGTTTCCCACTTCCCTAGGAAGCTGTTACTGACACTTGAGCAGCAGTGGGACCCGGGGGTCGCTGTTCTACAGGACAGGTTTGAATTCACAGGAGAGCATTCTCAGTCTACCACCACTGGCTCATGTACAGAAAATTCCGCTGTTTAGAACATTATCTCTTATCTGTTGCAACAATCCTTTTCTACACTCTAAAAGACCATTTTTGAGGACAGAGCTGTCCTCAAGGACTGACTTTTAAGTTAACTTATATGTGCTTGTACCATGACAAACAATTACATCTTTCAGAAACCCCAGCTCGCTATTATTTCTTCCTTTTCCATTCTCTTCTCAGAAGCAAATAATTTTTTTACATTGCCTATGTCTGACACAGATACAATGAACCAAAAGACATAAACTGTATTCAGTCACTTGCAATATTTTTACTTGAAAAATAGAAATTCTGCATAACCTTAAAAACAAAAATCTTACCTGAAACTGCCGTAGACTATGAGGAGAATAGAAATCAGGAAGGTAGACACTTGACTGGAATCCACAAGGGAATATGCCCTGGAATTAGGAAAAAGAAGGCAAGTTTGTCATTGTGAGTGTCCGTTTCTCCAGTGCCATTTGCTAATTCTTTTTTTTATTTTAATACAAATAGAGAACTGGATGACAAATCATAGCAGCTCCCTCTGAAGTTCTTGTCTGATCTAGAACACAAAACCTGTAGCTTGTGAATTAACTTATTATATTCAAGGCTGCAGCATGAAAAACCTGTAGAACCACCAAAGGATAATTCAAAAGCCTTGTGGTAATTTATTCTGAACTCACCAGACCCAGGTTTTTTTTTTCCTCAAACTCATTAAAATTCCTTCAATTGCAGCTACTGCAAAACCTGCAGGTCAATAACAGTAACCTGTTTTCCATAACACTTCTTACATCTTCAAAGTGGCAATATGGCAGTTAAGGCTCACTTAGCTGCGGGGAAAACCCCAAATAAACAAAAGAAACCCCCCAAAAACCAAAGCCCAAACGTCACAACAAGTAGCAACGTGCATTTATTAAACCACACACAATCACTTCCCTATTCCATCCTGCAGATCACTCAATGCAGGATTACTGATGGACATTTCAGCAGGAAGCTTAAACCCAGCTTTATCTGATTGATTTCCTAAGGTAACACACTGTGTTTAAAGCATGGAAATATGAACATTAATGCAGCAGAGGCCACTGTGCTGGCAGGGGCACTGCAGGCAAGGAGAGGCTCTGGGAGTCACTCTGCTACTCCCCACAGGTTTTCCATAACTTGTGCTAAAGTAATGGAAAAGAAGAAGAATAATACTCGATGTTAATTGCATTAGTCTTATCCTACAAAAGACATAACTGAGTATTTCTGAAACCAACCAAAAGCCTAATTTCAGCAAGGCTATGGATACGGAACAAAGATAATTGAATTACATGATTGTTCCAAATTAAGTATCACTGAGCAAATAAAAACTGAAGATACGAGACAGTTAGAGAAACACTCATCCCATTCCCAATCCAAAAGCAATTTAGAGATAATTACCAAACCACTAGACACACAATTTAAAATACTTTCTTTTAATATATAAACCCAAATGTGAATCTTCTACTACAGAAATTCAATATTAAACATCACTGACGAACAGACTGCCTCTTTCAGATGAAATTATATACTTATGCAATAAGCTTTTAAGAAATTAGAAACTACTTTGGTTAATTACCATTAATAACTTCCACATATCTCCACACGAAAAGTAAAAAAACAGGTATCTTATTTGCTCATAATGTTGGCCAACACATAAAGACAATCTTAAGCTTTAAGTATCAATTTTTTTTGTACATATGACCTTTAGTTACCAGGCTGTGGAATAGAGGCCTAAAAAGCATCCATGAAGATCAATAGAGTAAATTGCAAATACATCCAACATAATATCTCAGCACTTATAACCAGTGCACATATAAATGTTCAGGTTATACACAATATAGTTCAGAGCACGTTCTTTTTATGCCATGGTTACAACTAAACTCACACCAAAGGAAACAGCCTGAGGACCATCACACTGGGTTTATGTCCTAACTCTGATTTCAGAGGGAAGCATTCCCTCATCCAGCCTTGTCTAAAGGGAAAGGAAAGCTTTCTATTGTTTGGATTTGAGGATAAATAGTGGAATTTGTCTATTAAAAGAATACTCAAACTCCACATCTATGAGAAAAACAAAATGAATGGAATTTCAGAATGGATTAAACGTGGCCAGGATTATGCACTGAATTTTATTACTTAAGTTCATAAAATTTTATCTTCACAAATCAGCAAATAGTTTTGAGATGAACAATGTTTTCTACATAATTCTTCATTCAGTGACAACACTGGAGGCTATGATAATTAAAATGCCATTTGGCCATAATTTTAAACATTAGTCAAAACAACGCTGTAAATGTTTAAAAGATTCATAAAACAGATAAAATAGAGATGATACATGGACCATGGATCAGCCCTACACATAATCCAGAAGTTTTGTATTAAAACTGAGAGCCCTCTGGTTTGATGAAAGAAACGGAAGAAATGCAAACCCATGTTACACAATGATCTAACACATGGCAGTCCTGCTGCCAGGCTGCAGGGGTGCTCAGGACAGCAACCTGCTGATTGTGTGAAGGCAGAAATGAGAACTGAAGTCCTTCCATCCTGCACAAGAGAAGTGCAACAGAATCATCATCACAGACCAGTGATGTTTCCTGACTGCTCCCCATAGAGATCTTGTAACAGGACAAACTAAAAGCTCAGTGTTGCTACCAGGGTAATGGTCTGGGGAAGTTCATATTCACTGATATTCCAGCAAACAGGGCCAGGGAGATAGTCACACTTTCCTTCTTCCTGAGGCAGCTGGAAAAAGAACAAGGCAAAACACAAAGAGTGTGACAGGCTGAACTAAGAGAGAAGCTCGGGCATGTCCAGATTCCATCCAAAGTTTCCAACAAAAGTAACCCTGAAGCAAACCTGAAGAATAATTTTACAATGCCAAAGTGAATCTCATTGTAATAAAACCTCGCATCTTTTAAACATTTAATTTCCCTACATTATTTAAGGTATTGCACAAGACCTGAAACCAGAACTGCTTCCTAAAATCCTAACCACTGACTGGATGGGCAGTTGGTTAAGAGACTGAAAGTCCTCAATCCCAAATAAATACCTCCTAACACACTGATCTAGGTTAGAGCTAATAAGAAAATGACTGTCACATGAAAGAATCAAAAAGTACAATTACGTCCAAGTTTTTAATATGATTGAAAATGACAGTGTCTTGCAAACCAATGTATCATTTTAACTGGAATTTAAATAACCTTCTGCAAGTCCAACAAGATTCCACATGCACATAACCGAATTCTCCTATAGGCATATTTCAAGGATGCCAGTTCATATATTCCCACAGCCAAACAGCATCAGTGCCATGGCATTCTCAAATGGCATTAGCCAAAACCAGGACCCACACCAATGACAGTTTTCAGAAGTTGCAGTCACATTTGACCAGCCTTCCACTGCACATATAAAAATGAAACCAGCTTCCTTCTAACAAGCCATTTCTGTAAAACTGTTCAATCTTGGAACAACTAATGGAAACTTATGTACAGAAAATGCCTGTAACAAGCTTGTGCCAAGTTGTCCTTTGACTTAAATACTGATTTTAGATGCCATTCTCAGTACTTACAACATGACAGTCTCCAAAGAAAATACTATTCTTCATTCTCAATCTGAAAATTAATACTGGATATGGCCATGCTAAAGGCTCCTTTGAAGACTGACTTCAGTGCAGTTCACCTGTGTGCCATGTTACAAGAACAACTCCCAGCTCATTTCCAAACACTGGCATATGTGCAGAACACTGCTCAAAATACAAAGATAACATTGGCTTTCCCAAGGAAGTACATTTTTCAGGATTCCTGCACTACCACACCTGAAATTCAACATCCATGTAAGGAAGCTGGTTTAAGAATTATTATTAATAAAGCTATCAGATTCTTACTTAGTTAAGCAACAAGTAACTAATTATTACACCCTAGTACTTAACAAAACCAAGCACACCGGTTTTCTCAGCCAGCTACTGAGAGGTGACTTCCCAAGCGCTTCCTCTACAACCTGAGATCTCACTCTGAACCTGCATCTTTACCTGGCTGAGATCAATTCTCATAAATTCTCTGCCATTAGGCATCTATTTCTGGCAGCTTCATGGGCAAGTGCTCACAACACAGAGCCTGCTAAGGCACGCCAAGCCAGAGACACAGCGAGCACTGTTCCATAACATACTCTGTGTGTCCGCCCTACAGCCTCACAGTGAGAGCATTGTCCACACAACAATCCCAGCAGCGAGCTCTCCAGCCTGGCACAGACTGCTCCATAGACCTTTACCTACAGAACAATTCCAGGGATGCTGTGACACACCACCACTCCCAAACAGTAACCATGCAAAATACACCACACCACTCAGAGCTGGCGTTCCAATCAGCACTCTCCCCTCTTCTGGGAAAAAATGAATAACTTCTGTATTCCCAAGGGAACAGAGACCTACTTCATTCCCAGCTAGGGAAGATGGTAACCAGCTAATGAAAGTTGCCACAACAACAGTAACGGTGCTACACTGGAGACATTTGTAAGCTCCTTTCTATGGATCAGCAGCTGCAGGTCAAGCTTTTTTCCCCTGTCCCTCCAGGTCCAAGCTCACCTGTCTTTGTGGACATTCACCCTACAAGGTCTCTGCCATCTGCCTACTGTTTTCCTGTTATGTACTTTTCTGGTTTCTTTTTCCTTTTGCATTTCCACTCAAGAAAATCGCCCAGACAGTATAAGCACGGATTTTCAAGTTTCAGCTCTTCCTTATCACCAGAAGATAAGCAGTTTCTGGATAACAGTCCTTCCAAACCTGCAGAAGGAACCCTTAGGCAAAGTCTGGTGATTCTTTTTGCCCTCTGTGGTGAGCAATAAGAACCAGCAGCTCGGTCTGTTCAAGGAAGACCCAAACTAGGAACCAAAGGTGTCTCCAGGTGACAGTGCAGAGCATTACCCTCTACAAAACCTGTCATGGGCAATCTGAAATGATCACAAGCCAACACAGCCATTACAAAAGCAACTTCTCACCTTTTCCAATCACCTGTTCTTCCTCATCTCATCTCATCTCTGCACAATCCTCTGCAAAATTACACACAAAACCAGACTGAGGAACCTGCTTGCCTGAATAACAATGAAGAAGAAATGGAAAAGTTTCTCAAGTGATTCAGACTCCTGATCTGGCCTATCTCTGGACATAAAATCACAGAGAAAAGACTTTTCAGTGGCAGCATTAGCTTAAGTACCCCAAAATTATTGCTCAAGGTATCAGGGAAGTTTTATGTATTTGGAATAAAAACACCTTTCTGTTTGCACAAGATGCCTACTAAATGTATGATCATAAAAATTCAGGCCATCGATGTTTCAGTAGCAAATACCACTCCCGACTTCCAGGTACAAGAGAAATTATTGTGAAGAATTCTGCCAAGGGGGGAATGAGAAGCCCATGCCCATGAAGTTTCCATAGCAATGCATGCTAAAGGCCTTGGACATGCATCATTCTCATACAAAAGCTGCTGTAACAGCAGCAAGACAAACTTTCTCTGCATATTTACTGTACCTATACAAGAATGCAAACTACAGAGCAACAAATAAATCACAATACTTGCGAAGTGCAGCAGATGAACTAAGTTCACTAAAGCTCACACAAAGAGAGATTGCATTTCATCACGTATTTTTCTTTATCAGTGATCAAAACATCAAAGAGTTCACAAGATTAAGGAAAACAAGACTATAAAAGGATGGTGAGCACCCTAGATAGGCTTGAGTACAGACGGATTAAAATAGAAGAGCTTCTGCTGTGTCTAATGGGACCAAATCTACAGCTTGCAGACATCACAGAATCACAAATTCACACTGGGAATGTAAGGAGATAATTTAATTCACTGATCTTATTCTGGGGAGAGACAATCAGTCATGACAGGTGTTTACCTCATCTGTTGTTTAAAATACTAACTGGTGAAATTAAGGGACTTTCTTGACATGCAATATAAATCTTTCTGACTACAATTTTAGTTGACAATTTTTCTCCTATACAAAAGTCCTTTTCAAAACTCATGGAGAGCTTTTCATACTGGCCACATCTGGGGTAAAATAGATCCATACATGAACCCACTCACATATTTCAGTTTCTGAAAGATGTGGCTGCTTGAGAAGTGACCACACAAAACTTCAAATATTCTTTCAGCCCACATTAAATCCATGACTATTTACTCAATCAATATGGTACTCTTCACCTGCATTTTAAATACCACCCTCCTCGCAAGGTAAGAGACAATAATCCATGCCCAACAAAACATGCATCCCAATTCTCTTCAAAAGAAAATTCCTCATAGGTAGGTACCCACATCGGAAGAGTGACGATAGAGTGCCTCCCTCTCCCCCCTGCTCTGTACTCATCATTCATTTTCAGACCTTGCTGAGGGCACACACTCAGTGTGAGGGTCCCATCTCAGCTGATGGGCAACTCTTACAGAGGGAAATAGAAAAAAAAACCCCAACATAACACAAAAAAATCCCCCACCAAACCAAATCTAAACCATCAACTTCTGCTGGAAGTCTGGTGTTCAGCGTCAAAATCAAGGATGGGGAAAGTCTGCCCTCCCCTCCCTCCAAGGATTTCATGTATTTCAAAGCTTTTTTAGTGTGTTTATTCCATCAGTGATCGTCTTAGCAACAGAAAAACAGAAAGTCAGGAAACAGCAGTTGGTAAACTCAAGGCAAGTTGAAGAGAATTTCTGCACTTCCTCTGCCCCACACCAGGTTTTTAGAGCTATTAGCTCCACATAGAAAACAACATTCACCTTCACACTGCTGCACTGACCCAATGCCTGTGGCTTTTTTGGATCATGCAAGAATGTGCCACTCATGAGGAAAACATTTTCCTGAATCTGTTTCGTAAGCTTTTAAAATAGTCTGCTATTTTATTCCTTAAAAAGAGTATGCAGTAACTCAGTGATTAGGGCAATTTATTGCTAAGAGCAATTCATCTCTGATGCTCTGGTACCTGGCATTTGTGAGCTGCCACTGCAGAATTATTTATTAAGAGCACAAATCAAACTCAAGGACTCCAGAGCACAGTCCTAGGGCACATGAAAGAAGAGCACTGCCATGGATGTGAAGATCAATTACAGTTAATTGCACAAATACTCATTTTGCCTGGGGGTGGACTCACTCCATAGGTAAAACCAATACTACATTTTTCCTTTACTGGATTCCAGGTCAAGGGTTTGACTAAAAAGCCTCTTTCAGCTGCCTTACGTGTGTAAGATATATACATATTTAAGAGCCTCCATTAGGCTTGCTGCCAAACCAAAGTTAAATCTGAGTGTAACAGTTAAAGGTATAATTTTAAGTGTGAAGTCATGGCACCCACAGCTGTAAACACATCTCAACACTATTGCATTCTTTAGTGTGATTCATAGGAAAAGTAAGCAAATTGCTATGGCTTCACTTACGTTAAAGGAATAGTTTGTTTTCCAAAATAAGTTTACAATTTCATCTCCTTGTCACGTGCAGATAAGGTATGCTAAGCATGAGTAATTCATGGAAACACGAGTTATGTCAGAAAATAAACTTAAAACAAGTCTAAAGTGAAACAAAATTTAAAAAAAAAGAAAAAAGAGAAAAGAGTAGTGTAAGATGTCCCAATAAAATCAGACTTTCCTACACAGACTCTGTTAGGGCTCAGGCAGGCATTTCAAACTGTAACCAGAGAACAATTCTGCCATTTACCAGGCAGAGGTCTCAGAACAACATTTTCATACTATTAATACTATACATATACATATATTATACATATACATATATTTCTACCCCTGCAATTTTAAATCCAAATTACCTCTCCCATCCTTTCCAGAAAGTTGTTTTCCTAAGTTACCTCTGCAAAACCAAACTCTAAGCTCTCAACTAAGTTGTTAAGAGCAAACACTCCCCTGACCTCACTTTGAGAGGAAACTGAAGCATCCAGTAAGGCATCGGGAGACACAGTCTTGAAAAAAAATATATCTTCTGTTAAAAACATTCTCCAAGCTACTCCTTTGGTTCACTCGACCGTTTGCCAACAGAACAAAGAATTACATGTTTCACAGTGTTTAGGAACTACAGGCAAATCTGGAAGATTTCCAGATTTCACATTCAGCTTGCAGCACTCGTTTCCTCACAGGAATGGGAGCACAACTTCCAGTCCCTGCATGGAAGCATAACAATGCTGTACTCATTCAAAGGAGCACTATTCCAAATCAACACAGGATAGTGCCCACATACCTCAAAAGTATTTTCAGGTCCTGATGTCCCCAGAGCTCTGGTGGAACCACAGTAAACAGGACACTTGTGAGCAAAACTTGCAATCAGTGGTTAATGGAGAAAAATTAACCAGCACGGCTTCAAGTCAGTTGTACTGGACATACACATCTGAGTAAGAAGTAGCCTGAACCAAAATAAATATCCAGAAATCATACTGATTGTCTTTGACATTGTTGTCACAGAAAACACTGCCTTTTTATTTCACACTGGAATGGGAGCCTGGATACATAATTTTTATCTCTTACTAAACACACACACACACAGAGTACTTTTTTGACGTTCCTTATGTTATTCAGGAGAGTTGGTTGGTTGATTTAGATTGCGTCAAGAGTTTTGCCATAAACTTGACAGATGAAAAAAGATCTGGGAACCTTCCATCCTTTCTTTCTCTTTCTTTCGTTCTCAAAGAAAGAAAAAACACGCAGTCATGCAAAATGAGCAGTCACGAATTGCTTTTGCTGCCAATTATATGTGACCAGCAGCCAAGGAATCCTCTCCAAGAGCAAGATTTTGAAACTGTATCACCAGGTTTTTGAAAATGTGAAAAGAACATTTATACAATGATGTCTGCAATAGGGGACCTCCACTTTAGGAGCATCATTTCAATGAGTTAAACTGAACAAGAATGTGTGGAAAAACACATCTGATATCGAGATACAGAGCTTGTTAGTAGCAAATGTTTTACTTGATTTTGAATTTTAATTGTGTCATGTTTGTTTTAATTGAGCTGTATCAGATCAGGCAAATCCTAGAACACTGGAATCCTACTGCAGATCAGCCCCAGCAAACTGCTGAGCCAAGGCACAGCCCTGGGTCTATTTCCTAAAACTATTGTTAACATTTATCCCTTCTTGGCAATTAAATCTGAAGGACTCCAGCTTATGATAGGATTTGCCTATGTTGGTTTGAAAATCGAAAGCTTGAATCAAGAGAAGTCTAACAGGCTCCACTGCAAATTGTATCCACTTCAGTTTGCTCACCTCTGACTTCAGTGACATTAAGAGTTTTGCCAACAAAACCTGCCTTTTCAAATACCTGACACTACAATTAGCTTGGGCTTTGATACTAAAACTTATTTATGGACAGGAGAAGAACAAAAAGCGGTAAAATCATCACAGCCCCATTTTTGTGAAGCGACTTTTCATTCAGGCCAGCAGCTGCACAATCAGCAGGTGTGACAAAGAGGAAAGGAGTCAAGATGTGGCCACGGACAAGGTGGATTAAAATCCTTTTGGGAACAGCTTACAGTTAGATCTCACTAAGCACATTGCAGTACACATACCTGTAATTCAAGCTTTGCTGGAGCTAATGTAAATTAAACAAAACCAACCTTCCTATCTTCCTGTAACCAACCTTCCATGCAGAAGTAAGCACTGCTTTAATTAAGTTAATTTTCAAAACAGACCACAAGCACTGTAGTTGCTGCAATATATGATAACATTTTATAATATTTTGTGGTGTATCAGTCCTTTCAGATTTGTTTTGCACTAGTAAAGTGCAGACAACTTGGCTCCAGCAGGACAGCCCCACCACAGTACAACACCTTGAGGCACTGCCCGTTCACTAACAACAAACCTCAGTATCAACAACAGGAGTGCTCAGTGAGGTACAAGAAGTAACCATGCTGCATTTGCAAGGGCCAAACTATCAGTTTGTTTAAAAGATGTCAGAGGATGAGAAAAAAACATTAAACCCATTTGCTGAACTAATTAAAGAAACTGCATTGTCTTTAACTGTCTTTATAGTTTATTGCTTTACAAAAGACTTTGGTTTACTGCAGAGGGTAGGTTTAAATTTTGGTGTAGTACCATAAAAATTGCCAAACAAAAGTATGAATACAATGTTTTTGTGGAACAATTAAAATCGGCAGATATCAGAACAAGATGTAAATACCTAACTATGACAATGCACACAAATATATGTATGAGACATCTGACAAAGCAAGAGTTGCAGCTCAGCTGCAAGAAAGAACTGACCACACAGGGAGACTTTCCTCATCTAGAAAACTGTTTCCACCTTCCACAAAAAATCAAGAGGAGGACTGGAAGGAGGGAGAAGCGAGGAGGTCAAAACAAGATCTGTTACGCACAATCCTCTCTTGCCAGAGCCACAAGTATATTTCTTTATGTAAATTTTCAGATTCCAACAGACCAGTGAACTCTGCAAAGGTCAGTCCAATTTTTAGCCTATACCAAAGACTTGCTGAAACAGCTCTTTTATCTAAATTACCACTTTCAACTGTATGAATTTTCAAAAAATAGCCCTTTTTACATCAGGAAAAAAGGCAAATCAAGGGTGTGGTTACTGTAATTCAAGTCTACAAAGTACCACTATGCACACTGTCTACAGTTTTATGCTAGACAGCCTCGTCATGATCTAAATAACATTGTGTTTCAGAAAGGGCCATTTGGAAATGTCAGTGGTTACCCTTGGCACAGGAAGGTCTTCTGCAATTTTGATGGCTAAGACGTCTCTGGGTTATAAAGGTATCAATTTATATCCCAGTCATATATGCAACCTGGAGTTTTCAATCACTTGGTGGTACAGCTCTGCATTACACAGAAGGCTGCTCGGGTGTTGGGTTTCATGTTATGGCACTTATTCTAATTACCGGAAAAACAAAAACTTCCCCAGAATCTTCACCCTAGGCTCATAATCTATGTTTTGATCTCTGTAAGTCTTAATACTTAACAGAAAAGTTCATCAGAATGACTAGAATCATATGAAACAGGAGGATGCTCCCTACTTCCACTTTAAGGTAAAACACATTTCCCTTGAAGAACGAGTTGCAGCCTCTCCCACACAAGAATCCCCCAGTCCCTGACAAAGCCCCAGCCAAGTGGCACAGGAGATGTCCATGACCCAGCAGCTGCTGCTGCCAGCCCCAGCTGGGGCACAGC
This sequence comes from Nicator chloris, assembly GCA_013400495.1. Taxonomy (NCBI): domain Eukaryota; kingdom Metazoa; phylum Chordata; class Aves; order Passeriformes; family Pycnonotidae; genus Nicator; species Nicator chloris. The sequence goes on from WAAE01020019.1 coordinate 159,301, forward strand.
TCTTCCAGGCAGGCTCAGAGCGGGTACTGCTCTTACAGACCTGTTGGGGCAGGGTTAGAAGCACCACAGTGCCAATGCTGACAAACAATTCCTCTCATGACTCAACATTGTTAATGCAGCTGCCACACCACAAGTTCTACATTCAGCCAACAGATCTCAGAGGACCCTCAGCCATAAGCTGATCAAACGTGGGAGTTTCAGTAATCTGGAGCTCAATATTTGTCCCAGTCCTCACTGCTGTTCCATCTGGACCTGGAAGACAGCGGTGAGCAAATACTTCATCTCTGTCTCACAATTACGAGATTCATATTTACTTTACAGGTTATTGCCAAACAATTCATGTACCACCTCTGACAGTGTGTTCTGTAACACTCTCTACACACACAATAAATTATGTTTTCATTAAAGGAAAAATAAACCAACAGAATCAAATCCAACCTTCTCTCTCAAACAGTCAGGGGACATCAAGCTCATAAAATTGGACCTAGCCATACTTTTGAGTATTTTCAAACTGTGACACTCAGACTTCAATTTTTTCTAAATTTAGAAAAGTGGGACAGGAAGACTTCAGCTCTACACCTGTTCATGTCAAGAACTACAAGAAGCTACTTGGGTCTGTAACAGACCCAAAGCTCCGTAGGGAGTATCAGGTTACTTTGGCAGACACGGGCACAGAAGTCAAACTAAGTTGAACCAGTCTATTTTCCAAGCATACAAATATGATCAAAAGTCACACAGATACAAGCAGAAAGTATCATCATTATTCCTGATAATACAAGAAAAAAGTGCTGGCAAGGCACAAATGAGCTTCAAGTAGGTCAAGGAACTACCAGCAATGAATCCAGAAAATGTAAAGGTTTGTTTCCTTTCTTCCTTGAAGCAGAAGCACTGACAAACACCCCTACTACTTTGCTACGTAAGTGAAAAGCAAGGAGTTAAAAAGAAAAAAGAAAAAACCAACAAAACAACAACAAAAGCAAAAAACCAAACCTTCCATGGAGCCAGAACGAAAAGCTTGAAGTAAAATCTCAAATCTGTCATGTTGATAATAATTTGTAATAATGATAATATTTCATAGTTCCAGCACTTCATTTTTTAAGAATAATGCACCGCTATTCACACAATCAGAAATGTAATTCTAAAATAAAAAGCAACATAATTTTCTTTTTGAAAAGCAAATGCAAGGCAACTTCTTTACAAATACTAAACTCCTTTAAACAGGAAATAAATTAGGATCTACATTACCAGTATGTCAGAGAGCAGCTTTTCACTACTGAATGGATCCCACCCAGAGAGAATGCACAAAGGCATATTTGAACACACCACAATTCCCATGCTTAGCTCAGTTACAACTGAGGCAGTACAAATGGGAAATTAAGTTTGAAACTGGGAATTTCCTTCTGTTCTGATGCAACTCACACCTACAAGCACAGGACACACTCCACAAAGTCTCTTAATCAGTGGGAAGAAATTGTTTTACGTAGCACAGAAGAACAACCCAAACAAGGAAGTGTGTGTTTATCAGAGGAAGAAAATTTCTGAGCATAAAGGCCCAAGATGAGACACTACACACAAATACAGCCAAGCAATGCAAGGTGTCTGTGCCAAAGGCTGGGTGACTCAGGGTATCATGAAGCAGGAAACAGAACTTCAGCTTCAATTGTTAGCATGGCACTAAATGCACATAAACAGACTCTAATGCAATTAACTTGTTAAAACTGCATATGATTTACTACAGAAGTCAATTAGGGTTTCACATTATGAGCATTATGACTTCCCCATACTAGTGAGCCTACTAATGCCAGTATTTGGATAGACACTCTTTTTTTCCTGAGGTGTTCTCTTAATTTTCATTTTTTTGCGTCATGTGGTGTAAGAGCACACAATCTATGCGGCCCAGAAGTGAGAGGGGATTGCTGAGGGGGAAGGCAGGCTCGGGTATGAATTTAGTTTCAGTGTGAGCAGAATTATTAGCCTGTCACTGGGATGAGGGCAGAGAATAGTTTCTAAGATGACTAGGAGAGACAGGGACTGAGTTTATTTAATCTAGAAAAATACAGACTAAGGGGAGAAGCCACTCACAGGCAAAAGGAAACACCAAGTGGGAGAACTATGAGATTAAAACGACCGAAAATTCTGTTATCCACAATAGCGGAACTTACACTCTTTCCCAACACCAAACTGTAAACTGATCCCATTTCCCCCTCAAATCCAATTTCTTTTTCCAATTAACATCTCCACAGTCACAGGAACAATAGTGACAACACAAGAAGTGGCAGTTCTTCAAAGTTTCACCCAGTGTGCTTTTTTGGGGGAGGGGACACCAAAATCCAAAGAACACAAAAACCAAGTGGACCAGTTCCAAATGTATTACCCAGTATGCTCTTTTCAGCTTTGAGAAACAAGAAAAAGAAGGAGAACATGTCCTACTGCTCTTTTGTACTCACTTATTCTAAACAGCAGAGGTGTAATTAAATGGTAATGTTCAGAGATTATTAGAGGCATCTCACATGCTGAGCTGAGCCTCCAAACTCTAAAATGCTTATTAACAGCAAATTTTCTTAACAGCAGCTGTCATGTCTTCAATATTGCATCACATAAACCTTTTGGACAAACTGAAGTACAGGAGTCTTCATGTATGGGACCAAATGAAATCTCCGTTTGACCAGCATCAAATTACACTCACTTGAAAACTGAACTAGTTTTATCAGAGAGATATTTTCATTTCATTATGTATCATTCTCATTCCGCAAACACAGAACCGAAATGAACACCCCAGATCCAGCATCAGACAACACACTGGGTGAATCTGTAATATCCTGCAAGCTCAGGGATAACCAGGTTTGAAAACTACTAGAAATCCCAAACAAAACCAGAAGACTATTTTTACTGGACAAAGTGTTTGCCTTTTAAAAAGCAAATTTCTAGGTAAAGGTATCAAGATAACATTACACAGGAAAGTAAGTTCTCTCCTGTTTCAGGTCATCCACTAATTTGCACCAGTCACTTTAAATGCACATTTCATTAATTCAAGCTGTACTCCTTAAATGTGTGTTTTAGGCTAGAGAAACTGCAACACAGCAGAGAAGAGATCCACTTCTAAAAAGAGGTTTTTCCTTCAATATTCATTAAATGTCACAAGAGAGTCAGATTACATCTTTCCCAGCATAAACTGAACCCGGACAAAATGCCAGTCCAGCCCTGACAGGAGCAGCCACATCAGATTTTTCAGGAGTTAGTAAAAATCATGACACTTCCAACCACATGGATAGAAAGGAAAACACACAAATGCAAGCCAGGTTAACTTCTATTCTTCCCATCTTTAACAGAATTGCTTTGGAAAGTATGAACAGACACTTTAGTATGAATCTTGAACCCACAGTAACAGATGGTCTCCAATTGTCTCCAATTTTGACATTAACTTAATTTCCCCAAGGATTAGGGAATTAACAGCTCACTTCTTTTAGGAAAAAGACAGAACTGCTGGGCTCAATAGGGATGTCCATGCAGCAGCAGGCTCAGAACTACTTAATATATGCCTGGCATCCAGGAACTACTATAAAACAAACACGATGTGGTTTTGAACACAGGCTGCTGAGGCCAGAGTAGAAGACTCAGCTTTCCAGGAAATTTTACATGCTGGAAGCCCAAATGCTGATCCTTCACCATCTGTTTCAATTCACATTCTCATGTAATGTATGTAGTGAGTACCAAAATACAAATCAAAGTGAGTGACCGGATTTAAGCAATTCAAATAAACAAAACTCGCAACAGTCTCCTACCAACATGCAAACAAGTGAAATCAAACTATTTGTAGGGAGGAGCAATCTCTCATCACACCAGCAAATACACAGCAGGAGAGAGCATGTACACACAAGAGTTTTAATATCCTCAAGGGGTACATATAACACCTATGTATCAATTAGTTTTAAAAATTGCCTCCCACCAGAAGTAGATTTATCATTTATCAACAATATTAGAAAACTGGTATAGCAACTAACTTTTGAAAATCTGAAGTTTTCTCTCGGGTTTTGTTTCCCAAGATATGACAGATGAGAGTCTTTTTTCCCTGAATGCCCCGTGGTGAAGCAAAAGAAGAGTCGAAAGCCATCATTCCAGGTTTTTCTTGGTTGTTTATTATTTCTTATCTACAAATTCTTTCTGTGCCCTGCGAAGGTCTTGCTGCAAAGGCATGAAACGACTCCCTGCCCACGACAGGTGGGCAGAACTTTTACACTACTTTGTACGTATCTTTTATTTACCATTAATCACCAATACCTACTGCTAATGTTAGACATGTCACCTCTATCCTACACCAATCCCTGTGAGCCGCTACAGCAGAAAAATGGATACCAAGAAGAACAAAAAGAACAAGAACCACACCCAAGTCCACCATATTTTTCTTTTGACCCCTTTCTAAAAATCCTAATATTCTACATTTGCACCCCATGATTACTTAACTACTACTATTTTTCTTACATCCTCGTGACTTGTAATTCACTTCACAAGCTGAAAGCTTTTCCATGGACTGAGATCCAGGACAGTGTCTCTCTGGGGCTCTGTGCAGGGGGGTCTCTGACCCCCTGCTGTCTCTCAGGGGTCTGTGCATGGGGGTCTCTGACCCCCTGCCAGGATCTCAAACCCTCCAAGGCAGTCAGAGGAATGCCCTGAACTCCGACAGTTTTCCTGCTTAAGGAAAAAAAAAGAGTATAGAGCTAAAGACACTCAAAATGTACTGAGAAAAGGAAAAGGGGATATCACAGTTCTCTAAGCAGCACCTCCAATGTTTCAGCAATCAATATTTTCACAACACATGAGCATATTTTCATCAGACTTTTGATCTAGCTATTCAAGGTCCAAATTAGGCAGTCAGGATACATTTTAAAAGCTGTATTCTGTATAATCAAGGATGTAAGACAGCTCATATAAAAGAGAAGTCAGTCTCTTTTTGAAGTTATTTCAGTTTCAATTCATTTAACTTTCACAACTTAGCTTAAGGGTTTTTCCCCATACACATACAACATATATGGGGAAGACTTAAAATCATTACATACAACCTAAATTTTCTACTCCAAATCCTACACCATACCTGTACCATTTTTTAAATTTCTGAATCCAGAAAACTGTTTAACATTGATCTCAATCAATTTTTTTTCAGCCAGAATGCAAACACCTGGAGTCTTAGAAGCATTTCAAATATAATCCTTATGTCCCCCATAACCACTCCTAAATTGGCACCTCTGCTTGGTTTCATCTCTGCTCTGGATTCCAAAGTCTCAACGCCACCTACAACAATACTACAGAGCTAAATCCTCCCGATACCCTATCATAATCCCAGAGGTACTTTAAGCAACAGACCAGTCTGAAAATACCCAAGTGCCCTGGGAAGACAGAGATTACAGTGTGTTGTGCTGCATCTCTATTTCTGCTGATATTTCTTGCTCAGAAACAAAATGCTTTCGTGGAAAAGGTTCTGTAGTGAACATCCAGATGTTTAACCTTCCTAAAAATAACCAAGTTCAACCTTGGAACAGTCGTAATTCCAGAGCATCCTTCAGGCAAAAGCACTCACATCAGAACTAGAACATCAATTCACTCCAACAAAAGTTAAACTCAGGAAAATGTAGTAGCAAGCTGAGAAAGCTGATTTTAACATTACAATTTTTGGTTGATTGTTGGAGACACCTACTGAATTTAGACACCATTGACAATGAGTTTGTCACATGCATTGATTCCTGTACCTAAAAACAACATGCTATTTTTAGACCAAAATAATATTAAAATGCTATTTCACTTTCATAACATTATTCAGATTTGATTGTGCAGAGTGAACAAAGTAAAATGAAAAATTTAAAAATATCCCTTAATCATCCTTAACGTTTTATTTGAAAACTACTTTTGCGTAAGAAGTAAAGCACTATAAGGATTTAGGTAACAAATTCTAAGCTGTTTTTAAAACACTATCTCATCACTGTTTGGCACTGGGGAGACTTTTTGAGTTAAGATTTTACACATGAGCAACTGTAACTTGTGTTGCACAGGACTAAGCACAATAATAACAACAATCACAACAGCCCAAAATTTCAGACATTTTCCCTGCCTGTTTTGTTGTCTATATTTCAAGACGGTTCTAAATCAAAGTATTTGAAATGCAAGGAAAGGCAAATAACTATGTAAAATGAATAAAGTTGGGCAACATTTTAATATGAGAAAAAGATGTGACATAAAGGTGACAGATATGATTTGTAGATGAAAAATGAAGAGAACTTTACTTCAAAGTGAACTTTTTTTACTCAGGACTGAACACTGGTTTGTCCAAATATTTTTCTCTATCTCTCCCAAAATTACTTTTAAATATAACAGTACATCTCTTGGAAAACACATTTTCAACCCCAAACCAGTTCTAAAAATACTAAACACATACAGAACCACACACCTCTTAAGGCAAGGGCTCGTATTTATTAGTAATGCTGCAGGAAATGTTGAGGTTGTACTTCTGCAAGTCAGAGCCAAGTTCTCACTCAGCAACCAGGACTAGCTGGCACCTCAGCAGGTAGATGGGAACAGTTCCCTTTTTTTGGAACTGCCGTGCTATCTATAAATTTGTGATGTTCAGTCAAATGGACACAGGTTATTCAAGCCCCTCTTCCCGGGGTACCTGAAGCCTTTCACTTCCAAGAGCAGCTCCCTATGCAGTCAGTGGAGGACACGCTTCCACCCAGGGCTGACAGGTGTCTACTGGTCTCTCCATTCCCTTCAGGTTCTTATGCAATCCTGGAGCTGAAGTTTAAAATTTAGTTGATGTAAGTAATCACCCCGTAGTTTCTGATATATTTTTGGTATATATCAGTAAGAATTCAATTAATCTACGTAAATTTTGTATAATAGTTGGTATTTTCTGTCTCTGATTAATAACCAGTTGAGAAGGAAAGAAACTCTGAGATTAAAAATTGTATGATTTTAAAGAACTACATGCAAAACATGCACGCAACCCCCTAGAGTTTTTGCTCAATTCAGCTCATGATGAAGTCTTCATTCTTTTCTCTTTCAACAGCTCTCACTTATTATGTTCACCTAAGCAACCCCATGGGAAACCACAGACATTACTAAATATTAGAAACTCTGTGGAAGGCAAATGCTGGATTTGACCAGGAATGTGATGACAAAGAGTTTGCTCTAGGCTTCTTTCATGTTTTAGAAAGCCAATTTGCTTTCAGTACATTTTAGGGGGAGAATGACATAGATTCCAGAGACGTAGTCAGCTATATGAAATCTTGTTTCACAAAACAGAAAATATGAACCACAATGTCTGCTCTCCTGGGAACAGAGGATAAACATCTAATCACATAGGCCCTTACAAAGGAAAACATTATCTTTTTTTAAGAAGAAAGACTAGAAAAACATTCTTTTTCAATATTAGGCATTTGATTTTCTGCAGTAAATGGAACAATCCAGTTCCAGACACAATGCAGTATGAACGACCACAATGCCATTGGAACGGCTGATGATTTTAATCTTTTTCTATCAAACAAGATTTAGTAATAACTGTTTTTGAAGAGAGAAGAAAGTATACAAATTACCCACCAAATTTCAGGCAAAATAGAATTTAATTCATCTTACCTATAACAGCAGGAAAAGAAAAAAAAAAGCAGAAATCGTATCTGGCTTACGATACAGTCACAACATAGCAGAGAATTATTAGTTTCAGAGTCTCCACTATTACACCGGGACAACAAAGACACTGTCTTCAGCATTGATACTTCCCTAGTGTTTAACACATACCTTAAGTAGGTCTCCTAATTTCTCTTTGAACTCCAACCAACACCAAAATAGTCTGCTGGATTTATTGCTCACTTGCCAGATTGTGCAATGGCTTCCTACTCATTTCACAGTTACAAAAGAGTCTCCTTTGGGTTTGCAAGACCTGTGTAAGAAACTCTGCTCAGCATGAAACTGCCAGTCATCAGTTCTTCAGGGAACTCACGGCCTTCCCAGTGTCAAGCCCTCGGTAGTGAGCAGAAGGGTCTCTCTCAGTTTCTCTCTTGTGGAACACAAATCTAGCTGGGGGACAGTGCTGCTCCTAACCCCGTACCTCGCCATGCAGCAGACAAAACGCGTCTGGCTCCTCCCTCCTCCCTTCAGGAGACAGATACCATGAATCAGACGGTCATGTATCTTCATTGGTAAACCGTGAGCCACCTTGGCAGTAACTGTTCTATAAATTTATAAAACAGATAAATTGTGAGCATAAGTAAGCTGTATTCCTTCCCTGCCCACCTTTCTGTGCAATTCTAACAGTGACTTAATTAGCAGCATGAATTATTTGCCACGGTAATAGGGAGATATTCAAAGCACAGAATGATTATTTCCCTGAAAGTTCAAACAAGACACTGGCTGGAGATGCACCTCCTGAGACATTATTAGGAAAAGACAAACAAATATATAGGCATCTCTACCACATTCGAGGCCAGACTACTGCACAAGTGAAAAATTTCTTTACAAAATTCAATACAGGTACATGAATGCTGTGATGCCTCTCATGGTGAGCTATGAGAAATATAAGTAACTACGCCTGGAAAAGTCCAAACACAACAACTTTGCTAGTTCCTAACAATGTTCAGACAATTGTCACAGGCAAATTGTGGCAAAAGAGCAGCTGATTACAGACTCTTGATGCCATAGCATAAGCCATTCAGTAGCAATTATTTTCTTTCAAGGGGTTAAACAATTATCAATTGCTAAAAGAAAGAAAGAAACACAACAAAGAGCCCCCAGCCCAAGCAAATGCCCTAAAGTATAGAAGCCATTCCACCAAATAAACACACACCAGCTCCTAATTTCCATTCTGACTGTATGGAATATGCCTGAGTGTGGAAATTACACCTGGTACAGAATCCAACAAAGCAGGTAACTGATTACCCTATCACTAAACTCTACTGATATCATGGACTTCCAATTCTCTCTTAATGTCATGAAGAGAGAATTCATGACACAGATCTTAAATCCAACCAACACAGTGACAGAGGGTTTCTCAGCTGCTCTCTTCACATTTTCTGCTTTAAGAGAGTTTTCCTAACTTTGCAGCAGGGAAAGCACAATTTGGCTGGCAGCAAGGAGGGTCTGTCACTGATATAAACCAGAGCAACACTGCAAGAGGAATTCAGAACCACACCACTACCATGCAGCAACTAAAACACACCACCTTCCTTCACTCTTACCCAGCACACCTTCACATTCATGGGATCTTTCCTCTTGGAAAGAATGGAGCCCAATTCAGTTTTGTCAATTCCCTAACTGCAAAATCAAATGCAACTTCTGGTACATTTAAATCTTACAAAAAAACTTGAAAGAAGATTACTTTTGTGAAGAAAGTTGTGCAGGATTTTTATCACCATTTAGTCTTAGCCCACTTGCCTTGTATCAGAAATGGGTGGGTGGCATATCATTAAGTTTAGTAGGATTTTTTTTTTAAAGCAAAAATAAGGCCTAGTTACAATATGCTAAAAATTCCCCATCATCAAGAAAACATCCACTCAGCAGTGATTACTAAAAATATCTCAACATACATACCCAAAACCCTGTTAGTTACAAAACATCTACTACTCAAAGCAACTTTTGTTTCCAAAATAAGAACACTACAAATTTCTATTACCTGGGCATTTTGCAGAGTTACTGTCCTCAGGTGTTTACATCTGTAAGAAAGTCTAAATACTTGCTTCATTTTACAGTGCTTGCACAGAACAACTACAGGACATCACTCCCTCGATAAGGCGCCACACTAGCTAAGTTCCATGAATTCACATCATTCCTACAACTATTTTAACATTATTTCCTTTGTTCCTCTCTTGGTACAAACTGTCAGCAAAAGAACTAACAGTAACAGAAATGAAGGATAAGTTGGATCTCTTTGGATGATTTGGGGCATTATTCAGTGTCCAGAGGGGTCAGGAGATTCTGTGATCTCACTTCAACAAATTTGGAAATATTATAGTACTGCAGCCTTTCCAAATTAGTTATATAGACACTATAAATAAATTGTCATGGAGTTCTAGAATCCTGCTCCTCCAAAGCTATCCATTTCCTATGCAGTACCAAGATATAGGACATTTAGCAGTCAGTTTCCTAACAGCTCTGAAAAACTCCATTACAAAAAACTTCCAATAGTTGAACTACAATCAGCAAAATAAGGGCTACTATTAGTAACAAGGCATAATGAATTTTCACACTTCACCCTAATGAAAGGGAACTGTATTAGTGTCTTCCAGAACAGGAGTAGTGAGTTATCTGAACCAGGTTCCAGACAATTGAGTCTTTAACATAACAAAACATAGCCTGTCTCCTATTACTACAATTCAGCCTCATCCCAGTCACTGTCAGCCATCCAAGTCCAGAAGTGGCATTTTTCTGAATAAGGTTGTTCAAGATAAAAACTACACAACTAATTGCCCAACTCCACCCTTCTCTTGGTCCTCTAACAGCCACATTACCCAAGAATCAGAATGTGCTGCAGGTCCAGGGCTAAGTTCATCTAAAGTGCAGCTGAGACAGGCACATCATCCCGGGCTTATTTATTGTCAACGTTCCATCATACACAGAATATTACGGTTGTCATGGTGCCAGCAAGCAGTCAAAAAAGGACAAAAGAAAACAAATTGTTATGTGGCAGAGAGGGAGGACTCTCAGGATATACAGCGATTCTTGCCGGCCTGCACTACTCTGCCAAGAGCCCCGCAGCAATGCTGTGCTCAGACTGTCCCTCAGCCCGGCCACACCAGCACAGACTTTGGCCCCAGCGCTCAGCCCATCTGACAACTGCCAAGGTGTGAACTGAACTCACTGCTCCAGAGCTGCCACCGCCTACTGAACAGCACAAACAACCCAGCACCAGAGACAAGACAAGCTGGGTCACCTCTGAGGACCTCATGAAAGACTTCACCTTGAAAATCTTATTGTAATGCTCTGTAAGACAAATGTGTAATAGTTTTGGCAGCTTTGCTTGAACAGGGAACAACACACTGTGCAAAAGGACTACTTCAGTATTTATGACAACAAATCTTACTAATTCTGTAATCTGACTTCTTATGGGATGCAGAGAGGCAGGTAACTGACTAAACCAAAAAAGTTCTGACTAAAGTATGCATCTCCACCTGAAGCAACACAGAGAAGAACACGCACAAATAGTACAGCAGGCTTCCTAACAAGCACACAGAGGAATATCACTACTTGATGCCATTCTTCATCATCTATGCTCATCCAGAAGCCAAAACCAGAAGACAAAGCTGATCCTCTCTGATGCGTACAGTTTCACTCAAGACACACAGATGATACTTGAGTGGCCTAACTTGCTCTCAAAAGTATTACCTAAAGACAGTCTGTGCAAATTCCTGCTTAACTTCTTTACCTTTACCAGTTCCATCCTTTATCCCCAGGCTCTCACTCTGGCCCTGCTCCTCATCTTGCACAGGCATCCCAGGGTTCTAATAAAAGCTGCAGTTCAGGAGATCAACCTGTCCCAGACCACCACAAAGTCTGTGCCCAGTTCTGGACTTGGTCACTCTCGACATACCAGCAGTAGAGAAATTCTTCCACCTAACCTTGTTCTAACTATCTGGACTATAACACTTACTGCAGTGAAGGACTAATAGAAGGAGGATGTATTCACATTCATAACATTTCTTTTGTAAGTGACAGAGTTGGTCATGCAGAACAGAACTCTGACAGCAGAATGTGCTGCAAACCCTATCTCCTTGCTAAGTCACTGCCTCCTCATAAAGCAAATGCAACAACTGAAGAAAAACAGTTGTTCAGAGCAAGAAAGAGCAGGAATACTTGTACTAGAACGACAGCTGGTTTATCTGTGAGATAGAGGTGTTTTTGGCAATGAACGTGACAAAAAGTTACCATATACATAACAAGCAGGCATTAGTGCATTAACGCCTAGAACAGGTCCCAGGAAGATACCATAGCAAAGATCCCAGGGTCTCTATCTTTGCCCTAAACTAGGAATCATCACTCTGTAGATCACACAGGTTCAAAAATGCAGCTGGCCTAACTGATGGAAGAACACTCACCCAAGAAAGACTTAGTGTACAAAGACCAAGTCTGTATTACAGAGTCCCCTCAGGTATGGAGGATATTGATCTGAACACTACATTGCTTCCTAGATAAAATACAACCTTCCATCCCAATATAAAAACTGTCTTATTTGGATGTTTAATTTCCACAGCAATTCTTGTACTTAAGTTACAAATATGCAGGAAACCATGATACTAATATGTTTTTCTAAGTTATCAAGACATAGTGGGCTCTCTAGTATGAAAGAGGTTGGTTGTTTTTATCACAGAAATCAGAAAACAGGATGTTTTCTCACCTATATTGACTTTACTGTTGACTTAAAAAGCCAAACCAAAACCACACCTCATACCTCTGACATTTAGACTGGCATTTATTGATTACGTGCTTAGAAATCCAAACTCTTTTTAGCAATATATTCAGAAGTCAGATAGAAAAATAAAACTAACAACTAATAGTTTAATCAAAGCAATTAACAATTACGTCTTCCAATGAACAAGCCAGAACCAAAGTCAAATTGACCAATATGACCTTGTCAGAAAGAGCAGCTCTGAGTGTTACTGACGAGTAGCTTTACCCACACAGTACAGGATTACATACTTTATCACCACATGTCTGGGTAGAATGAAATATTATTTTTTCAACATCCCATAAAAGAATGAGTTAATACCATCAGCACTCAACTACGACTCCTCAGAGACAGTGGTAAAAGTACACTCCTGTGTCAGTCAAAGCTATAGAGTAGCCAGGCTGTCTAGCCAGATTTAAGCAGCTTTCATCTTGCTGGCCCTGTATTAAGACAAATTCATGTTGCCAGGATGGCTGGTGACATTCTGAAATGAACACGACTATTCACAACTGCACCAAGTCACGAGCGGATTCAGCTGGCATGAAAATACAAAATATTGACCATCAAAACGGGCACTCTGCTTTTGCCATCTCCTACTGAGAGGCAAACTCAAAAATAAAAGGGTCTTGAGCTGTCCTGAGCTTGACTGGCCAGGCCTGATCGCTGCCTCACAACCTGTGTGCAGAAGCACAGAACATTCACACACCCAAGTGCCAGGGTTCCGGCAGCTGAGTCAGTTCCAGATGAGAAAAACAGGTAGCAGAACAGAGACTGTTTTCAAGAAACTCTTGCCCAAATAGCAAAGAAGCTTTTCTTGTGACAACATAAAGTAGGAACATTCTTTAAAGAGGGTGTTTTGGAAATCTTATGAAACTTTTTCCAGTAAAGCCCCCTGCAGAGAAATATTTTTTGTTTATGGCAGACTCTTCTCATCTTTTGATTCAGCTTTAAGGTAGCATGCTTTTTTTATCTGCATAAATATAAAAAATAAAGGGAAAGATAACTAGCGGGAATACTAACATTGGGTTCTTCTAAGGCACTTAAATATGATAAAGAGGTTCTTTCTGTTCTGTACCATCTGTAACTGCTTACAGCTGCATCTGCTTTAGAAGTAGTCAACTTAGCAGAAAATTAAGGGAAAAAAGTTCAGCTCTTCAGTATTTAGCTTTAAAGTTTCCTTTTTCTTGAGGGGAAAAAGCACTCTTTAAACTATTTTCAACATAAAGCTTAATTAGATTCTACTCTTCATCTTCAAAACCCTGCAGAGATCATAATATTCCCCATGAGAGCTTTTAGCCCTTTGTGGTAACTTCTCAGAGCAGCTATTCAAGTGAAGGTATAGGATCAGCCACCTCAAGGAGAGTTCAGGGAGCAGATAATCTTTCCTCCAGCACACAGCCCTTCAATCTGAACTTCTAAAAAGGACCACAATGACCTTACGCCATCAAACCTCGAAAGCAAGACAGACACACCTCACCTCAGCAGTCTGCAACACAGGCTACAGAAATCCATATAAGCCAGCTCTGTTTGCTCCTTTGCCTCCTGCTATTTCACCTACCTCACCTTTAGCTAACAGTGACCTAGAGAAGTGACTTCCCATTGACTAAATAAGTCTAAATCACACTACACCTATTTTATCTTGCCAAATGGGTCTGACAGAGATGATGATGAGATAAATCACAACTATAATCTGAAAGTGGCACCAGTAAAATCACTTCTTTTTTATAACAACTCACCACTGAGCTTTGGTCTTACACATCCAATAGATCTGTACCAACAGCTGGCTGATACTAACTACAGTATTTACTCAGGATTCACCGTTGAATTCCTACCCACTACTGAAGTTTCCAGATAAATTTAAATCAAGTTTTAAGCCTGCACTATCTATCTGACCAGAGAAGGGATGTCAGATGGCCAGGAGCCACAGACACCAAAACTAAGACTGAGTGGAGCCATAATTCAGCTGCTATGTTCACGTCTGTCCTGCTAATTGTGCTACCACAGAGCTCAAACATTTTGTAATGCTGGTTCTTGTCCAAGCTGTGCTATCTCAACTGGAGTCAGTTGAGACTGACTGATTACTGGAATAATAAGCTGGGCTTATTATTCCAGTAATGACTGAAATTAAAATAAATCCTGAGGATATACACTTGCTACTAGCTTAACCCATATAGAGAACTCCTCTGCAAAACTGTCTGTGCTGTAGAGAAACATGCACCAAATTTACATGCTGAGATCACTTGATTTTTTTGTACCACCTGAAACTACACTGTACCATGCATCCACATGTACAAGTTTTTGCTATTCTAACACGAAGCTGCTATTTCCAGTACTACTGTCATGAGAAAACGGTGTAAGCAGAGCTCCCAGACTTCTGTGATTCAGTCAAACACTTTCAATTCTTAACATTTCCGCTGATCTCTAAACTTCTGAAATACTCTGAAATATACTTAAAATTACGTATCATTGCAAATTTACTAGAAATTACCTGCTGGCTACTTGTCAGATGAACAAAAGGACTTTCTAAAGATACTTCTGTCTGAAAAACAGTAGAGTCCGTATGAAGGAAGAAAGAAATCTGGACTTCCAAAATCAGCAAGCAGAGAAGCACTGAGTACAACTAAGAGGACTGAAGGATGCTTAGCTTTAACAGTCAGTAGTTAATGCTGCACAGAACTATTTTTTCCTTTTAGATGAACTGAAGAATAATCTAGATTCAAACCTATTTCTCGCATAGGTAAGGTAAGCTTGCCAACTCAAGGCTAAAGTTAAGGACTGTGTATGAACAGAGGGTGGAAGCCCCTGGGTCTCCTCCTGCTTCCCCCACACAACCTTCGCTGTGGAGGCACCCGCAGGAACAAGGTTATGGCACAAAAATGGAAGGGAATCCTTTCACAGTCTTTGGCTACATCCCCGCCTGCATGGGAAAATAACTTTTTGGGTCAAAAGTCTGTGAACTAGCTACCAGAAGTAAAGGAAGAACATTCAAACCTGGAATTACAGTAGGAAAAAAATCAGAGTCAAACAGTGTAATTTTCCTTTCAGATTCCACTGGTCAGGGAAAATGCTACCAAATACAAACTCTGAGATATGATTTTATCCCTCCAGCTTCTACATTATCAACTTCAGTAATAAAGAAGGAATCTTAAACATAACACTGTACAATAGAGAATCATCTTCTTAGTGCATTCTCCCCTACTTTATGACACTGGCTGTGATGGTTTTAAAGAACCTCCTTTTTAACATCCTGAAAAGTCATTTCAGCCTTATTTCATGCATTTATTTTGAATCCTTGTTGTTGTAAGATATTTAAAATGTTTACTTGGTTAGTTATCAGTTACAAAGGATCCCTCCAAAAAGCCAGCAGAACATTCTTTCTGACAGCTCTGTCTATACTGTACCACTTAATGTGGCACACAGACATGGAGGCTATCCAAGGGAATCTGAGACCTGAGGCGTAGGTCTGGCCCGTAAAAGAAATACTCAACAGAATCTAATAATGAAGATGACAGCAACACAGCTACACAATTAATGAGCTCTGGGATAATGTCATCATGGTGGTTCTAGTGGACAGAGAGACACCTAATGTATCGTGAGAGTTGAGCTGCTCCCGGGAAGCACGAGGGGAGAACCCTGGTCTGGCCGATCAGAGTATTTCACAGACTCGGCACAGACTCCGAAAGACTTACAAGAAGAGATCATCAACACAAGAATCCTTGGAAGAATTAAAGAGAAAGGGGATCAGCAAGTGTTGCAACGACACATATGCTCCATTAATCTTATTAAATCATCACCTTTCAGAGTCGGTCTGACTGCCTGGATCCCGTCCAGCCGCACACCAGCTTGTGCTTCACTCCACGCAACGCCCATCACTGGCTGACTTGCTGCAAATTTTAATCCTAATCACTGACATTAAAGAAATGTAGCACCAGAAAGAAAATGTGCACAACTTTTTTCTACTAATTTCACCCTTGGTTCTTTGTGGAAACTTTCCTCATGTGTCACCAGAATCAAACTAGACTGTTTTGACTAAACTACTTGTGCCAATTATTTGCTTTACACTATATTACAATGCTTAGAGTCACCATAAAATGTCAAAGGGCAAGAAAGACAATGGCACCTATGCCACAAATGCTGACACATCACATTAGGAAAATAATGACCTAAATTAGCTGAGATACTGAAAAAGACCTGAGTCTCCTCTGCTTTTCTTTCAAATTTTAGGGAATAACAATCACTGCATTTTAAAAAGCACAATACATTTTTCAAAGTACTTTTTGTAGGAAGTTTTCCTAAGTACCCATTTTTTGACATTGTGTTTCAGTGACAAATGACTGAACTTTCAGCAACTGAATCTAGCATTAAAAATGGTGGCATTCACCAAAACACAACTTATCTCAAAAGAACTCAGTATCCTCAATTAATTTGTCTGGTGGTCCCCACAAAATTCCTCAAATTCCAACAGCATCAGGGTGCTTAACTCATACCAAAATCCCAAAGTGCACAAAATAAGCAATTTATTGGATCCTGCACTTCAGCAGAAGAAAGAGATGCTCTCAGGTCCATCCAACCTCACACAAACCACAAGAGCAAGTATTGATATTGATGGATCCACACACCTAAGCACTCATTCACCTGTGACACAGGAAATCATATTCAGGTCATCTTCTGTTCATGGAAATTCAACCTTTCATCCCTAGAAAAGCAGCCTGAACTACCCCCACAAACCAAAGACCCTTCAGTCTTCCAAACCAGGATTTTATCCAGGTGGGAAGTGGAATCCAGGTCCCTGCCAATCCCAGGCAGAAGGGCATGCCTGCCTCCTGGCCCAGCAAATATTTACAGTATTCTATAAGAAGGGAAACAGATTTAAGTGGACACACAAAGCTCAACCTCTGAATAACACATAGTTTGGTGATGAGAACACTCTCCTAGAAGGTGAGAGATGCAAGGCCAGAAACCCTGGTGGATGGAACTGATCTCCTGCATCCTAGCCAAGATCTCCAGTCACTGGGTAAAACTAAATGAACCATTAACTTCTATTACCATGGTACCCTGGAAAGGTTAAATGCAGAACTGACAGAAATCTTAATTAAAATAGGTGACAGAAATCTTAATTAAAAGAGGTACTGCACACCAGCATCAAGACAATATTGATTTGTGTTCTTCACTTTAATTTTTTTTTCATAAAGAATTATTATTATATTAGTAAATACAGCCTTACAATTAGCAATCACTGACAGGAGGATTTTTTCCTTGTGCTAATCAGTCACTATACACATGTACATCCAAGTAACTGTAAACTTCTACTAATCCTATGCTCTTTGCTTTATTTGTCTTTCAGCTCAGTGCTGTAGACAGTGCCCTGTCTACAAGATACACAGTCTGAGATAGCAAAAGCTCCAGGGAGGGTAACAAACAAGTGAAGTGAGACTGGTCCTGAAAGACAAACATATGAACTCTAAACCTGGTATTCTCAAATTTACTGAGGTTTAAGTCACTTTTCTCACGCCACATACTAACGCACATTCATACAATGACATCCTTGTTCTCAGGAGGCTCCTAACAATCCTTAAAATGGAATGTGGCTGGTAATTTCAGTTCCTGAAAAATGTAAGATTAAGGGCCAAACTCCACGTTTGCATGCCAGGATTTCATGACAGATTTCTGACTGCAGCACAACAGAATTCCATCTATGTGCTTTGCAATCTGTTGCCTATCAAGTGCAATACTTTAAAAATTCAGGTGAATTATTTGTTTTCTGTTGTAAACTGCCTCCCATCCTCAAAACACCTTAATTAGTCAATTAAGGTCTCCCAACCCAAACTGAGCAAACAAGTAAAAAATCTTGAATGCAAAAAATTATTTTACTAGTACTTGACAAGTTCTGTCAACAAGCTGTAGCTCCTCTTACTCCCTGCCCTCCCACATACACATCGAATCCAGCCAACTAAGACTTGAAAGCACCACCTGAGTCTTCTGGAAGAAACTGCATTTCAATTCATGGCAGCAGCATGTTAAATGCTTAATTGCAATCAAAGCAAATTCTCAGACCTCTGGATCTAGAAAGACTTCTAACACCAACCAATTTGAATTCTCCCAGGAGTAAAGACAGCACTGTGCACTTACACTTATTCCAAAACCCAGTAGTTTGATTACTCTGACACATCATTAAATTTAATTTCCACACCCTTTGCATTATGAAGAGAAGCTTCTAAATATATCACCATTTCACTCATGAAACATTTGATGGCTAATACAAGAATCATCCCACTGATTATAACATTTAAGAGGGAGTTCAGTTGTTTTTAAGATTAGTGACTCAATACAGTGCCTTCTTTTTTTTGTTCTTAGCTTGCCCTCCTAGTCTCCTAATCACCACCCTGAGAGGGCACACACACACGGCAATCCATATTACTCTTATACAACACTCTTGGAAAGGAAATATTAAAAATACATTCCATTTTGGTGTAGAAATCCCCTTCTTCGCTCTTCACAAATGAAGGAAGCTGTGAAAATCTTTTGTGCATTCAAAGGGCAAAAACAGAACAAAGCAATCTCTATTGCCAGACTAGCCAGCAGTAAAAAGGGAGGGGGTGTTACATCAGGCCTTGAAAAACACTAAACACCTACTAACTGAAGATAAACAAGATACGAATGGTGCTGTGCGTTCTCAATAGGCTCCAGCACAAAAAATTCACCACGAAATGCTAGAAATTAGGGACAGACCAAGTATCTCACAAAGTAATGATCTAGCTCCTGCTGCTTCCATACTCATCTGCTGTCATACTTCCAAGAGCTTGGTCCCTGAAGATAAATTTCTTGGTATTTACTAATCTCTTACACACACACACACACACACACACACACACGTATATATTGCTCTGCCCGTACTTATTCCCTCCTCTGCTGTAGCAGAAACTTTTGTCACTACCCAGTTCCTTTTCCTTGCTGGAGCACAGACAGGAAGCAAGGAGAAAATGGGTATTCAACAACCTCTTTCCTCTCCCATTCTATTCCACTTGCAGAAACCTAATTTTAGCTCTTATTTAATCTACAAAATCATGAGCAACCTTGCCATGCAGCAGTATCATACACAGCTCTCCTTTCCTTCTATTATTACAGGACCTTGACAAAGAAAGTTTCTCTTCTCACTACTGACAAGCATTTGATTCAAATACCCTTTCTTTTTAAAAAGTCTATATTCTTTGAAAGAGTACTTCCATCTGGGACTTATCCCACTTTTCATATTAAAATTAGTTTTTCCAGGAAGACAGTATTCTTTTTCTCCAGCAAAAATTTCAGCAGAGCCTCCTTTCAGGATAAGACACCTCTATCTGAAATACTGGCTCAGCAAGATGACTTAAGACACTAAAAAAGAGGTAAATAAAAGTATATACAGTTATAGGTGTGGGCATTAGTGGAGAGAAAAAGAAGTTGTCAGAAGAAATACCTTACAAAAACACTGTCAAAAGATAACTCATGTATTTAAAACTATGAAAGAGATGGGGAAAGAGCCTAAGTCTATCCTTCTTATAGTAAGAAGGAGAAGGTAACTGCATTCAGTTCACTTGGAAATCAAAAGAAACACATAAACCTACCTTAAAATCTCAGATTCGTATTTACAAAACAATTAATACAGCAATATGAGAGTTAGTTCTCATCTCTTGAAAACAACATCATTAACAAGACTGTCAGTCGCTGAAATAAGCCCTATTTTTCATATTTGTCAATGCTCACATCCACTAATCATAGCTGGCAAGTACCTTTCTTCAAAGTATTTTTAACATGACTGAGACTTTTTTTTTTTTTTTTCAAAAAATCAAACCCACAGTTAGCCTTTATCATACCTTTTGAAGATACAGTGGTTCAAGAACACGTGCAGACAGATAGGGACAAAAAGATGTAACCAAGCCTTATGCACCTGGACAAAAGGGAAGTGCTACTGCAGCCGGGAGTCAATTTACATCCATGCAGAGACAGGGGTGTGAAAGGATTTTTCTTCATGCCAGATTATGTATTTGCAGATGTGAAATAAGGTATGTATACAGCAGCTGGACACTGCACCACAGAACACACCTGTTCTTGGAAAGCTGCCTTTGCAACACAGAGAAAGGACCAGGTCTGGCAAATGGACAGGATGGGATCGGCCAACTTCCAAACTGAGCTCCTGCATCAGCTCCTGGGCACAACTCTGCACAGCTCTGCTGCACATGAGCACTGGTCTCCTCAGGTGACAAAATACACACTTCTCCTAAAAGTGCTAAAGCACTGGCCAATTTTATGCTGAGCTGCATTACCACAGCTGTAAATAAACTGAGGCAAGATTGTTGTTAGAAGTATAAGTAATGAAATATCCACAAAGAAGAAGAGAGCGTGACTGAAATTGGATTTTTGCTCTGTCCACTGCTCCCACAGCTCCCAGGCAAGGCTGATTACAGGTAAAAAAGTGCAAAGTGACAGAAATCTCAGACCCATGAGGACACCATAGAGAATACAGACGTAAAATTACAGTGTTTAAAGACATAAGCATCATGTCCTCATTCTACTACAACCTCAGTACTGTAAGAAAGAACTTCCACTCTTCAGATCCACCTAGCACACAGTGAACACCTTAAATCACTATTTCATTCCCCTAAAATACACAGCCTACAGAAGGGGAAATCCTTCTAGCCTCTGTTAAAAATCCTTCCTTTAGACTATTACCACCACAAAAACACTCATTCTAAAAAGCAAATGAGTTAAGATCAAAACAATATATAACTGATATTTTATTTCATTTAATTCTTTCCAGAAAGCTGACAAATCCCAGAGTTTATGAATTTATAATTTCATTCTACAATTAAAACACACTAAGACATATTTAACCAAACTACATTAAACTGCCTAAATCTGTACCAATATTCATTTACTGTGTCAATATGTAAACAATCTTTTAAGTCAAAAGAGTTGTCTTTTCACTGCTGTTTTAAAGCCAACCAGACCACTGCCTGATCTGAGCTTGTGAAACAAAATAAGAACATCTAAAAAGCAGAAGACTGATAGAAATATTGGTTCTTGACAGAGAAGAGACAGGAGAGGGAAGAAGGGGAAGTCTCAACATGTGGCAGAACAAAAACGACCACTGGGTTCCAAGTCTTGAAAAGTAATGGGACCATTCAAAATAGGGATATTTGTTGCATATTCAATCCCTTCTCCACATTCAGCACCTACCAAGAAAACTAAGATTTAACTCCTTTTTTAATAAGGGACTTATTTCAAAACAAGTAACTTTTTTCAAAATCATCTAGAGAAACAACTCTGGATTACATCACTGGATTTAAAATGCAGTGAGAATATCACAATAAAATGCTGCAGTGGTCAGGTCAACAGACATAATGCACAGGTAAATTATTTGAGGTATTTTGGCTGTGATCCACAACAGTACAAAACCCCCAGATTTATAGGAAGAAACTGCACCCCGTTCTCTTTGACCCACTGCCAGCTAGGCCCGAGACAGTGTCAGGACACAGAAAAAAATGCCCTCTCATTTGCTATACTTCACGTCTTTCCACGGGAACAGGTCTCTTCCTCGTCGTTCTATTTCCTGTACACAGACCAAGCCTATTGTCGCTAGGTGAAAACACACACACATGCCACCGACTTACCAGCCTGCGCTGGAATAAATCTCTCTTTAGGCAGAGGTGACCTGCAGCCGCACAGCCGCGAACGAGCTCCTGTCCCTCTCCAGGCCCGGCGGATCGCAGCGCCGGCCGTGCAGCGATCAGCTCACACGGAGCCCTCCGGGACAGGGGCTGACAGCCACGCCAAGGCTCCCGGCGATCCTCTCCTGCTGCACGGCTGCCGGCGGGGGGAATCCGCACAGCCCGGCCGCCCCGTCCCTCCTCCCTTCCCCCTAATCCCTCCTCCTCAGCCGCGCTGAATCCTCAGCCCGCAGCCCCTCCGCCAGCAGCTCCTTCATGCCCCGGCTCCCACCGCAGCCCCCCACCCGCGGTCGCCCCC